>JAUYWG010000050.1:16836805-16851173 GCA_034779775.1 Enteromius afrohamiltoni
CACACACACACACACACACACACACACAGCCTCTCAATACAATCAAGCTCTTTCTCTCAGTTTGGGTCATGACTGGTGATTGTTTTTATGATTGTTTTACAGATAATATTGTCAAAGCACTAATGCAAATTTATTTTCTCCCTCTGTAAATCTTCTTACTGTAACAGATGTATATATATATATATATATATATAAAATTGTCTGTTAAAAACTCGCTATCATAATAAAATCTTCAATAAAAGCTTTTAAATGTGTGAACTTTATAGGCAGGCAGTATTATATGAAATCTCTTGTTCACGCTCATTATATATACAAATAATGAATATAAATATATAGATGTAAATATTTTAGAAACATTGCATGTGTGTGATTATATATACATACTAATAATAATAGTGCACAGCACACAAACGTAAACAAAAACCTTTATTTTGGGTGAGATTAATCTTTAAACAGAAGAGTGAGAACTGTATTGGCTGTTAATAAGATTCGTGTGAAATCACGGCGTTAATCGATAAAACTAGTGTAAACGCGTGCATTAATAAATCCAGTTTCAGCTCAGCCGTAAACAAATGGCGTCAAGGCAAATCGTCACGTGTCGATCTGTGCTGTGATTGGCTGTTCAGCAGTGTAGCTCCGCCCTCAGCTAATCCCGCGCGACTGTCTCACATGTAACTAAACTGGAAATGTTGTGTGATGAGTAAATATTGAATTATGAGCTGTGTGCGTGACGCTCTCTGCGCAAATCGGTGAATGTCGCTCGCGCGTCTTTACGCGGAGTCACGTGGTGCATGCGCGATGACGTCACGAGACGGGGCGTCTTGTCAGTATCAACAAAACAGTGCGAGAGCGAGCGAACCGGAACCGACACGGACGGACCGGATCGCGTTTGCACCCGTTTAACGGAGGGCTGCTGTGTTCTGGTGAGTGCTGCTGTGTGTTAGGATGGGCTCGTACCGGATCCCGCGCATTAACCGAGGATAAACGAGCTTCACGCGAGACACGGGTCACCGTTCAGATTGGTGTGTGTGTGTGTGTGTGTGTGAGATTATGACGGGTGTACGTGTGTGATCTATATATATATGTGTGGGTTAGTGTAGAACTGTAAATGCAGCCCCTCAACACAGTTCTAGCGTGTGTTACTACAGTAAATCTATATGGTTCTTCTGGCCTGTGGTGAAAATGCTGTTGACTAATATTTCATTAATTTGTTAGAAAGAAATCAATGCTTTAATGATAACCTATCAAACAAAGTCATCATATTATTCTATCACGTGACTCTGAAGACAGGAGTAATGATGCTGAGCATCACAGAACACAGCTGACGGAGATTCCAACACTGTTTCAGAATGTTTACTGTATTTTTGATCAGTTAAATGCGGCTGTGAAGGGAACTGTGCTGAAGTATGGTCCGACTGCAGTGAATGTGTTTCCTGGTTCTGCTTCAGTTCTCAGGCTGATGACGGATCCAGGATGCTGTGGTTCTGCCGCGCTTCCTTCCGGTTCTGTCCGGTCCTGCTGGTCCTGATGCTGGCGTCGAGCGGGGCTAACGTGGTCATCCAGAAAGACGCTCAGTTCGATGTGACGTATGAAGACACGGTCACCAGCGGCAACCAGACCATCTACTCCTACAACCACACCGTCTCCAGGAACAAGGCACGAGTCCATCCCAGCACTGAACACTGCAGACACACCGGAACCACTCAGACTAACAGTGTGTGTGTGTGTGTGTGTGTGTGTCTCAGACGGAGGGAGTGCGTGTCTCCGTGGAGCTGCTGTCGGAGAGCACTCAGAGTCCGGTTCTGTTCGTGGTCCGGCAGAAACAGGCCGTTCTGTCCTTCCAGGTTCCCCTCATCCTCAGAGGCCTGTGAGTACATCCCATAATAACCCGATCAGCGTGAGATGCTCAGATGTGTGACTTCATCAGTCTCCAAACACAACAACAACAACAAATCTAAACGTGATGAAGAATTATTAGTAATTATGGTGCATTAAAACGTAAACTAGTGTATATATCCAAAGCATCTGACAAACCAGGAACAAATGCACTTGGTCACAATCTCACAAACACAGTGCTGCTGTACACCGTTTATTACAAATGAGTTAATGACATATTGCTGAAGTCAGATGATAATCATGTGTCAAGGTTAATTTTGGACTGATGTGATGATTTGTTCAGTCATGCGTGAACTTTGATCTTTCAGTTCCTCGTCGGCTGTTTTTGCTTAAGCCGCAGTGGTGGAGCAATAAACTCATTTCTTTAGTTCTCATAAGACATTTTTTAAAGGGACAGTTGACCCAAAATGAAAAAAAAAGTGCACAATGTACTCATTTTTTTCTCCTGGGAATTGAATGAGTGGCTGAAACCATAGTGTAGAAGATCTGCAGTATAAATCAATGGGTACCAGAGACTGTCATGCTGTTCCAAACCTGGAAGACATGGGTTCGTCTTCAGAAGGGTTTGGAGGGATTGAAGATGTGTTCTCTCTGCAGGTATCAGAGGAAGTACCAGTACACTCAGGTGGGCCGGACGCTGTGTCAGCCGCCCACCAAAGCTGTGTCTGAGATGCAGTTCTTCTACGTGGACGTGTCGACTCTGTCCAGCGCTGGGGTCCACTATCAGCTGCGTGTCAGTCGCGTGGACAGCTTCACGCTGCAGTGAGTCACTGACCAGACCGGGTTTATCTGTACAGAGCTTTCATAATATAAAGCAGCTTCACAGGAAATTCAGTTTCTGCTATATACTGATATAAGTTGAAGTAACTTGTCTGAGGGTCAGCTTCATTCTGCGCCATACTGGAGACGGCTCACAGTGCCTGATTGTAGTTTTACTGCAGTATAATAATAATAATAACCTTTGAGCTAATAGAAGAACCTGGAGCTCAGTGTTAGCAGAAGGGTGTGTGCTCTGATCTCTAGGAATGTCAGACTTCTGTTTTCTCTTCACAGGACAGACAAGAAATTCAGCTTCAATGCGACGCCGTCCCAACCACAGGTCCACACACACACACACACACACACACACTCGTTCAGTCACCGGGCTGGTGTTTTCTTCATGGGTTTGGGTGGTTTATCTTCTCAGATGCACAGAAGTGATTTGAGATCAGACGAGCGACGCTGTAGAGCTGATCTCAGAGCAGTCTGTCAGTCATCTGACACTGATGACCATCCTCTGATCTCAGTCCTGCAGCGTCACACACTCACTGCTGGAGGAGTTTACAGGGGTGTGTGTGTGTGTTTGACATCCTGTTTCTGAAGGATCTGAGTAACAGACAGAGCTGAAGCTGGAGGCCTGTTCGTGTGTAGTTTAGAGTAATGACAGAAGAATCATGAGGAATGTGAACAGAGCCACACACACACACTACTGACAGACACAGTTCACACAAACCTGTCAAATTAGTTTTAGATTTATTTTCCACTGTACTGCTAGAAAACAGAGGCATTCTTCTAAATGTCTTCTTTTGTGTTCTGCTGAAGAAAGGTTCATTTGTTTGAGAGAGCTGTTGTTTTGAACCGGAGGTAATCACAGGAGCGCTGAACCAGGGTTTCAGGACCAGCAGGTGTCGCTGTCACCCTCAGAGCATGATCGTACCAGCAGCCTCTCAGATTCATCTCAAAAGCAGCAGCATTAGAGACAGATTAAGACACCACTAGTTATCATAGCTAAAATAATTAGTATAATACAATAATTAACTAATTATAAACACTGAACATTAACCAAAACACTAAACCTGATTAAAAAGCATTCTGCGTTTTGTTTCCCATTTTAAAACACTTAATTTATTTCTTTTTCTATAAATGAGGACATCTCTAAAAGGAGGTTTTGTCAGGTTTAGCCACGTCTTGCCCCCAAAATATAGATTTATACACACAGAGAGATCTCCTGCAGCCATGGAGTCAATGTAATGACTCTGTGTGTGTGTGTGTGTGTGCAGTTCTTTAAGTACGTGTTTCCTGACGGTGTGGACACAGTGATTGTAAAGGTGAACTCACAGAAGAACTTCCCCTGCTCAGTCATGTCAGTACAGGACATCCAGGTGAGAAACACACACACACACACACACACACACACACACTCATACATCAGTTAGTCAGTAGAGCATACTGTGATATCTGTCTGTATCTCTTGGTCTGTGCAGTGTCCGGTTTATGATCTGGATAATAATGTGGCGTTTATTGGAATGTATCAGACTATGACCACCACAGCCGCTATCACAGTGCAGGTAACACACACACACTGCTCATCACTGATGTAAATGTTTCTAAATTAAGCTAATGACATTTTTAATTACACATGGTTGAAATATGTTTGTGTCCGTTTGATGGAGACAGTGCACTGCTGTTATTACTGTGTGTTTCAGAGGAAGGATTTCCCTAGTAACAGTTTCTATGTGGTGGTGGTGGTGAAGACTGAAGACGAGGCGTGCGGAGGACCACTGCGATTCTACCCACTCTTACCTGGTTAGTGCAACCAATCAGAGTGTCAGCAGTGTTACTGCACTGTATCCAATCAGAGCACTGTGTTACTGTACTGTATCCAATCAGAGCACAGTGTTACTGCACTGTATCCAATCAGAGCACAGTGTTACTGCACTGTATCCAATCAGAGTGTCAGCAGTGTTACTGCACTGTATCCAATCAGAGCACAGTGTTTCTCTGCTGTATCCAATCAGAGCACAGTGTTACTGCACTGTATCCAATCAGAGCACAGTGTTACTGCACTGTATCCAATCAGAGCACAGTGTTTCTCTGCTGTATCCAATCAGAGCACAGTGTTTCTCTGCTGTATCCAATCAGAGCACAGTGTTACTGTGCTGTATCCAATCAGAGCACAGTGTTTCTCTGCTGTATCCAATCAGAACCCATGTTTGATGTGATTGTGTGTGTTTCCTCAGATGAGCTGCTGGATGCTGGGAATCGCAGTAAGACTCTGGATGTGGTTGTTTCTCCTGCTATTAACTGTGAGCATCACTACACATTCACTCAGTCCTTCATTCATCCGTTCATCTGTTCATCAGCTTATTCTGTGTGTGCTCTAGCGGAGGTGTATGTGATGGGCATGCTCTTCTGCCTGGGGATCTTCCTGTCCTTCTACCTGCTCACGTTTCTCGTGGCGTGTTTAGAGAACAAGAGGTATGAAGCTGGGTGACTGTGACACAGATGCTGCTTTAAACCTGAAGCATGACACAGAATAAATCCAGTAATCAATGGTTTTCATGATGACATGTGGCGATTAAATGACAGCCAATCACATTCTGTCTTTCTCAGGATGAACAGGAAAAGGGTGGGGCTTCTGAACGCCGACACCTCACCTGCTGAGACAGGTAAACGGACACACACACCTGTAGAATCTATTCAGAATTATTAATGTCTTTAATGTAATGAGTAACTCTATTGTTGTTTATTCTTTTATTTTCTTCTCGCCATCTTTGTGTGTTTAGCGTCTCTCTTGGGTAAGATCTGTGTGTGATATTATTGGCATGCTGTCTCTTACACTCTTGTGTGTGTGTGTGTGTGTGTGTATGAGATGCAACACTTCCTGCTTTTGTTTGCTCACAAACTCTCTCTTTACGGGAACACCTGTAGTTGTGACGTGACTGCTGTAAACTAACCCAGCACAAACACTCTCCTGTTTAGAAGTGAAAAGACCAGTAGTTTGTGTGTAGATCAGTTCTGTGTAAATGTGGCGTCACTCCTGTGAGGAACTGAGCTGTACTGAAGATTTAGATCGAGTTACATCCAGCACACACACGAGCATCTATCTGACCCACTCTGTGTGTTTCAGGAAAGGCTCCAGTGTCTCCGTATGAATACGGTTCATTTGGTAAGTTTTGTGTGTTTTCATTCAGATTGTTTCTTTCTGTGTGAGCTGTGTTAACCTTCTGCTGTTTCTCCAGCTGACAACGGCAGCACACTGAGCTCTGAAGCTGTTACTGACAGTTTATCAGCCGATGGGAACTACAGAGACATGGGTACACACACATAATATATATATATATATATATATACTCATGTTCATGTCGCCAGTTCACTGCCCTCTTATTGGCTGTCTGATGTGCTCTGCTTTCTGATTGGTGTGTTTTTGCCACTTAGGATCGGAGACTTTTAAACGGCGAATAATAGCAGCACATCATGTAGCCATCCGCATTGGTGACACACCCACTTATAAATCAGCCAATCAGCACCTCCTTACGAAATCCCACCCAATCCAATATCAGAATCTCACAATTATTGGTCCGATGTCCTGAAAAACATTGAAAATGATTTGGGCTGCCCTCAACTAAGGATTTTTCTGATTGACCAGTAGGAGTTTATTTGAAGCATTAGTCGACTAATCACACATTTATTAATGAACTAATTATACTATTATATTAGAAAAAGCCTTTGATTGCCTACATGTAATAAGTGCTCAAGCACATGCGTTAAGTTTGCACACCAGCAGAAGTAATGATTATCAGGGAAAAACGATAAGGATACCGCATTAATATGTTAATAAAGAAGTGCTTTCTTTGTTTGGGTTCGTCATCTCTTCAGTAGTGATGCGCCTGTATGAATGTTACTTTATTACATGACCTGAAAATATTCTTTTCTACTAGGGGGCAGCCCTAGCATTGATCATTTCTCTAATTGTATTCGTCTTTTAAATGCAAAGTAAATCAGTTTTGCTGAAAGATTTTGCATGAAAAGTCCAAATGAGTGATATCAGCATCTATTTCAGGAATTCTTTCAGTGATCCGTCCGTAATGGAGATGAATCTGCTGCTCACTGATCAGTGTTTTCTGTGCTCTAGAGCGCTCTTTAGAGAGCGTCAGCTGCAGTCGACAGGATTCTCTGAGTTCAGTAGAAGAGGATGATTACGACACGCTGGCTGACATCGACTCGGACAAAAACATCGTCCGTACGAAGGTGCTGCAGCTACTGAAAACACACAACTAGAACTGTGTGTGTGTGTGTGTGTGTTTACTGTGATCTCTGTCCTTCACAGAAGTTCCTGTGCGTCTCTGATCTCGCTCGTAAAGACAAGCGCATCCTCAGCAAGAAATACCAGATCTACTTCTGGTGAGTCTACAACACAGCTCAGGACAGGAAGTGTGTGTTGGTTTATGATCCAGTGATTGTATTTTCTCTGCAGGAACATCGCTACGATCGCAGTGTTTTACGCTCTTCCTGTTATTCAGCTGGTGATCACCTATCAGACGGTATGACATCTCTGCTCGTGTCTCATGCTGTGTCTTGATTGGGCTTCACGATGACTATTATCCTCTATTTTCTGACAGGTTGTAAATGTCACAGGAAATCAAGACATCTGCTATTATAACTTCCTGTGTGCACACCCTCTTGGAGCACTAAGGTGTGTGTGTGTGTGTGCGCATGCATTCTTCAAACATTCATGCAAAACCACTACATTTTTCTGTTGATAGTGTTCACTGTCTTTGTGAATCTCATTAAGTACATGATTGTTACGGTTTATCTGTGTCTCTGGAGCTCAGCAGCACAGCTGGATCTGTAGAAATACACAACTATACACTCAACATTTTCCATTTCCATTAAGATATAAAGTAAAGATCACGTTTCATGAAGATATTTTTATGAAAACCGGTTGCATAGCTGAGAACTTCATTTGGATTGTTCTTATAAGTATTTATTTATCTTTCAGTTGCTGTGAAAACCTTGCTTTCTTTAACTCTTATGACTCTCATCGTAAATAGCGCTCTATAAATAAACGTGCATTGAATTTTGGCAGTAATGAGTAGATAATAAACAGAACAGCGCCTGTTCGCCTGTACTTCAGCTCCTTCAATAACATCCTGAGTAACCTGGGCTATGTGCTGCTGGGGCTGCTCTTCCTGCTCATCGTCTTACAGAGGGACATCCTTCATAACCGAGCGCTCGAGCGGAACGACAGCACGGCACTGGTGAGACACACACACACACACGCCTCACATCTCCAGACTCTCAGCAGCACTTCAGCTTCTGATCAGCTGTGTGTCTTCAGGAGTGTGGCATCCCCAAACACTTCGGCCTGTATTACGCCATGGGCACTGCTCTGATGATGGAGGGGCTGCTCAGCGCCTGCTACCACGTCTGTCCAAACTACACCAACTTCCAGTTCGGTGAGTGTGATGAAGCTCCAGCACCACGGGCTACAGCAGCAGTATTAATCGTTTAAAGATCCTGATCTCATTTCTCAATGACAACGATTCGCCCGTGTCTATGGACTAAATGATTGTAGTGCACACTTAATGCATTAGATTTAACATTACAAAGAAATACAAATGTAAACGTGCACTTATGTTGCTATCCTTTCATACCATCTCAGCTTGGAATCTATGATCTTGTGTGTGTGTGTGTGTGTGTGTGTGTGTGTTTCAGACACGTCGTTCATGTATATGATCGCTGGGCTGTGTATGTTGAAGCTGTATCAGAAGAGACACCCAGACATTAACGCCAGTGCATACTCTGCTTACGCTTGTCTGGCTGCGGTCATATTCTTCTCTGTGCTGGGGGTGGTAAGTGCTCACACACACATCTAAGTGCATAATCATAAATCAGCCAAATCATGTTCAAACTATGCAGGTTTTTATGAGGGTTGGTTTTGGGGTCAACAGTGAGTTTTGAGACCAAACTATCATTAACCTGAAAAACCATGAATGTTTCTGAGACCAGTCTAACCTGTGTGTGTGTGTGTGTGTGTGTCAGGTGTTTGGTAAGGGTAACACAGCGTTCTGGATCATTTTCTCTGTCATACACATTTTGGCCACAATGCTGCTGAGCACACAGCTCTACTACATGGGCCGCTGGAGACTCAGTGAGTGACACTCACACACACTCTCTCTCTCTCTTACACTCACACACACACACACACTCTCTCTCTTACCCTCACACACACACTCTCTCTCTCTTACACTCACACACACACTCTCTCTCTCACACTCACACACTCTCTCCCTCTCTTACACTCACAACACAATCATAAACTCAAACTTATTCAAATAAATGCTCATTTACACATTTGTGTGTGTGTTTCAGACTCTGGGATCTTGCGCAGGATGTTGTATGTGATCTACACAGACTGTATTCGGCAGTGCAGTGGACCAATGTACATTGTGAGTACACTCATGCAGTGTGTCCATGTGTTCTGGGGTGTCTCTCTCTCTTCATAGGTGTAATGGTGTTTGTACTGTACAGACTGTATGTGGTATTGTCCTACACTGACCCTACACCTAAACCTACCCCTTACAGGAAACACTACACACTCTTACATTCTCAACACACTTCATTCTGTGTATGTACCATAAGGTGATAAATACCAGACACACACACACACTCACACGTGCAGCTGTTGCAGTGAATCTCTCTGATGTGTGTGTGTAGGATCGGATGGTTCTGCTGGTGATGGGAAACATTGTGAACTGGTCACTGTGAGTACCACTGATGATCTCACATCTCTCTGTCACATGATACAAGCACACGCATGACTTGTGTGTGTGTGTGTGTGTGTGTTCAGGGCGGCGTACGGCCTCATCAAACGACCCAATGACTTCGCTTCATACCTGCTGGCCATTGCTATCTGCAACCTGCTGCTCTACTTCGCCTTTTACATCATAATGAAGGTGCTGCTCTCATTACGACCTCATCATCTACTTCCTGTGGTCTTGACGTTCTGCAGATCCAGCCCTGACCAACAGTGGCCCTTGAGGGCCGGATCTGAAGAACTGTCCTGTAGTTCCTGTGAGAGGAGCTTGTGCTTTAGTCAGGTTCAGATGTCTGTGATTAAACTGTTCTGTGGTGTGTGTGTGTGTGTGTGTAGCTGCGCAGCGGCGAGAGGATCCAGTATCTGGCTCTAGTGTGTATTCTCTTCACCGCTGTGGTCTGGGGTTTCGCTCTCTTCTTCTTCTTTCAGGGTCTCAGTACATGGCAGGTGGGTCACTAACCCTCACACACACACACACACACACACACTATACCCCTTTTTGTCCCTGAATTTTATTTGTTATAGATATGATACCAATAACAGGTTTAGGGAGAGAAAGATGTTTCCTTATTTTGTTTTATAAATGAGTATTTTTGTTCATCAAGGATGCATTATATTGATTTAAAGTGCCATTAAAAACATTTAAAATGTGAAAAATAAAAGCTTTTTTTCGCTTTACTGTTAACTAGTTTAGCAGCCTGATATTCTGTGACTGTGTGCTTAATAATAACGCTCACTGATCTCGACTGAAGGATGTTTGTAGCTAACAAATGAAGGTTGCTGTTTTATTTTACATTCTACAAAAGTATATAATCATACTAAATAATGGTGAGTATGCCCTAGCCCTAGTGTTACCTGAATCTGTGTGTCTCCAGAAAACTCCAGCTGAGTCTCGAGAGCACAACCGTGAGTGCATCCTCCTCTCCTTCTTTGATGATCACGACATCTGGCACTTCCTGTCCTCCATTGCCATGTTCGGTTCCTTCCTGGTGAGTCCAGAACATCAGTCAGACTCAAAGACAACAGGGGCCAGTGTCTTCTTTAAGACTGGTCTTAACTTTGTAAGCCAGTTGCATGAAATCTTAGACTGGTCTAATTTAAGACTAAAACGTAAGACTGATTACCCCGTGGCTAACTTTTCCTTACAATCTGTGTTGCCATGGAAACCACGAGTCAACTGCGCCAGATTCAGAACAGTGGCCAGAGGTTTGTTTGTCTTGTGCCATGGCAAATTTTAATCTTTGGTTTTATGAACGTGCCATTAGAAGAGAAAGGGTTTTCCAGACCGTTCAAATCCACTGGAGGTACTTTCTGAAAAGGAACTGTTCAATTCAACAATTAGCATTAGACTTAGAGGAGCAGCTGAAGCCTACTTACTATTTACTTTATCCGTACTCGTGGCCCAAGCCTGTGTTTTTTATTGTTTGTAGTCGATTTGGCAGCATTATATTCCTCCAATATGCAAATATTTTCCCACAATGCAGTGCGAATAAGACAGTCTAACTAAAGACAACCGTAGACTTATTTTATGCAACAGTCTTGCCACACTGACTTTAGTTGGTCAGGCTAATTCTTAGACGCAGTCTTAAGACAATGGCTATGTTTACGTAACCGGCCCCAGAAGTCATGTTCAGATTAACACTCATCCGTGTGTCTGTGGTCTCAGGTGCTGCTCACGATGGATGACGACCTCGACGCGGTTCAACGTGACAAAATCTACGTCTTCTGATGGACAGACATTGAGAGTCCCTGTACTAGCCAATCACAGAGCATCACTGGGGGCGTCGGCCAATGAGAGGCCTCGCTGCCTGAAAATGTTTACCTGCCAGTCAGAGACGGTGTGGGAGGAGCCTTATGCGAGAACTAATGCTGATAGGCCAGTTGAACTGCCAGCTCCTCCCTTCATCACGCGTTAACCGCTTCAGAGCTGCCCCGCACATCTCAATGCATTTTTGTACCGTGGAGTTTCTCTGTTCTCTGCGTTTGTGTCCGTCTGTGGCCTTCTGTGTCTGTGGTTCTGACCGTAAATCCGAGCCGAGCTGCTTCACTCATCTAAAGACCATTCTGATCTGAGAAAATCAACTTTGCACTGTCTTAAAACTACAGATTGTGTTTTTACAAACTGAATGATTACTAAATAAAGACTTTTTACAGTTGTTTTCAGGCGTGTTGAATGTGTTTTGCTTGATGATGACTGTGGACAGGACACATGATGATAACTGGACTGGCGTTAAAAATACAATGCACCGAAACCATCAGTTCACAGTGTTTCCCAGTGTTAAACTAGTTTTTCTTAGCAAAAGCAGGCAGTTCCTCTGCTACAAGAACTAAACATTTCATTAACAAAGAAATATGTGTAGCCATTTAAAAGGATAATTATGATACCAAGCATTAGCATTAGCAGCTTTTATTTACATTTCAAGATGACTTATCCCTACCAATATTTTTGATTAATTAATGATATACGTGTATGTAAAGACTAAACACTTGTTTCGTCTGCAATCTTTATTTACAGCGATCTTTACCTTTCTGTATTCATCTGATTCTCCCATGTGCTATTATACCTGGACTATCACTCTTCTTGCTGTATATACACTAAAACATTCAATTATTTCTCAAATATTTATCACATTATATACTGATTTTCGCTAGTTAGCAGTCATATGTTCCTAGTTTTGTGTTTACAGTAATCTTTGGATGGATATTTTATAGGTAAACAGTATTTTTTCGCTTGTTTCAGTTAATGTGATCAAACCTGAAGGAGTACAGGAGCTGACAGTGTCGTGTAAACCTGACTGAACCCTAAATTAAATAATTCCCGTCAAAATTCGATTCAATCAAGCGATTCGCAACACATTCGAGAATAACCAGTTATTTGTAATTCATCCATTTACTTGTAATGGTTTTAAAAAAATAATGATGGTGAAATAGATTTCTTTGCCTAATTTATGTTTATCATCAGGAAGAGCTCTTACCTCAGGACACTCCCGTCAGATTCGCGCGCTTCTGTTTTAACGGTTTTTGTCACGTGACCAATACGAACTCTAAAACCCCGGTGATAGGCTATTCTCAAAAGTTACTACAGATTAGGTTTGGGCTGTGTCATTATTTTCGATATGTTTAATATTGTTATTAATTTATATTAATTTGTGACTTGCAACAGACTTGCATAAACCGCACTTTATGCTTTAGTTTATTATTTTGAGATTATAAATATGTTTTATGGGTCTGTAGCATTTCTGTTTTGCCTGCAGGGGATCTTGTAAAGCTTGACCATGATATTTTCTTTTAAAGGTTTTACTGCAATGAAACTTAGCTGCAATCAAAATATCAAAATACAATGCTGGCTTTTTTCTGGCTTAAAACAGATCAATTTAACTGCGGCAAAAGAAATAGTGTTTTATTATGTGAGCCAAAGTTTACCTCTCTGTGCCTGCTCAAAATTCAGTGTAATAGTGCGAGGCTACATAATTTAGCCTCAAAACGACATCAGGAGAAAAATTAAACCTGCATCAAGTATTAAATTCATTTATTCCTTACAACAATATGGTACAAATGACATCTGAACATTGCAAACAGATATACAAATAACGTAAACTAATAGTTTTTTAATAGTAAATCCTCCGCAGCTCTTCCAGATGACCTCCAGCCGTCCTGAGAAACACACTGCTTCAGTAATGATGAACTTTGATCTGGTTGTTGGCGTCCAGACTGAGCTGAACTAAGCCACCACTGCTGGACACGTTTCTGATGCTCGGGAACAGAGGACTGAGTGTGTGACGCTCAGGAAAACAGTGCGTGTGTGTGTGTGTGTGCGTGTGTGTATAAGCATGTAAAGGATACATGTTACGGTTCTTCCGTTGAGCCTCTAGCCAGCGTTTGTTTCCTTCAATAAGACCCTGCAACTGCTGACCCTCGACCTCTGATGGACGCATACCTGACAGACTGCACACACACACAATAATCAGACACTTCAAACTACATACCCATATGAAGGTGTTGCTGCCATTAGAATCATAAACACTCACCTTGGTGGTGTGTATCCCGAGTAGGTCATGTACGCTCTGCTGGTTTCTATAGAAACGAGGATGATGTTGAGATCGAGCAGCAGGTGTGTGTATGTGCATGTGTGTGTGTGTGTGTGTGTCTCACCTGAGCTCAGGCCGCTCCAGCGCGTCTGAACTGAATCCGTGGCTCTGTGTGAGAGTCCGTTGGCCAATGAGGTGGAGGGGTTTGTAGGCCATGCCCACAAGGGGCGTGGTAGCAGGGGTGTTGTCAGAGGGGGCGGAGTCTGTTTGTGTGTTATTGAACCCAAAGCTCCTAACACAGTGTTGAGCTGACCTGAGATCAGCTGCAGAGAGTCGGCCAGCTGCTGTACCTTCACTGGAACTGACAGATGTTCAAAAGCTCGTCAACCACTGCATGTCCTGTCTAAGAGTGTGTGTGTGTGTGTGTGTGTGTGTGTTACCTGTTCCCTCTGGACTGTACACACTGCTCATCTCTGACTCGGTCACATCAAATGTCACTTTCCGGTCAGCTGACCTCTCAGCATCCTCACATGACACCTTGACACACACACACACACAAATGAGTTTCCTGCATGTCTGGTCTTTTTCACTTTAAAAGATCATGCATCCTTTGGCTTTAATATATTTCTGTCATCATTACTTCAAGTTAAACTAAGCGACAAGTGAGAAACGTGTGGAACGTTTCAAGAGCAGCTCTCTGTTTGAAAGAAAACAAAGCTCTGTGTGTGTGTGTGTGTGTGTGTAAAGTGTGTTTATGGTGTATATTTATGTGTGTGTTTGCATGTTTATGTGGTTTCTGAGGACACTAATGTGTGTAATGACATGGGTATGACAGGTATTACAATATGAAGGTGTTTATGAGGAT
>JAUYWG010000050.1:16892570-16904334 GCA_034779775.1 Enteromius afrohamiltoni
GCTATTATTCTGTCTGTAGTGTTGCTGCGGGCGCCATGTTCTGGAGACGCTGTGTGTCGTTGTGAAAGTCAAACTACACACGTATATATTATTTAAACGAAAACTTTATTTTGGATGCAATTAATCAATTAATTTTACAGCACTAGCTGTTTTGTTTTTCAGTTTTAATTTGACAAAACCCTAATATGTGCATTAATAATTTTTTGTATTTCCCTGTTTTAATGTCTGAATCATGTTCTGAGTGCCTCTCGTCCTCAAACTGAGCTGTTCTGTGAGCGGTGCATGTGACTGTGCTGCAAGCTCTCTGATTGGTGGAGGGTCACATGACCCATTACATCACTGGATTGAGGTCAGGCCTGGATTAGACAGAATGGAGAGATTAGGAGCTGTGAGTGCTGAAAAACACTGGAGAAAGGGAAGAGGAGAAGAGCGAGGTGCACTGAACACATCTCATCAGCTTCTCCAGTACAAAACAGCAAAATACTGTGTTCCAGACATATAACATACAGTAGGCTATATCATCAAACCAGTAATGATGAGATAAGGAACTTAATATTAGTCAGATTCATACACATCAAGTGTGATTCCTGAGGATTTAACAGCAGATAACAGACATTTATTCATTCCCAATTATTGCTAGTGACCGATATTATTAGGATCCTGTCTGAGCATCTCTACACTAAATTATAACAACATTAGAAGCAATAACAGATTCATGAGTTACTCTAAATATCATAAAACGCTGGAGGTGATTATAATATGAGAAAGATTCATTCGGTGGTTTGACAAAGAGAGATTGAGATGAGATGTTCATCTCTTTTCTTTCTGTTTTAAATATTTTCCCTTGGATTGTTTGACTGGAATTCGGAATATGAGATAATTATAATATAGGAAAATAACTGGCTGAATTTCAAAATTCAGCTGTTCACAATTCTGTTCATTCTTAAGCACAGAAACGGCTTCACTATTTTTGCCACACTAACAATAGTTTAAACATGGTTATAGAAAAAACAAACCTGTTTTCTTGTATTTGCGTAGCCTATTCTGTCTATGATTTAATGGTTTGATGTTCTGTACTGTTTAAAGAAGGAAAAGAAAAACCTGAAAAGATCTGAAGCAAATGATTCACGAACCGTTCAGATTTTCTAATATTATTCTAATATTACTGGCTCTTTTGATCTGACGTTTACCAGGTTTTTCTGAAACGAATGATCTATCACAATTTTGAATCAATCCAAACGGTTCCGGTGTAAACGGCTCACTCAATTGATTCAGTTAGTCTGTGTTTACACGACACGATCAGCTCCGGATCAGCTAGTCTCGCTAGTCTCGCTGGAAATAAGTGACAAAAGTAGGAGGTTTACAAATAAAATATCCATTCCCGTTCCTATAACACCCAACACAAGTATACTGAGGTGAGTAACCAGTACTGCTGACTAACTAATGAAACACTCCACTAGTGACCAGCGGTAGATGGAAACACTGCTTTATGATCGAGTTAGTCTCTTAATTCACTGTATTTTAAACTGCAGTTCAGTAGAAACAAGCTGAAAGTACACCACTGAAGTCAATTTTACATTCATCACTGAAATAAACATAAACACGGAAATATCTGAATGTAACAGGCTATGTAGAATCTGAAAACACATTCATAAAGAACTATCTTCTGTAGTCCTGGCTAAACTTGCTGTAAATCATGATCTCTTTATTGCGTATTTGTGTGTGGATTTTCATTATTTTCCGACTGTTTGATCAAGTGCACATCCATCTCTGTTTTGATAATGGCTTGTCCAGATTTCATGAACACTTTTATCACGTAATGCTAATGCTTCATGAAGGATAGGAATGTCATAAGAATGTAGAATTATTACAGTAAGTGTACATTAACAGCAGCAGGTTTTTAGACGTGCTTTGATTCAGAGAATGATGGAATTCAGACTGAATGAGAGTTTGATAATAATAATATTCATGTGTGTATGCATATTTATTCATGCATATTTTCCTTTTCATTGCGGTAATTTCGGTGCAAATGAATAAAACGTGTGGCTCGTAATCGACACACTGCACAGCTATGGTTTGCTGTAATGAATATGTCTTGTGTCGTAGAAGGACTGAACCGGTTTGATCTGCGCTGAACCTCCTCACAGACGAGAGAAACTGAAGACCTTCACAGGGAAGGTGGATGGAGATCAGGCAAGTTCTGAAACTCACTGACCAACACAAACCTCGGGTTCTGATTCTGAGGAAGACGCTGAAGAAGAAGAACAAGAGAGTGAGAGAGGCTGAGAAAGAGTGAAGTGAGAAACACAGTAATCCAGACTAATTCACTCTGAACAGCGCCGGAGCCTAAGAGGATTGAAACATTTACTAAATTAGATCAGTAAAAATAACAAACTCCAAACAACACTGATAGATAGATAGACCTGGTCCTGTGTGAAAACTACATCTCAGAGATAAAAGCCCAATGTTAAGTTATTAAAACACCGATGGAGACACATCATTCTGTCATCATTTACTCTCCTCAAGACTTTCTCTTTCTTCTGGGAAACCAAAGAAGAGATTCTGAAGACTACATCAATAAGACTGGAAGTGTTTAGTTCACAGAGAGTCTTCAGAGACTTTCACAGAGACGCGGGTCTGGCGATGATGACCACATACAGTCTGTGCAGTAGAAACACCATTACACCTACGAAGAGTCCCCATAAAACATGGAGACACTATATGTGTGTGTGTGTGTGTGTGGGATTAAGAATCGATTAAAGGGAAATTGGAGGAACTCTGTTCTGGTGTGTCTGTGTGGATTAGAGAGAAAGAAATGAATCATATTTTAAGTCCTGAGAGTCTCTGAGCCCGTCTGCACTGAACACGCCATATGCTCCGTCCATCCAGATTATACAACACACACACACACACACTCCTGTGACCCTTCCCTCCATCTCTCGTCTCTTTCTTAAAGCTACACAACACATGATGGACAAACACTGTTTAATTTTAATCGCAGTGTGTGTGTGTGTGTGTGTGTGTGTTTTCATTCTTTGAAAAAAAGCACGTCTAGCTCATATTTCATCCTAAAATCATAAGAAACAGCAAGCAAAAGAAAGCTTATTTTAGGACCAGAAAGATAGTTTCCTGTTTCAATAACATTGATTCATTTATTCATTCTCTCTGGATTCATTTTACTGTCTAAATGTATAATAGAATAGACATAGAATTATATAAATACTACACAAAACCCACCGGTTCTGTATTTATGGAAAGAAATAGTTTATTTGTAATTCATTCAAAGTCTGAAAGCTACAAGAGTCTAAATGCAAACACAATGAAAAAGCAGGACGTTACAAACAAAGACAGAATCTTACATCAGAAACGAGCGCTGATTTACAAACGTCTTGCGTACAAGCGTCTCTGAACGGCAGAAAACCCTGAGATTGACAAGAAAACAAACCTTGATTGTTGGCAGCGTCTAAACGTCAAGACCGAGAGAGTTTGTTGTTGTTCAGTAATTTCATTCAACTCAACACAAGATTCGTTCAAGTAGAGTTTGACGTGGTGTAAATACTGAACGCTTCACAGTTTTGGAACCGTAGAAGAATCTGATCTAATCATAATATCAGTGAAGAAAACATATAAAACATAAACCAAAGCTCTTCAGCTGGAGTCATGTGACTTATAGTGGAATCCCAGCATGCTTTGCTCTTGGAGTCTCAGCTTCGGTCTTCATTTTCAAAAGCAGCTTATCGACACACGTTTGGGATTCTGAAGGTCAGAACATTATCTAGCCTAACGATAAAGCTCCTAGAACAAGACTTCAGCAGTTCAGATGATTTTACTACACTAAACCTCTGAGCTGTGCTGCTCTGAGCACTCGAGATGTTCCTTTCTCTACCATCTACCAGCTACACCTCATTCAGCGTTATTCATAAATAATCAAGACATTCACACTGGACAGTCAGCTGGACGCCTCTCCACGTCGTCTCAATGGTTCAGAATATGGGTATTACGTGATCCACATTCATGAAAATACAGATCATCTTCATCAGTGACTCCATGAAGAACCTTCAGCATCCACAGAACCTTTCCTTTCCACTAAAGGAAGAAGCTGCTGAAAAAAACCTGCATCACTCTTAAATATAAAGATTACAAGTGACGTGATCCCATAGAAGAACCATTGTGTGTTCCTCAAAGAACCTTTCAGTGATCAGAGCGACTCCCACTATAAAGAACATTTAGTGGTTTAATGGATGTTAAAGGTTCTTCTTGGAACCATCAGAACCTTTATTTATGTAGAAGCTCTTCCACTACAAATACCACTTTACAAATCATTACACAAATCCCATTGCACTAAAGGGTCTTTATAAGGGTTTTTTAGATGATTCAATTGTTTTTTGCAAAAAAATGGTCAGCACTGAAAGACTCTTTTGGGAAACCTTGGTTCTTCTACATATTCACTGCACATAAAACCCATCAAGGACCTTTATTTTTAAGATTGAACCAAATGGTTCCCAGTAGGGAGTTTGGGGCTAAATTCCATTAGTATTCAGTGGTTTGAACACACCACTAACACAAGGCAACAAATGACCAGTAGGGGACCAATAGAGTTTCCATTAAAACCAGTAGAAGTCATATCAGTGCTGGGGAAAGCGACTGTAAAAGTAAAGCGTTACAGTATTGAGTTAGTCCTTTAAAAACGTAACTAAATGCATTTGTTACTTCTTATGGGAATGTATTAGCTTTTTATCGCTTGGGCCGGTCTTGCTTGGTATTCTAGTAGCAAAAAACCCGAAAGTAATATTATAAAGGACCTGACAGGAAATAAAATAGCTCAAAAAGTAAATGCAGTATTTCATTGTTAATTAAAAACTAATCACTAGTTACTTAGAAAACGTAGTTTGATCATATGATTGATCGCTTCCAAAATATAAGTTTTTGTTTGTGTAATATATGTATGTGTACTGTGTATATTTATTGTGTATATATTTTGAAAATATTTACATGTATATGCATTTATACATTTGAATTTAAATATATTTAATATTTAAATATATTTTTCTTATATATATATATATATATATATATACATACATGCATGTGTTTGTATTTATATATAATTACACATAATAAATACACACAGCACACACACATGTATTATGTAAACAAAAACTTTTATTTTGGATGTGATTAATCGTGATTAATCGTTTGACAGCAATCGTTTCATTACGCAAAAAAAACGTAATCAAATCTGATTACGTTACTTTTAACGCGCCACCCCCAACACTGATAATTTCTTTTTTTTTCAGCAGATACTTTACACTTCTCATTCACTCGAAGGTTCCTCGGGGAACCAATAATGTTTCATTGATGGCATCACTGCCACTTCTTCTAGACGCTCTACAGGACCTGGAATTTCCAGGAGTTCTGGTCCTTGTAGTCCAGACAGTCCGCAGCGTTGAAGTTGAGCTTCCAGGATGCCGTTTGGTCCTTGTAGTCCAAGCAGTCGACGGCTCCGAAGCCCAGCGAGGCGGCGGTGTAGCCCTGAGACGAGAGCGAGGCGGGCGACTGGCCCAGAGCCGCACCCATCGGGCTGAGCGCGCCCCCAGTGGCCGACAGCTGCGGGTGCATGGGCGACAGGTACGAGCTGCAGTCCAAGCCGCTGAAGTAGGACGAGGACGAGGCGTAGCTCTGGGTGTAGGCCGGGGCCTGGGTGTAGGTCATGGGGTAGGCGCTGGAGCGCTGCAGGCAGGGCGTGCTGGACACTGACAGAGGGTCCTGGAGAGGAGAGATGGAGGCCGGGCTCCAGATGGACACGGTGGCGCTGGTGGAACTGGAGCTCGGGGCCGGGGCCGGCGGGGGGCTGTAGGGGCCATTGGTGCTGGCGCTGGGCTCGATGACGCTGGGCTCTCGGGCCGGAGACGACTTCTTCTTTGGTGGTCTGGGTTTGGTCTGACCGCTCGTCTGTTGCTGCTGCTGCTGCCGGCATTTAGCCCGACGGTTCTTAAACCACACCTGAACAGAACACACAGGGACGTCTGTCAGTGCCCCGTTACAGTCTGGTGCATGCAAGCACAACCTTATTTATATGTGACCCTGGAGCACAGGTATGTTTGTTGAAATAGACAACTATACACTGTATGAGTCACAATTCTACATTTTTTTTTTTTACGCCAAAAATAATTAGGATATTAAGTAATGATCATGTTCCATGCAGATATTTACTAAATGTCCTGCCATAAATATATCAAAGCTTTTTTTGTTAGTAATATGTATTGCTACGAACTTCATTTGAACAACTTTAAAGGTGATTTTCTCAAATGTATTTATTTTTGATCAGATTCTAGATTTTCAAATGGTTGTATCAGTGGAAAGCTTATTTATTCCATTATATTTATGTGTATAAATCACAATAAAAAAAAAAAGCCCTGTATGACTGTTTGTGCTCCAGGGTCACATATAGGCCTATGTGCTTTAAATGTGCTTTACAGAAGAGAAACGGCTGTGCATCATTGAAATAAAATAATACAAAATACAACTAGTGCTGCCATCATTGCGTTGCTTTTATAATTTATTTTTCTGATTTATGTCAGGGTTTTGCCATAACCTTATTTTTTATTACCGAGTAGCATATTTTTCACCTAATCAGATAATTAAATAGTTCTACCCTGAATAATGACTATAAATAACCTTCTGTGGATCGAAACAGGCTTATGGATGTTGAAGGTTCTTCATCATCATCATCATCATCAGGGTTAGGGTCACGCCACCCGTGTAAGTTCTTGAGCATGTGCTGGACTCACCTGGACTCTGGACTCGGGCAGGTTGATCTTGAGAGCCACCTCCTCTCTCATGAAGATGTCTGGGTATCGTGTCTTGGCGAAGAGCGCCTCGAGGATGTCGAGCTGCGCGCGCGTAAAGGTGGTTCTCTCGCGCCGCTGCTTCCGCGGAGTGTCTGAAGGAGAAGCACAGAAACACAGCGCTCTGTGATGTGCCAGTTGTGATGTTCAATTGAATTTAATCTATCTGTCTATCCAAAGTATGTTTAAAATATATCTACCCATTCCTCGCGATAGAACAGAATTAAACAAATTAACTGAGAAATACATAAAATGCTTTTTTCTCATTAGGTGTCATAAAAAGTAAGTGCAGCTCATTTTATTTTATATCAAGGCTATATTATAAAAGTGCATTTATACTTATATTTATAAATACTTATAAATGTGAGAATTACACGACGTTCCTTAAACTAATACACAAAACAATATTATATATTAAGATAAACGATTAAGATAACAGATAAAACCATCACCTTTACGCGCACTTTAACGAATTCAACGAATTAAATCTATATATCTGTATATCCGAAATTTTTTCAAAAATATATCATCGTTTATTTGTATTAGTCAATACGTAAAAGCATAAATGTGTGTAAATGTGAATTATTCCATAAATAAATGACACGTTTGCGCAATGTCTTCGAATTATGTTATGTGTGTGTGTGTGTGTGTGTGTTTGTGTGTTAATAAAGGAATTAATTAATTAACTGATATCCTTAAAAGATCATTATTTGGCATTTGTCTCATGAACCCTTGTCCAAATACTTAAACGAATAGACTTACAAAATGAATCAGCATGAATATTGAGATGAATAATCGAATGTTTGGCGTATTTAAAATATATTTAAATTGTCGATGTGAATATTCACGTGTGTTTAAATTCGATTTTAACTAAAAAGAAGTGAAAATTTAATATAATGTATCTACAAAACACAGGCCAGTATTTTTCGATTTACTCGTGACAGAATTAAGTATCTTTATTATAGCTGAGCAATTCACAAAATACGTTTTATTTATTAGATTTAAGAACAAGGAGTGCAAGTCATAAATAAAATATAAATACATTTATAAAACAAAACGTTTTCATTTCACTGCAGCATATTTTGTTTGTAAACATTAAAATGCATAGCTTACTTTCTATAAATACGATAATTATTTTTTTTCTATATTGAGAATTGATTTTCTATATTCTAGGGCGTTGCTTGCTACACAAAATAATATTAATAAGCTGATCGTCACCTTTACGCGCAGTTTAACAGTTCCACCCGATCTCCGATAAATAATACGCAAAATAAAAACAAAAAACGTCGCTATTGATACGCAAAATCTGACTTAGTAGTGTGTGTGCTACGCAGTGTGTAGGATTAGGGCTGTGTGGTAGATACGTGAAAACTCACATGAACACCAACAAATATCGTATCATATGCACGCGAAAACTGTGTATTATATACACGTGCATATCACATACACGACAGACGAAATCAATACATTTTCTCTAAATGGTCATTAATTGGCTGAAATAATGAGGTTGACGGTCAGAGATCAGTACTCACTGGGGTAACCGACGGCGGAGTGCAGGAGATCCATCCCGGTACCGGACAGAGTCAGACCGTTCACTGAGTAATGAGGCTGCTTCATGTAGGACATCATGTCTATAAACTCTCTCTCTCCTCTCTCTCTCTCCCTCTCTCTCTCCTTCTGTCAGTCTGTGATGGATCTTTAGTTTGGCGCAGCTGAAAAGGTTCTAATTTCTTCTGTTTTATCTGCAGCGGTCTCTGAGAGTTCGGTTTGTCCGGTGTTCTCCGTGTGACAGTGAGATGAAGTGAGGAGGAGGAGGAGGCGGCTAATTAGAGACTGACAAGACCTGAACAAACCCCTCCCTCCATCCATCCATCCATCCCTCTCTCTCTCTCTCTCTCTCTCTCTCTACGATTCAAGAAGTTATCGAACATGAACCACAAAACCAGTCATATAGGGGTCCATTTTTAATTTTGAGATTCCGGATAAATACGTTTCCATTGATGTATGTTTTTTCATATATATATATATAAATATTAGAAAATATGGAATCTGAGAGCTCCAAAAAATCTAAATATTGAGAAAATCATCTTTAAAGTTGTTCAAATGAAGTTCTTAACAATGAATATTACTAATCAATAATGAAGTTGAGATATATTTACTGTAGGAGATTTACTACATATCTTCATGGAACATGATCTTAATATCCTGATGATTTGTGTCATAAAAGAGAAATGTATAATTGTGACTCATACAGTGTATAGTTGTCTATTTCTCCAGATACACCTGTGCTGCTGAAGACTGCTCCAGGATCACAGATGCATGCACATTTAGTCGCTTTCAAATCATGTGTCTGCGTGAAGAATATAAATGATTGTGCACAGCGTGTTCGTGTATAATACGACACTCCTTGTTTAATTAAAACGCAATAAATTACTTTTGGACTTAAAAAAAAAAAGGTTTTAAAAAGGATGTCTTCGAAGCGATGCCATGTAGAATCTTTCAGTCAATTCGTTCTTAAAAGAAACATTTTTTGTTTGGTGTAATTTTTAATAAGCTACTATTTTTGTAGAATAACTGTTTCAGGCGGGATTACATCGACGCCATGATATATCCGCTTTTGGTTGCTCGAACAGTCTTATTTGTGCGAAAAACATTTTAATAAGCTGAAGGGTCAGTTTTTTGTGAAATGTAAATATTCCATGCGCAAGTTCCTCGTGGAACCATATATGCCAATAAACAATATTTCCTTTTTGGAAAGATGGGCCTATAACCGCGTGGATGAAGACACTTTATATTAAACACAAATCTAAAAAGCCTGGTTTTTAAATAGATATTACATGTTCTTTACGGAACCATCAATACCAAATAAAGAAACTTTATTTCAAGAGCTTTTCGTTATTTAATGATTGCATTCGTTTCAGTGATAACCTTCTTTCTGACGGAGAAGACATTTACATAAATCAGGAAAAACCTGAAGATTTGGACTCAGATTTGGTACAGAGATTCATTCAGTGTCAAAGAGAAATAAAAGACCAAATAAATAGGAAATGAGTGTGTACGTCATCACTAATCGACTGAATGATCAGAGGCGTACCGATCGTCTAATCGATGATATACTGTAGAGCCCACACGCTCCAGATTACACGTCACAGCCGCAGAAAACACATGTCGTGATTTGACATCGCTGCAGAATGCTGGAATAATTGGAGTCGGTGTGTGTGTGTGTGTGTGTGTGTGTGGAGGGGGTTCGTGCGTCCAAACGGGATTAAAGAAACAAAAGGACCCAGTGTTCCTTAAATCCCACAAATATCCAGCCTCTCTCTCTGGGACTCTCTGTATTAAAATCACCCTTTATTTTTTAATAATCATCTGACTTTTGTGATTTGTATATTTTCTTTAGACCTCGAGTTCGATCACATTATAAGCTATACTCACACTTAATTAGAAATATTAATACGCATGCTAAAGTGTAATATGAAATTACAGGATGTAGTTCGTAATTAATTTCTTTTGCAGTTCCTAATGAGGAATACTAACATGTAGGCTAAACTATGCTCCTGGAAATCCTTTTGAAGGAATATTCTGTAATTAAAGGAATGAAAATCTTTGTCGTTTTTACTGAAAGACTCTTGAGACTGATGAAGGTGTTCTAGGGGATGTTTATGGCTGGTGTGTGCACTGATGGTCGTCTCTCTCTGGAGACAGTAGTATTGCGCTATGATTATGAGGATGTAAATGAGCGCGTGTAAAGCGGATTCAGCGCTTGTTAATTGAATCGGATTTCTTCTAGTTTCAAATCCACAGAAACTCTATAAGGGGTTTATCTGCAGATATAAAGAGACACAGACAGTATAACAGCCTCTGTTCAGACCTTTCATATCTCTCATATCTGTTTCAGATGTTCACCTGCAGCGGAACTTCATCATCATCGTCACAGCCAGAACTGGGATTGAGCATTCTCATCGTGTCTGATGTGAAGTTGGTGAGTCCAAACTTTTCATTAAGGGGGGGAAACATCACGATACGCGCACGCGCACGCAGGCTCGTTCACAGACACCTGTTCGTTCTTCAGTGAATATAGACTGTGTTTATTCAGCACTTTACTGTGAGCCATCAGCACTTTACTTTCCTCCCTTTTAATCTATATTTACCCCTTCTGTAATGCAAAATGGAACATTTTTTTACAGAAAATGATTTGATGTAAATATGTATGATTTTTTTATGTTATGTTAATTTACTATTATTTATATATTTTATCCAATTTAAGTATATGTGTAGCCAATTAAGAGGACAAAAACAAATGAAGTTTAATCAGTGTTCAGTGTTCAATGTTAATTTCTTGAATATTAAATAATAAAACATGTTGTTTCATTATGCTAAGTTACAATGCTTTATGGCAATATTCATTAGTTTAATGTAATTAAAGGAGTGTCTTGTGTTAGAGGCTGTCTGTCTGTGGGTTGCTGTGTTTTTTGGGACACTCTTTTTCTTCTCATGGTGTGGCACTAGGACCCAGCGCTGACTGAAATTAAGGACACAACCACCACATAAGAAGCTTACAGTATTTAATCTGCAGGGCCTAAAAACACACACACATACAGAGACACACACACACATACAGAGACACACACATACATACAGAGACACACACACACACATACACACACACACATACAGAGACACACACACACATACAGAGACACACACATACATACAGAGACACACACACACATACACACACACACATACAGAGACACACACACACATACACACACACACATACAGAGACACACACATACATACAGAGACACACACACACATACACACACACACATACAGACACACACACACACACACACACACACACACACACACACACACACACACACACACACACACAGACACACACACACACA
>JAUYWG010000050.1:17016429-17030648 GCA_034779775.1 Enteromius afrohamiltoni
ACAGTCTGTACAGTACAAACACCATTACACCCCAGAACACAGGAGTGTGTGTGTGTGTGTGTAGGTGGAGCGGCGGGTGGTGAATCAGCTGGCAGCTGCGTACGAGCAGGAGCTTCTTCCGAGGGGCTGTACTCTGCGTCTGATGGTGGACGGTGCTCAGGAGAAGGATGGAGGTCCAGCTCTGCGTCTGGAGGTTCTGGGTGAAGACAGCTCTGCCCGGAAACTGGACATCAGGCCGCCGCTGACCCCTGAGGATGTGACACACACACACCGACACCACTGACCCTCACACACACACACACACATCAGGTTATCGACAGAAACATAAAAATGACGTATTCAGACGTACTCCTAACATTAATAACACACATAAATCACAGCAGCTTTACGATGTTTGTAATAATGTAGATCTCCATCACGCTTCCAGAGACCTATAGATGTGTGTGTGTGTGTGTGTTCATAGAAGTGAAAGTATAGAAGAGCCATGCGCATCACTTTAAAACACTAATGTTTCGGAGTTTTGGATTGTAAAGGTAATATGTCATCTGAATGGAGAAATATTGTAAATGATTCATCAGCCTTATTCCAAAGGTAAACAATAAAACTAGGTCTAATTTATTAACATAGCTTAATTATATACGTAACAGGAACTAACAATGAAAATTTATTCTAAATATTATATTAATTACATAAAATAACATTATATATATATATGTGTGTGTGTGTGTGTGTGTGTGTGTGTGTATTTATGTATATATATATATATATATATATATATAAATACACACACTTGCAGAATATATTTTTAAAAATATTTACATTGATGTCTATATTCATATAATTTATATTACATATATATTTAATATATGAACATAACATTTTTCTGAAATGTAGGCATCATTTGTGTGTATTTATTCATAATATATATATATATATATGCACAATACACACATATTATGTAAACAATGTAAAGTGATTAATCATGTGACATCACTAATATATATAAATATATACTCCCTTAGGGTTAGGTCTAGTTGCATGTAATTATGCATATTTATTGTTATTACTATAGTAAATACATGCAATGTGAACAAAGTGTGACCTTGTATTTTTATTTCCTATCGTTAACAAAGATTAAAAATCTAAAGTGTATGTTGCTCTCTGTTAATTCATGTTAAAAGGTTAACTGATGCTAGAAAGTGAAGCCTTACTGTGAGATGTTGCTGAAAAACACTGCTTTTGTTCGTCGGTGATGAATGTCCGTCACATCCGTTCCCTCACTGAGAAAATAAACCTGAGTAAAATGTCAAAACAGAAGCAAAATTGGTTGGCATGTTTACTTTAACCACACAAAAGAACTTGTTTCTTATGATTCAAGTGATTGGAAGAGAGACGGAGTCGTGAGGATCTTCAGGTGCTTCCGTGTGTTTTATGTGTTTAACTGGAGCCATGCTCTTGTGCACAGAGATGAATACAGCTTAGAGACGCACAGCTCTGTTCTTTGACCCGGGTTCGTTCAGGAATGTTGTGATCTCTCTGAGTCGTAGTCTTAACACCAAGAAACATGCAGTGGGAATGTGTGTGTGTGTGTGTGTGAGGAATTCATCACTCACACATTCCTTCTTTTCTCTGCTTCCTCCTTTACACATGTAGGGATTCACTCTCTTCCTGCGGGGAAGAAATTAGCATCGTAAAACACATCCCTGCTGCCCGCCAGACCTCCCACAACACAATCAAAGTGTGTGTGTTACAGTTTGGGTCAGTCCTTTCAATGATCTTTGCTGTATTTTGAGTCTAAACGCTGCATCAATGTCCATCTGCTCTGCTCAGAAGAACTGCAGGCTGTTTGGGGTTTGTTTGTTTTGATTTCATTTTTGGATGAGCACTGAACATGGAGCACAGCAGCAGTCTTCGGCAGCACAGGTGTATCTGGAGTCACACGGTTACAAATCTTTAGGATATCAAGTAAAGATCATCCATGAAGATATGTAGTACCATAAATATATCTGAACTTCATTATTGATCAGTAATATGCATTGCTAAGAGCTTCGTTTGAACAATTTTTAAAGTGATTTTCTCAATATTTAGATTGTTTTGCTCCCTCAGATCCAGATTTTCTCCGGGATATCCCGTATTTTTCAGGTTATGAATGTAAAGCTGCTTTTAAGCGATAAAAAGCTCTGTAATGAAGGTGACTTGATTTAAGAGCAACAGTAAATGTAAACTGGGTTATGCTTTATTTTAAACACATTACATGTGCTTACTATAGACATAAGATCCAGTTATGCATAGTTACATGCAACCAACCTCCCATCCTAACTATAACCATACAGCAAATACATGCAGTTTATTAATATTGGATGGTACTTACACGTATAAGAAGGACACCTTCAGATAAAGTGTAAACTGAAGTAAATGCTTGAGAGACACAGACATGTTTATTTGAAGGGAAAGAATAATAAAGCATGTAATGAGAGGAACAACCAAAGTCTAAAGATCTTGTAGAAGTGTATTTGAGAATAACAGCGGGGTGAGTGAGTGTCAGACAGAAGATGCTGCAGCAGCAGATCTCATGTTACTGAGAACATCTCCTCCAGCCTCTAAAACAGTCCAATTCAATTATAACCAGAGAGAGAGAGAGAGAGACGGCTTTCATTACTCTGTCTCACACACACACTCATGCTAATGTCTGTCTGTGTGTGTGTGTGTGTGTGTGTAATGATGATCCTCTATCAGATTCTGAACTGATCCGCCACACACACACACACACACACACAGCCGTGAACGTCTCTCGTCCATTAACGTGTGTGTCCATGTCTTTTATCGGCTGCTGCTCTCTCGTCTCTCTCTTCTCCTCCAGTCCCAGTGGACCGAACCTGCAGGAACACACAGAATTATTGATTTACCATTTACAGTCCTGTAGCTCTGCATCTGAGAGATGAGAAATTACTCCGAGAGAGAGAGAGAGAGAGACAGCACTCTATCACTGTCCCAGAGAACCCTCTCACTCCTGTGTTACCAGCAAACCTTCTTCCAGTAACATTAATAGAACATCCTTTATAAACGATCTCTAAACATTAGCACAGAAAGAGTTTCATTTCTCAAACCTTCCAGCTGGAAGTTGCTGTTTAAATGTTGCTTCTTGTTTCAGAGATCTTTCACATGTAACATCCCCATAATGTTGGCAAAACGATACAATGTAATGTGTCCTAACTTAAAAAAAGTTTTTGACAAGTGATCGTTTATTCTCTCGTGTGTGGTGTTTGATGGACATAGAAATCAAGAGTTAGGAATCATTTAATAGTGATATCATATCGAAACAGAAACCTTCTTCTGAAGCTGTGAGCGTTCTGTTTGAAGTCCGTGTTGTGGACGTTTTGTCTTTATCGTGGAGTGTTCCTTCATTTTCCTTCATGCTCGCTGAGTTTAATCGCATTGTGCACAATTTTACCGACTCGTTCTGGTTCGTTGTATGTAGTCTTGTTTATTGTGTCGCGATATTTCCTTTTGTCATATCTGTTTGCCTCGCGCCCTTTATTTTGACTTTACGCAGAATCTGTTTGATTGGAGCTGTAGGACACACGTTGCGTAATGTCTGAGCACATCTGCGCCGTGGAGAGCATTAGCGTTTGAGGGCGGATATAATATCAGGTGTCTGTTACCTGCTGCTGTAACAGAACGCTACTGTTCCCATCATTCCCTGTGATATTTCAACGAGAACATCTGCGCGCAGCACATGTCCAAGAGCAGCTCTGGAGACGGAGACGTTCGCCGTGACGCGCCACAGGCGTTCCTCTCAAATGAACGTAAGAGGGAAATAAAAGCGCCCTAAAAGCGCAAGCAGCTTCTCTGCTGTCTTCTGTCTCTTTTTGAAAGACTAGGGGAAAAATCCATTCTGCCTAATTCAAAGCTTGCTCTGGGACAGCTCGCGTGGCAGATTGCCGGCTAATTAGTTTAGAGGAGAGTGTAATTTGATTAAGTTTGCACAGGTCCCGCGCAGCGCCGGTTGTGTCGGGCTCTGAGCGCGCGGGGCCCCGGAGCCCTGATCTGATTAACGCTTCTGTCCATTACAGCCTCTCCAGCTGCTGCCACAACACACACACACTCCAGCAGATACACACTCAACACACACACTCCAGCAGATACACACTCAACACACACACACACACACACTACAGCAGATAAACACTCAACACACACACATACTCCAGCTGATACACACTCAACAACACACACACTCCCGGCAGATACACGCTCAACACACACACACACACACTCCAGCAGATACACACTCAAAACACACACACACACACTCAGCAGCAGCATCCACTGAATATGCCGCTATTTTGATTTTTCATCATATTTCATCAAGAGTACGACAAAGTCCTGTTTGGTTTAGTCTAAAGTCTGATATATTTCAGAATATTCTAATATAGGTCTATATGTGTTGGTTTATTAAACTCTTCTGGGGTGATTTCAGTGAACAGATTCAAAGCGTCCGGAACGATTAAAAAATAGTTTATATATTGTTCATATTCAGTTCCTGGAGGTTTATTTCTAATAATAAGATCATTTTAATTGTAATGAACTTTACTTGTTTTTGATGGTACTAATTCAATGTATTTATATATTTATTTCTTTATTTTGATTCCCGAAAGTTTCAGTGATCCGTTCTTAAAACAATCGTTTATATAAATGCAAAGAACTGAAATAAGTCCCACCTTTTCACCTTTTGTGCAATAGATGTGAAAGGTTCTCAACGAACGTTTACTTTATAGAGTGTTTTGTTATTTATTTGGACAGAACAACATGCGTTGCTTATTATTTATTGTTTTATGTCTTAACATAAAAGAGACATGAATATTAACGCGCGTCGGCAACAGTTTCTTCGGGATCTGGAGGCTGAGTGAGTGTGTGTCTGTCGTGGATCAGAAGTCATCTGCTCGGTGTCAGGGGTGAGTTTGCTGGAGAACTGAACCTGGTTACCCGTGTAAGCACTGCACACACCCCCGCTAATCTCTTCAAAGCCCCGAGCTCGCATCTGACTTTCAAATCCGAGTGTTTGTCTTGAAAATGGGTTCTAATCCCGACCCGACCCGACCAGACCAGCACCTTTAAAATTCATTGGCGATTAACGGAAACAGTAACGAGGCTCTTTCTCATTCATGGCTCCTGTGTAAATACCAGGCGGGGGTCTGAGAGGGACGCTGTGATTGACAGCTGAGGCCTGTGATTGACAGCTCGCTGCTTTTCATTTTTTAGAGCGCGCGCGGGTCCTGGCATGCGCGCTGGTGATCGATAGTTACACTAACCAGTGCACTTACTGTCCGAGAGGCTCCTTTAATTTATCCATAGTTTTAAAACACTCATATTTTGCTTTGCCATCACAAAAAAAGGCATTTTCCGAGCACGAAATAAATAAAGAAATGAAAAGCGGAGGGACTAATTGAATTGTGTTTGGGTTGGTTTGGTTTGGCTGACAGTAATCGCATCCGATGGTCGGGCCATTAAAGCGAGGCGCGCGTCTCCCGGTGACCGATCACTGCTGAATGCAGATTGAGCTAATGAGAGAGAGAGATTGATGAGAGAGAGAGAGAGGATGAAGGATCGGGAACGGATGAGACGCGACGCATGGCTCCGGTGACCCGTCTGAAAGCGGGTGGCACCAGAGAAAACCACGCGTCTTGATGCTCTCCATGCGAATTACAGGTCTTAACGTCACCAAGCATATGCTATTCAGTACAAACAACCCGCGCGCACGAAGAGCACGAGTGTATAATACTCTGGCGTGCATATGATACGCGTCTGGTATGATGAGGTTGCGGGGTAGATGCGTGTCATATGTAAGAAAAGCTGCTATCATATGAACATCAAACCTATCACTTACACTCCAGAGTCCGTTTCTGCGATGTTCTGCTTGTGTTTGGAGTACTAGAAATACGCGTTTTCAATTTATTTCTCCGTGTCTTTCTTACACATTACATGTCAGTCACCTTAACCATAACCATATGTAAGAACATAGTTAATTCATATTACTCAGTACTGCACTGTAACAAGGACACCTTGAAATCCATAACCCTGTTTTCTTTTGTGATAACACTTTACACTAAGCTCCTATTAGTTCATATATGAACCGTGACACGAACGTTATTAATGTATTAATCTTTGTAAAGGTTAGCACAGTGCCTTAACGAATATTAACAGGCACAATTGTTTTATTTTAACAATGCATTAGTAAATGCTGAATTAGCATCGAGTGAGATGAATAGATTCTGAAGTATTGTTCACCTTAGTGTAAAGTGTTACCGCTTTTTTCTTAATTTATTGACAATTCTGTAGGTTTACATATGTATAACGGATTCATTTTAAATGTATGACTAATAAACTTCTCTATATACTGCCGCGTGTAATTAGTGCATATTATAAAATTATCATTAATATCTAATATTAATAAATCGACACATCATAATAAACATATATTTATTAATTATGCATACATATTCGCTAATCAAATCAATCTTAATATAGTACATTGTCCATTTCTATCATGATGTATTTTATACTTCGCTACACAATCTAAAATAACAACTGAATTTAATTCATTCGTTTTCGCTGTTGCTTATTCGTTTTTTTCTTTGCCTTATTTTATTGGCATTGGTTTCATATCTGTTCGTCTGCACGCTGTAGTTCAGGTTTTCTCTGAAGGCCTCTCAGGTGTTCGCGGAGACGCTGAAGGCTTCTCTCGGGATCCGTGGTGACTTGTTGCAGGCGTGCGTTTATCGTCACGTCCCGGTGCAGACGTTAATCCGCGCGCATGATGCGGCCGCTGATGGATGGAGTCTGAAGGACGCGTCACAAATCAGCCAAATGCGCCGTGACGCGCCGCGCTCCGGGAGAACCGCGCTGTTCCGCTGCCTACAGGGTCAGAGGTCAGACGAACACCTGAAACGAGTCCTTGAAATGACACACGTCACCCTGGAGCACAAAACCAGTCAGAGGGGTCATTTTTTGGAAATGGAGATTCATGCATCATCTGGAAGCTAAATAAATCCTCTCTCCGCTGATGTCTGGTTTGTTAGGAGAGGACAAGATCTTTAAAGTTGTTCAAAGGAAGTTCTTAGCAATGCATATTACTAATCAATCATGAAGTTTAGATATATTTACTGTAGGAGGTTTACTAAATATCTTCATGGAACATGATCTTTACTTAATATCCCGATGATTTTTGTCAAAGAGGAGAAACGTATAATTGTGACTGAGCTCCAGACACAGATATGGCTGAAATATAGCGCGTTAACTTACAAATATATTAGTCTCTAATTTAAACAGCTTCCCGGGTAAATACGAGTGTGATTGTTTTAGGTAACTCTTTGTTCTAATAGTCCACTTTAGACATTCTAACAGTAGGTGACCTTGTAACTAAATACTAACTAAATAGCATTTATTCGATTATTAATAGACTGTCTGATTAATATCTTTATTGTGATGAGTCAGAGAGGTTATTACTCTGCTGACCCTAACCGTGCAGTCTGAGAGCTAGCTGGCATGGATTTCCAAAGTCACTTATAAACTGTCTAAAGTGGACCATCGAAATAAAGTGGAACTGATTAATATGTTAGTTATTGTTTGATTGAATATTAGTCATTCATAACGAAGCGAACTGAGACAACAAACAAAGATAACGTGGCAATGACTGCATGGATCAAATCTGTCGAATTATGTTTTAATATTTAGGTGTGAAGGCGGCTCTCAGATGAAATCATTTCTGGTTTAATAGTGACTGACAACAAACAGATGCGCGTGCGCGTCATTTCTGATCAAAACACGGCGAATAAACGAACAGAATGAATTGGAATTTGATCTGAACTGAGGTTTATGTGATCTGACTCCGCGTCTGGAGCGTCTTCACGCGCTCCTCTGATCAGCTCGAAGGGGTTTCGCGTGCGGTCTTAAATAAAGGCCATTATTCCTGCAATCAAATTAAAGTTCATCTCACACTCCCGACCAGAGCCACATTAAAGCTTAAACAATCCCACAATTCATTTAGCGCGAGCTAGAATGCGCCCGCTCTTGAAAACTCGCCCATTCTCGCCTTAATGACATTAGTCTTAATAGCCATTAATAGTCATTTATTTAAAATTATATCTGCACGCGCTGAAGCGAATGCGCTCTTCAAAGAAACGTGCTTCTTGGTGCCATAGAAGAAACATTTCCTTTTTTGTCTAAACTGTTTTATAAACAACCTTTAAAATCGGAAATAAAAACCTTCGTGGTGAAAGAAGGTTTAGGACAACTGAAAATAAACTCTTTCTCATAAGAAAGACTTTATTTTCAGTCGCCCTACGATTATACATACAATACATTCTTACTAACCCTATAGTTAGTACATGAAGTTATTTAATACTCAGTGCTACAGTCTAACCATGACGCATTCGAATAAAGTGCAACTGAACAGTTCTTTGTGGAGCCAGAAATGCTTCTTCTGTGCCATAACCTTACTGTTTTTAAGAGTGCAGTAAGAGCAGATTTGAAAGGAGCAAATATAAAGATGGAAACTGTCCATGAGGAGGAGGATGACGCTGATGGAAAGGGTTAACGCGGAGGTGCATTAGAGATGCGTGGATGAGGAGCAAGAGGGGAGGAGGCGTTCAGCGCTGAGACATTGTCATGCAAACAGAGACCACCGCCTCGCCATTGTCTCCCGGACACCAACTTTATTATAAACACACCGCGAGCCGCCCGCCGCAGCAGAGCACCGGAGCACCGGCACCGAGAGGCACGCGCTGGATACCGCGAGAAAACCACGCGTTCCGCTGGAGTTTGACGCCGCAACCGGAGCTTTCGCGTCTCCGTCCGCGCTCCACATGTACAAAATGGATTACTCGTATCTGAACACGTACGACTCGTGCATGGCGGCGATGGAGGCGTCGGCGTACGCGGACTTTAACTCGTGCAGCCAGGCCAACACGTTCCAGTACAACCCGATCCGGACCGGCTTCAGCTCCAACCCGGGATGCGCTCCGCTCGGCTCCGCCAGCTGCACCCTGGGCGCGCTGAGAGAGCACCAGCCCGCGCCTTACAGCACAGGTAACACACACACACACACATTAGACCAAAATATATCACTCAGGAGCACAGAACTCTTCATGATTGACCCTGGAGCATAAAACCAGTCATAGCTTTTTAAACGCGCACTGATGTCTGGTTTGTTAGGAGAGGACCAGATCTGTCTGAGGGACAACTATTAGACAATCTGAATCTGAGGGAGAAAAACATCTAAATATTGAGAAAATCATCTTTAAAAGTGTTCAGATGAAGTTCTTAGCAATGCATGTTACTAATCAATAATGAAGTTCAGATATATTTACTGTAGGAAACTTGCTAAATATCCTTATGGAACATGATCTTTACTTGATATCCTAATGATTTTTGGCATAAAAGAAAAATGTATAATTGTGACTCATACAGTGTATTGGTTATTTCTCCAGATGCACATGTGATGCTGAAGACTGCTGCTGTGCTCCATTTCTATACAAAATATAACAGGTGTCACGCAGAAATCCGTGAACAGCTGATCCACCTAAAGGATTTATTATTATTATTATTATTTTAAAATATAAAGCTCATTTGGAATGATTTAGTTCTGAAATAAATGAATAAGTTGTCTTATAAATGTGGAGAGACCATGCCCAGATAATCTAGAATCCTTGATTTAAGAGTTAAACGGCACTGAATTGAATTAATTCATGTCATATAATCTGACGCGCAAATTCATTTAAAGTAATTAATGAAATTATGTCCCACAGATCTATAATTAAACATAGCGTTTATTGGATATGAAAACAAGAATCGAATTCGTCCTGTCTAGACTGATATTTCTGCGCGGTTAATATATTATATTCACGGACTTTTCACAGAATTAGGAAGTCTAGAATTGAAAAAGTATTTCATAATAATGAAGTCTAAATGTTTTAATCAAATATTATTTTTGTACTTTGTGGGTCTGATTTTTCCTGCGCGCTCCTGCAGAATGAAATACAGAAGACCGTGATTCTGATTGTTTAAGATAAAATTTATCAGATATCTCTCCTCACTGATCTTTCTTCCTCTTTCAGTTCCGTACAAGTTCTTCTCGGACCCGTCGGGTCTGAACGAGAAGCGCAAGCAGCGGCGGATCCGAACGACCTTCACCAGCTCTCAGCTGAAGGAGCTCGAGCGCGTCTTCGCAGAGACGCATTACCCAGACATCTACACGCGTGAGGAGCTCGCGCTGAAGATCGACCTGACCGAGGCGCGCGTGCAGGTGAGTCTCCACAACCCCACGACTGATGTACAGAAACATCAAAAAATGTACATCAAAAAATACGTTTCGATTGGGTTTTCGTGCTATTTGTTTCTGCGTATAAATGACACGTTTTTTTTTGTTTCTAATCTATATGCAGAAATTAACATCGGCGTGCATATGATACGCAATAATTATGTTTAGGGGTGCGTATTATATATGCATGCAAAAATGCTTATTGTAGTTTCTGCGTATAAATGGCACGGAAGGTACAAAAACGTGCTGATGATACGCATATTTATTCGTATAAAATCTAACTAAACAAATTGAATTTGGGATGATTTGAATATCCGGGTCTCGTTTTTTTGCCTGCAGCGCTGTTCGCAGACGCTTCCAAATGTAATTAATTTACTTGATTTTATTAGATTGATTTAAAGCAGCTATAATCCGTCTGCGATGCCACAGAAGACGCATTCTAAGAAGTTCTTAAAGGAAGCGTTTTCTCTTCGTCTGAAGAACATTTTAAAAATCTGTTTCTGTTGTGGAACGGGAGGGTCTCACACTCTTAGAAATAAATCATCAGATGATGATAATGTGAATAAATGACTTCTGCATTTCCTCTTTAATGAAGGCGCTGAAACAAAACATTTGTCTTTATGAAGAAACATCTCAGATTGAAGAAATAGAATGCAATTAGAAGAGCTGTCACCAAATATCACAACTGATTATGGGTTTATTAATGATCCATTCCTAAACTACCAATCTTGTGTTAAATGTTCATATTCTTTGTTTTTTACTCTTCCAGAAATATCAATTCACACAGGCACGATTTTTCATTCTGTCTTAAAAGTTTTTTTTTTAAATCAAAACCAAACCAAAAATCTTTAATCGTTGACATATATTTATTTTTTAAAAAACGCAATTTTTGGTGTAGATGATCGTTTACATGTATCGCTCTTCATCAGATTTCTTCTGGGGATGGGGATGATTTCAGAAAGGACTTCTGTGGAATATAATGCTTCCAATCTTTAAGAACGCTTTTTGAGTTATTTTTTAGTACTTTACAAAATAATTTTTCTTTAGGTGAACTAAAAATGTTTACTCTATTGTCATACTAAAGCTCACTTTCTGAATCTTTATTTTAAAGAGTTTCTGATTAAGGGTCCCAGATAGGGTGTTTTTGCAGCAGTTTCATGGAAGACCCATTTCTGGTTCCCTTTAAAGAACAGTTCTTAATTTTTTCATAATTTTAGTCATTTCTTCCACTATAACAAACATTTTTCCACCTTAAAGAATTTCAAGGTTCTTAGTGGAACACCAATCACTATCAAGAACACAAAATGTTGTATTGTGGGGGAAAAGTCCTTCACAGTAAGAAAAATGGTCCTTTAAAAGGTTTGAGAGGATTTGTGGAACCAGAAATGTTTTTTCAGCTGCATCTATATAAAACATTAAAAATAAGGCTCCTAAAATGCATTTTTGGTTCCCAAAGAATCTTTCAGTGGTCAGTTCCTAAAAGAGCCCTTTTTGTGGTAAGAACATTTAATCATCTAAAGAAACTTTTGTGCATTAAAAGGTTAAAGGGTCTCCGTGGCACCATCAATGCCGATCAAGAACCATCATTTTTAAGTGTGAAGGATTTTGACCACAGCAAGGTTGTGAAATGTCTTTACAGTCATCAATGGTTCCAAGTACTTACCATCCTCAGAACCATTCTTTAAAGTGGAAAAATCTTCTGATTATTAAAATGTTCTTCACACCAAGAATACATGTTTCTTTTAAGAGCTGGAAGGTTCTTTGTTGGCATCACTTCTTAAGAGTGTATTTTCTTCCACAGGTTTGGTTCCAGAACCGACGTGCCAAGTTTCGTAAACAAGAACGTGCCGCCAACTCCAAAGGAGCGAGCGCTGGAGCTAACGGCTCGGGCGGAAAGAAGTCGGGCGAGAACCGCTCTTCCTCAGAAGACGACGAGTCTAAAGAGTCGACCTGCAGCCCGACGCCTGACAGCACGGCGTCTCTGCCCGGCTCCGGGAACATGGGCAGCCCCGGGGCCAGCAGTCTCAGCCCCAGCCCCGTCTCGGGCTCCTCGGCCGCCTTCTCCAACGCCTCCATCTCGCCCTCCATCCACCAGGGCCTCAAGAGCTCGCCGTGGCCCAGCACCGTCCAGACCCAGGACCTGCTGAAGGCCTGGCAGCCGGCGGACAGTATGGCGACCGGGCCCTTCGCCGGCGTTCTGTCCTCGTTCCACCGGAAACCCAACACAATCAAGACCAACCTGTTCTAGAGACTCGGCTCCTGCCAGTTCTGTTCTGTCCATGGCTGGACTCCGTATTCACAAAACATCTCAAGGCATCTAAAACTAGAATTAGGATACTAATGCAGTCTTAAAAATAAAGGTGCTTCACCATGCAGTTTTGTCTAAATGAAGCTTTCTGTTTCTTTGTGGAGAAAGAAGCTTCTTCAGATTAGAAGAGATAAGCTTTGACTGAATGAAATGGTTCTTCTGTGGGAACGCTGTGAAGAACCTTTCAAGCACTTTTATTTTTCAGAGCATGAAAGCGGTTTTTGTCCTCGAGTTTCTTTCTTGCATCTTATTCCAAACTCCAAATATTCCTTTTCTTGTCATAAAGCAGCAGAACAACTAACCGCTCTTCTTGCATCCAGTTTGGTTTCTTTAGCGTTTGCATGTCTCACGATCAGATGTTCCTGTCTGAAAGTTTTACGAGAAGCACATGTGTGGTGAGGCTTAATTAGTCACACTTAGCCTGGATTTTAAAATCTTTATTTGAAAGTGGTAATTAATATTTTTAAATATGGCAACATCGCTACAACATTCCCATGAATAAATCTCTGACAAACACTATCAGCCAATCACTGTGTGCATAGTTAATAAGCTTTATGACATCGTCTCAGCCCCGCCCCTTCACTCTCAGCAGCTCTGAGAACAGGTGTTAGGTTCAGGAGATGTTTTGTGAATACAGGCCCTGACGGTTAATTTATTGTCATGTTGGCGCTTCTGATGTGTGTGTGTCTGTGTCGTCCATTATTTGTGTTCATCAGGCCCGTTTCCTCCGAAGAGACGCCCTATAGATCCACATCAACATCCCTAAATGAGTTCCTCATTTCCTCTCAAGTGAAGGTCCAGAAACGTTTGTCCTTCAGAAAGAGAAATCAATTCAGTTCTTCAGGAAGAGGCGTCCAGTGAGAAGGAGCTGTAATGCGATTAGACGGGCTGTAACCAAATATTCCCCGCAGATTATGGGTTTATTAATGATCCTTACCTAGATCAGCAGTCTAATCTGAAATATTAATATTCCAGCTTGTGTTTATTCCTCCAGAACTCAACAGATCCTGGGTGAGTTTAGGGATTCAGGATCAGAACGATGCTTCTTATTGATCAATTTCTCATGTGGTTCTTCACTGAAGCGCTTTGAAGATGATGATGATGATGTGTGTGTGTGTGTGTGTGTGTGAGACCCCAGAAACAAGCATAGTTAAGCCACTTGTAGTTAATTTATTGAAGGAAAAAAGAAAAACAAAGAAAAAAAAAATATTGGGATGATTTTTTAAGCTAGGCTTTTATTGAAAAATATTTTGTAAATATTAATATAAATATGATGTAGTTTCTTTTTTTAATGTTTCCTGGCTCTGGTGCACGCCATGTATTTCATGAATGACCTGCTGTATATAATCCATAAAAATGACAAAATAAAGAGTGAAAATAAAGAGCTTCTCCTTTCAGACGCAAGTTTCTGTTAGACTTCTTGTCAGTACTTTAAATTGGGTTTTATTTTTATGTACATTTTGGCTTTCATGTTAATTTTATTTTTAAGGTTAGTCGTTTAGTTTTTCTGCCGTTTTGGTTTATTTCTTTTAATATGTCTATGGATTTTTTTTTCTTTATTTAATTTGTTTAATTTTATTATATTTATATTAT
>JAUYWG010000050.1:17062943-17074839 GCA_034779775.1 Enteromius afrohamiltoni
TGTGCACGTGTGAGTGAGTGTGTGTGTGTGTGTGTGTGTGTGTTTGAGTGTGTGTGTGCACGTGTGAGTGAGTATGTTTGTGTGTGTGTGTGTGTGTGTGAGTGAGTATGTTTGTGTGCGTATTTGAGTGTGTGTGTGCACGTCTGAGTGAGTATGTTTGTGTGTGTGTGTGTGTGAGTGAGTATGTGTGTGTTCATGTTTGAGTGTGTGTGTACGTCTGTGTGAATATGTGTGAGTGTGTGTGTGTGTGTGAGTATGTGTGTGTGTGTACGTCTGAGTGAGTATGTTTGTGTGTGTGTGCACGTGTGAGTGAGTGTGTGTGTGTGTGTGTTTGAGTATGTGTGCACATGTGAGAGAGTTTGTTTGTTTGTGTGTGTGTTTGAGTGTGTGTGCACGTCTGAGTGAGTATGTTTGTGTGTGTGTGTTTGAGTGTGTGTGCACATGTGAGAGAGTTTGTTTGTTTGTGTGTGTGTTTGTGTGTGTGTGCACGTGTAAGTGAGTATGTTTGTGTGCGTGTTTGAGTATGTGTGCACGTCTGAGTGAGTATGTGTGTGTGCGTGTGTTTGAGTGTGTGTGCCCGTGTGAGTATCTTTGTGTATGTGTGTTTATGTGTGTGTGCACGTATGAGTGAGTATGTTTGTATGTGTGTGCACGTCTGAGTGAGTTTATGTATGTGTGCGTTTGAGTGTGTGTGCTTGTCTGAGTGAGTATGTTTGTGTGTGTGTGCACGTGTGAGTATGTTTGTGTGTGTTTGTTTGAGTGTGTGTGCACTTGTGAGTGAGTTTGTGTGTGTGTGTGTGTGCACATGTGAGAGAGTTTGTTTGTGTGTGTTTGAGTATGTGTGCACGTGTGTGTGAGTATGTTTCAGCCAAGTGGTTTGTTAATTCTCCTGGTTTCAGAGTCACTATTCTAGTGATGCTTGTGTAATCCGTTGCAATTAAATGAGACATGAAATGATGCAGTATTCACACTATTTCAGTGCTGGTTGGCATCAGCCGCTGTTTATTCATGTATTGGTTGGAGGTGATTGCTTCTGACTGGAGCTGTCGCTTCTCCGCGTCTTTGACTCTTTGTGGGAATGAGGACTTTAGCAGGTCGGGCAAATGCAAGCGAGGCTATAAATGTCTGATTTCTGTGTTTTTTTTTTTAATAATTCACTGACTGCGTGAGGAAATACACTGCAGGAGAAAGCCGTAGGACACACACACATTCACTTCAGATCTGAGTTTGTTCTTACGAGTGACTGAACACACAACAAGCACTGCAGCTACAGAAACACACAGGTAGAAATGTTTTTATTTGCTTATTCATAACGTTAACAACATTGATTGAACGAGTAACATAAGGATCATGCAATTTGTTTTTTTAAAATGCTAATTCACACACACACACACACACACACACACACACACACACACACTTGAAAATGTGCTCTTTGTCAGATTTGTAGAAATGTGTCTCTGCATCAGTGTCTCAGTAATGGAAGTGAATGGGTGCCGTCAGAATGATAAAAACATCAGAATAATCCACAGCAATCCAGTCCATCAGTTAACAACTGGAGAAGACTACAGATCAAACTAATCCAGCATTTTCCGACTAAAATACAATAATTCCTCCAGATGTGAGAGACAACAGGAGATGCACTTTTTCACTGGAGGAAGAGTTATTGTGCAACTTTTGCCTTTTCCGAGTGTGTGTAAATTAAATGCATTTACTTTTTGATGAAGTGTCTTTAGCTAGACAGCTTTTTAGCAGCACACGGTTTGCTTTGGAGCTTCACGACTCAGGATCCGCTGCTAAACCTCTGAAAGTGATTATGAGGTCTATAAACGAGTTAAAAGAGGCTTTAAGGGAGCTGCGCACGGTGTGAGTTTCTTTTCTCTTTCATTATGAAATGTCAGAGAAGGCAACCTTACAAAAACTCTGAAAAAAGGGAATTAGAAGTTAATTAACAGTTAGTGGGATATTTTATCCTCCATTATGAATCATTATTCAGTAACAGAGAGTCTAGAGATCTTTAATGCTGTGAAGCGTTTCATCTCGTCTCAGCATCTTTAAACACACTTACAGGTCTGTATCTGCTCCATATCAGTCTGAGATGCTAAAATATGTGTAATCTTTAACATGCTGCTGTAAGTGAGTCACTGCTGAGTGAAACTTGTGTTGTATAAGCATCATTAGGTAACCGATTAAACTTTTATATATTTAGCAATGCCACAATCTTGACAGGGTTCATTATCTTTATGCATAGTTCTTACTTAATTTGATTTGGTCTTGTCCATGCTCTTCACGGGTTTTGTGAGATTCACCCAGATGTTCATGACAATTAAGCAGTGAGAGAGTGAGACAGGGAGTGATTTTAGGAGGTCAAAGTCACGCTCACGTCATCCAAGCAGAAAACCTTCCGCCTCTGGTCAGACGTCACCTGCAGCGAGTGCACAGCTCACACGCACACGCATTCATACACATGCTTTAATGCATGAAGACAGATGTTAAACCAAGCTGACAGATGAAGCTTCTTTTGCCAAATAAGTGTGGAAGGACACACAAACACACTAGAACTGTACACACGGAGACTAAATGAACGTACCAGTCGCTGTCAAGCTGCATAAATCTCTTCTGCTGCAGTGTGTGTGTATCTTTGAGATTGACAACGTCTTGATTGTTCTATTGTATGATGGTCTTCACGCAAGATGTGTGAACAATCAGTCTAATCAGGACTGTCATGGAAAAAACCCACAGCGCAGGTGCAGAGCACGACGTCACTCGCTCAACTTCAACAAAAGCACCGTTGTCTTTATGAAACCAGAGATGAGAGCAGTTTTGCGTATCGCTCCTCTTTGGGAAATCTGTTTTTCCAGAGGGGGTTACTTTGTTTGTGACTTGTCAGAAGCTCTTTGAAGTGTCACATTGTTCTTTGATTTCTCTTTGCATTAATTTGCTAATGATGAAAGAATTTTGTTTCCCTGTCCTTCCAGAACAGAGCGCGAGGGAAACGCTGTGGCCTATATTCTGCTCCAAAGGGGAAATTAAAATACGCTTCCACTGCCTGTAGAGTTTATTTCACATTTTAACACATTTCTGCTCTTGACTTTTCAGAAGTCTTTGTGCTTTAAGGCAAGGACACTACAGGAAAAAAAGATTGATTTTTCATGCATTTGCCAGTTTAGAGATTTTGGGCTTTCAATTTCAGTACAGTATCTTTAAAGGTTTCTTCCTGAACTTCTGCAGCACTTAAAAACATCAAAACTTTTTATTCTACTTTTTAAAAGAGTTTTATTCCTCTCTATATTTTGAAGGGTTTTATAGAATGGTTTGTTCATGAATCGTTCACAATGATTTATACAATAGTAAAAACATAGTGAAAATACAACATTTTAAAGAAAGTGAGTTTGTTTCTCCACTTCAGCAGCACTTTCATACACCAAACCTTAGAGATTTATTCATATCTATATTCTGAAGGATTTCGTAAAAGGGTTTGTTCATATATCATTCACACTTATTTATAGAGCAGTTTATTTCTAAAAACTTGGCGTAAATGCATAATTTTAAAGAAAGTGGGTTTATTTCTCCATTTCAGCAGCACTTCCATACACCAAACCTTAGAGATTTATTTCTCTCTATATTCTGAAGGTTTGTATAGAGGGGTTTGGTCATATGTTGTTTCATTGACTCTTATTTATGCAACATTTTATTCCTAAAAACATGGCAAAAATGCATAATTTTAAAGAAAGTGAGTTTGTTTCTTCACTTCAGCAGCACTTATATACACCAAACCTTAGAGTTTTATTCCTCTCTATATTCTGCAGATAATTATAGAAGAGTTTGTTCATATATCATTGATACTTATCTATGCAACAGTTTATTCCTAAAAAATGTGGCGAAAATTCATATTTTTAAAGGCTTTGAGTTTGTTTCTCCACTTCAGCAGCACTTTCATACACCAAACCTTAGAGATTTATTCATATCTATATTCTGAAGGATTTTGTAAAAGGGTTTGTTCATATATCATTCACACTTATTTATACAGCAGTTTATTCCTAAAAACCTGGCGAAAATGCATAATTTTAAAGAAAATTGGTTTATTTCTCCATTTCAGCAGCACTTCCATACACCAAAACTTAGAATTTTATTTCTCTCTATATTCTGATGGTTTGTATAGAGGGGATTGTTCATATGTTGTTTACCTAATTTTATTCCTGGATATTCCTAAAAAGTATGCCACAAATTATTATTTCTCTCTGGTAAAAAGAAATCCAAAATCTCTTCTGCAAAAACATTCAACTCTAATATTTCAACAAAATCGAGCATAATTCCTGAACCAGTGTTCGGATTTCTGTTCTGGAAGTGGAACTGAAAGCTTTATTATATAATGTATAATTTGCATATTCAATGTTTCTGTAAAAAGTCTTAATTTACCCTTTAACAAATTACGGCAAAAAGTAGTATTAAATAGAGCATTAGTCTTACCCCCAGTTTCACAGACTAAACTGCATGTTTGAGCTGTCTCAGATGAAAATATCTTCCTCTCACAAATCTTCAAACATGTCAGGGTCATTGTTCTGTGTTAAGATGCACACCTGTAATATTTTGTTGTCGTTTTTGTAAAAGTTGCTTAAATATCTTAATTTAACTAAAGCCTAGTCCTGGCTTAAGCTAAGCCCTGTTTGTGAAACCGGGCCTTTAAGTCTTAAATTGGCAAAGTCAGTAAATGCATTAAATTGTGCAAAAAAATGTTTATCTTCCCCAGTGTTTATTTTTTTGTTTTCCAATATAAATATCTAGACATCCATAAAGCATAGATGCTAAATGAAGTGACCAGGAGTTATGATAGTAGATAAAAAGTAGTGGATATTTGTAATTGATATGTGTGGCTAATACAACTGATTTTGTTTTTCACCCTACACATTTAAATTAAGAGAACATATTGCTAATTTCTACTCTATTCACCATGTCTGACCTTGAGCATGAGGTTTTTTTTTTTTCAATTCAATTCGTTATTGGCATTTTCCTCATTCACAGGCTCTTAATATTCTGTTAGCATAGATGGCAAAGTCCCCAGAAAATCCTCAAAGCGTCCAAGTTCAAAGTCACAGTCAAATGAAGTTTCTTTAAACCCAGGGCTTCCCAGTGAGATCCTCTATAGACAAACACACACATGTGGACCGTTCTTTTTGTTCAGTGTGTGTTTTCTGTAATCTGCTCTCCTACATCCAGATTGTGTGTAAATGTGTGTTTAGCGTTATCAGAAGGTGTGTGAAGCTCCCTGATGTCTGCAGCGTCTCGGTTGCTCTAAACAACCTATTAAAACCTGTATGAAAATATTCCCAGAATCCCAGCAGGTGTTCAGAGAGATTAGAGGCATTATAAACTACAGTCACGTGATGATGCTCGTCTGATCTGAGGACCGTTTCATGCAGCCACACTATAGATGCTCCATCATATTTATGCATAATTCCACTGGAAAATATGTGACCCTGGAGCACAAAAGCAGTCTGATGTAACTCAGGTATATTTGTAGTAATAGCCCAAAATACATTTTATGGATAAAAATTATCCATTTTTCTTTTATGCCAACAATCATTAGGTTAAGTAAAGATCATGTTCCATGAAGATATTAAATATATCAGAACTTCAGGTTGATTTTATTTTACTGTATTTATTTTATTTCTTTGGTATTGTAATAATTTGAATATGACAAATGTATCCATTTATACTTTATTCTTTATACATTAACTGATTAAAAATATGTAAATTAAGTACCATGAACCTTTTAGTTGTTAGGAAAGCCAGTGGTATTTTGGATTTATTTAGATATTATTATAGTTTTAGCTGTAGTTTATGTTGCCACTTTAAATACTTTATTGTACAGAAGTCAACATTTGAAGTGGATCAAAACCTTTCATCAAAGTTGTCGTAAAACCTAAAACCAATATGTGTTCTGTGTGTGTGTGTGTGTGTGTGTGTGTGTGTGTTGTTAATCCACTAGATGTCAGTGTGTAGTCTCTGGTTTGAATCTACAGGTTACTGTTCTTTAGAATCTTACCACGGTGATCCAGCCCATAATAATACACCCCCACATCCCTCCATGGACATATTTATTGTTCCATCAACACACACACACACACACACCACACACACTTAAGGATATACGGCAAATTAACTATCATTGCAGCCCTGACTTTTTTTTAACCTAACCAATTTACTGGCCACTGATTTTGGTAAACACATGCAGTCTCACACACACACACACACACACACAGAGGCAGGATGTTATTGTGAATGTAGGTGGTGTTTTATATGTAGTGCATGTTAAAATGAGTCTAAAATAATCACAAAACCACACAGGAGGATCTCCAGAGCTCAAAAACAACAAGGAGAGAGAGAGAGAGAGACCTGTACATGTAGATGCTCCGGGGTGTTTGACTGTTGCATTGTTGTGTTTCTGCCACAAAGCGATCAGGTGTGTGTGTGTGTGTGTGTTGAGGGACCTGGAAGAACTCGGGCAGATGTTGTTTCCATTCATTTCTCATCACTGTTATATGATCAGAATTCAGAGAAACGTTATTTGCTCTTATTGGTAGCTGGAAGCAGTAAACCAAAACATTCATTAATACATGAGGAATGTTTAACTGTTTGTTGATGGACTCAGAACGAGTGTGGGCTGAGAATAACAAAAAAGAGTTTATTGATAAATTAAATTAATTAAAAGTGACAGTGAAGATATGTCTAATGTTACAGTAGATTTCTGTTTCAAATAAATGCCGTTCTTTTGAACTTTCTGTTCATCTCTGAATGCTGAAAAAATAAATACATCACAGTTTCCACAAAAATATTGAGCAGCACGACTGTGTTCAGCACTGATAATAATCAGAAATGAGCATTGTATGAGCAGTAAATCAGTGTATTATAATGATTTCTGGAGATCATGTGACTCTGAAGACTGGAGGAATGATGCTGAACATCACAGAAATACATTACACTTTAACACGGATTCATATAGAAAATATGATCATTTTTTCCTGTATTTTTGAATGCAACTTTGGTGAGCAGAATACATTTCTTTCTCTTAAAATCAAAGCACTTATGTAAATTCTCATTCAGACTGGTTATTATACTGATTCTGAATTCTCTATTAATGCACTAATCAGTCCTTCCTAGAAGATCTTTGATCATTACGTTGCTTGGCAACCATAAATGGCCTATACTGTAGTTCCTCTAATGAGCTCGATCAGTGATCAGAGGAACTGTGTGTTATGATTATTATTAGTAAATGTGCTTCATTATTGCACATTGATGTTTTTTTATGATATTATCATCATTATTGTAGTTTAATAATTAAATAATTTGAGACCCGCTGAATAACTAGAGCAATGCAGTGAATAACACACACACACACACACATACACTGCTTTCCTGTTCTCTGAACGCGTTAAAACAAGCCTTCTCTCACTAATCCTTCATCACATACATATTAGTGTGTGTGTGTGTGTGATTCACAGAGATTGAATCTTAAGGTGTGAGAAATGCTAATATAATCTGACAGGCCCCTCCAGCAGTGCATGTTGGGAAAATGACTGAGCCATTAACACTTGTTAGCTTTCTGAGTTGATTTTGGTTGGATTGTGCTGGTTTCTGAGCGTAGCTGCAGCCTCCGGCGAATCAGAGCCACATTTGTGAATGAGCGCTGCCGAGTGATGTGTGGAAGGAACTCAAGCTTATGAAGCACACACACACACACACACACACACACACAGATGCGTGTCAGTGAGATCAATCACAGCTATCACAGACGATCAATAACTCCATCAACAGCTGTCCACCCTGCCTTTTCCTGCTTTTCAATTCTTGCCTTGATTTGTAAAAAATCTTTCTAAACAAACAGATGTCTTTCATTACAGGCGTCAAAAAATCGAATTAAGCTGTAATGTTCCAATCACTTGTGCTGTTTTATTTTTATTCGATATTTAAAGTGTGTGGGTATGGCAAAAGCAGTGCAAAATTAGTGCAGTTAATGTAAAATTATGTACAAAATAAATTATACATTACATCTCAAGCAATTTGTAAAACAATATAGCATTTAAGTTTATATTTTACATTTGATTTATATTTGTAATGAGCATTTGTATTACCAAAGCAGTGAAAAATAAGTACAATAAATATATAGTGTAAGAGTATTAACAAGATAAAAATATATATTAATGAGACAAATGTAACTAATAAGAGAAAACAGAGAACAGACAAAAATTATTTGTCATGCAGTTTTATCCAGATTGACTGACAAGTTGCATTAAGAGCATTTATTTATATTTCATCAGCTTATATTTGACAAATGTATGATTTTTAATGTGCAGTTAAACTGAGTGCAGTAAATGTAAAATAATCAAAACTCAAAAGTTTCTTGTTTTAAGAATAAATCAGAAAAACAGCCAGGATGATCAACCAGATGATCTTCCATCATTTTCCAGTATCCTGGTTTAATAATATTCATACTGATAAACAAGACAGAAAGCCACTTCTTGTCACGTGTTAAATCCATCTCGGAGCTGGACCCGTTGAGAATTTCTGATCTGGAGGGTCTGTCTCTCTCTGTTTCTGATGTTTTCTCAGTTTTTCAGCCTGGATGAGCGGAGTGGCTCTCCATCTGTCTGCGTCTCTTCTGTTCTTCAGATCATTCTCTCTGATCAGCTTTTATTTGTTCAGTTGTGCGTCTCAAACAGCACCAGAGTTTAGAGATAAACGCTTATGTCGTCTTGCCTCCGGCTCCAGATCAGCACGGTTTGCTCTGCTCGAATAATTCATCACATCCAGACAATCAGAAGCATCACACACATCCTGATGAATTCATACGGAGCCCTTTTGTTCCATCATTTATCACTTCTTTTTCTCTATTCATATTAAATTTATTTTTAAATTTAAAAATTTCATATTTAAATTTGAATGTGCATTTGCTTTGCCAAAGCGGCTCAAAATAAGTACAGTTAATGTAAAATGACTACAGTACAAATTGAGTGAATTTGTGTTATATATATATATATATATATATATATATAAATGTAATTAAGATTTAAAAAGAATTTGTCATAAGAAAGCAAAATCTTAGTCTTTCTTTTTTTAATAAATTGCCAAAGCAGAACAAAAAAATGTAGAATAGATCTAAAATAATTTGTATTAAAACACTAAAAAGGAATTAAAAAACTACTTTTACTCAAAGATAAAATAAAATAAATATTTCTGTGTATTCTGAATTTAAAATTAGTTCTTAATTAATCTTTAATTTAGTTCATTTTTAATGTGCATGTGTATTACCAAAGATGTGACAAAGACAATAACTATAAAATAACTGTAGATTTATTTTTTATTTGGTTTATCATTATAAATAACCTAAACGTAAAATAACCTAAATAACCATGTCATTCTATTGTAATTAAATCATTTTTTCACGTAATAGAGTTGAAGAATGTAACTTTTGGTTGCCAGGTAACACATGGCCATTGATACAGATGTGTGTCACAGGTGCAGCCCAGGCCTTAGAACTGCAACAATGTTTCATAATTATAAATGAACAAGGAACAGATCAATCCCTGCTTCTCGGAGAGAGCGTCCAATCCGTCTCCATGACGCTCCTCGCTGACCGCCGATGGTTACTTAGCAACAGCCACACGCAAAGATCGCCAGCTATTTTCCCAGTGATTATGAGTCAGTGAGTTCTTGAGAAGAGATGGAGGTCCTGAAGCGTCGAGGGCGAAAGAGAATTGTGGTGAATCAGTCAAGCCATCTGAGCTCAAAATGTTTGCGCTCTTCCTTCCAGCTGATTTTTCTGCTAGTTTGATCTCAGTTTTCTTTTGCTTCTGTTGAGGACAGGAATATCAGTAACATTCAGCTCGTCAAGAAACGTGGCAACGCTTTGAAAAGCTTGATGTTTGAAGACTTTACCCAGTCTGTAAAATACTGAAAAAATGTTTAAGCAAGTTGTAAATGTGTTTTAGCACGCTGTTAACGAATTGAATTATGAATTAATGAATTATTACTTTGTTCGCGTATTTTAACATGTTACTAGCAAGTTGCTAGCACAAATTAACATATTGCTAACTTGAATTAACAATGTTTTAACGTCTTAACAAGCATGAGCATGATGCAAGCGTGTTTTAGAATTTTGACAGTATACCATGTTTTAGCACTTTGTTAGCATGTTTTACTATTTTGCTAGCGGGATTTAACATGTTTCTACCATGTTTTAGTGCTTTGCTTGCATGTTTAGCAAGATTTAGCACATTGCTAACATGTTCTAGCATCTTGGGACCATGTTTTAACACTTTGTTGGCATGTTTTAACAATGTTCTAGAATGATTAAGTGTTTTTGCTATGATGTTTTAAGCTGGCATGTTCTAGTAGGTTACTAGCTGTATTTAGTATGTTAGCATAATTTAACCGTTTACTGGAATAATTGATGTTTCTAACTTGTTTTAGCATGTTGCTAGCCTGTTGTAAGAATTCCAGTATGTTTCTAGCATGAAACATTTATCTATCATATTTCTGGGTGTTGCTAAAATGTTGCTAGCATGTTTTAGTACATAGTTATCACGATTTAACACGCTGTTAAGATGTTTTAGCGCATTACTAACATGGTGTTAGCATAATTAACACATACAGTAGCTAGCGTGATTGCCATGTTTGGTAGTATATTGCTAGCATGTTTTAGCATGTTTCTCTCATGATTTGGCTTGTTTTAGCATGTTGCTGACCTGTTGCTAACATTATAAGCACATTGGTGTTACGGTGTTTGATTAGCACACTGGTATTTTGCCACGTAGCTAGCATGATTAGCATGCAATCTAGCACCTTCATCTCGTCCTCAGAATGGAGAAGTTTATTCAGCTCAGCAGGACACACACTTTCTCGCTGTACTTACACTCATTTCTACTGAAGGATTAGCGGCGTTAGCGATTAGTAAAGAGAAGGTTTTCTGCCGTTTTAAAGACTGTACTGTGATTTTATCCTGTGACCCGCGTCTGACCCGCTGCGATCCGGGTTTCATTAGTGCTGAATGTTTTGGAGACAGTGGGATTTTTCCAATAAAGAGCAATCGAGGGAATGTTTGGCCTCTCGTAGCGTGAAACTCCACAGAGCCGCTTGTGTTGGTGATTTGCTCGCGGCTCTCAGAGAGCAGTGCAGGAAATCTCTTCTTTCATTTGGCTTCGCTTTTTTCTGATGTTCATCATCCGCATACAATTTAATGCCTGTGTTTTTGGGTCTCTCTCTCTCTCACACACACACACATAATTGCAGACCTTTATTGTTTTATATGAGTGATTATATTTACTATAGGTGCACCCACATTCTTTTAATTTTTGTTCATTTTATTCACCCACACATTTCTTTATATATTTATTCATTCATTTTATTAATTAATTCCTTTATTCATTGTGTTGATTTTTGTTTATTTGTTTGCTATTTGTTTATTTATTTATTTATTATCCTGTTTATCTTTTTTTTTATATAATGGAAACTGACTCTCTCTCTCTCTCTCACACACACACACACACACACACACACACACACACAAATAAAACAAAGCAATGATATGAGATCTTCAAACAAACGATTGTGTGTTTGTGTGTGTATTTGTGAGAGTTGATGTGGGTGTGTACAGTATTGAGTGCACCTGGTATTTATCACCTTATGGGGACCAATTGTCCCCACAAAGATAGGAATACAAGTAAATTTTGACCTTGTGGGGATATTTGTTAGGTCCCCATGAGGAAACAAGCTTATAAATCACACAGAGTTAAGTTTTTTGAAAATCCAAAAAATGCACTCAGTTTCCTGTAAGGGGTAGGTTTAGGTGTAGGGTCAGTGTAGGGCAATAACACATACAGTCTGTACAGTACAAACA
>JAUYWG010000050.1:17074939-17091749 GCA_034779775.1 Enteromius afrohamiltoni
AACAACCACCCAGTAAAGCATTACAATAATCTAACCTCGAGGTCATAAACGCATGAATTAACATTTCTGCATTTGAGAGAGTTTGTGTGTGTGTATTTGTGTGGAAGAGTGTGTCTTTGCATTGTTCCAAACAATATTCTCACTCTGTCTGTGTTTTCCTGTTATATCTGATGGGGTGAAGAGGTCAAACACAGAGGTGTGTGTGTGTGTGTCTATTTCCGGGTTATGATGTTTCCATGGAGATGATTGACAGGGTCAGAATGGCAGCACCGACATCCCATAATTCCAGCCCACCTGCCTCTCTCACTCTCATGTGTGTCTTTCCTGTCGCTCCGCTCTTTACACAAAGTGAACGTCCTGCAGGAAACACAGGGTGTGTGTGTGTGAGTGTGTGTGTGTCAGTGCAAAGATGAGCCATTTCCTTTCTAGTCTCCAGGTCACCATAAAGGCTTCCTCACACACACCATCACACACACACACACACACACTGAAGGAGCGTCATAGCCTGTGACTGCAGTGTGTGTTTGCTCCTCATCTCTGTTATGTCACAGTAAGTTTGTTTTTTACTCTTTCAGGCTTCATCTATAGCTGACAGATAACACATTACTGCAGTTTTAGGTTAAACCACACACAGCAGGAAGTTTGGAATCATAGTTTACTCCAGTGCTGAATTTGCTTCTCAGTTTTAAACATTTGTTTCTTCAAACGTAATGTACTGTCTTATTTATAGTTATTTTACTGTGTGTTACATATATTCTAGAAATAATTACTTAAAATGTTCGAAGTAATGTTTTCATAATTACTGTTAAGTTCTATATTCTTGTTGTTGCATGAATTATTTTGTTTTATATTTTGATGTAAAGAGGATCAGTGGGGTTTTCCCTTTATTCTGAACTTACCCGATGTAATGTGATAAGATCAAGGAACTGTAGTTTTATTGTTGTTGTCAAGTTTTGTGTTTATGCAGAAATTCAGAAAGCACCCCACCCTAAATATTCATTACAGTAAACAGTGTGACAACTAGCCCCGGCCTTCTCTGCATGTGTAAGGAAGGAAGGGAAGGAAACGTGTTTAAAGTCTTGTAACTGCTCTCCTGTTTATGTATCACTTCAGTAATACTGCAAATATTCCATGTCTTTCATTGTGTGTGTTTGCGCGTGTGTGTAAAAGAAAAAGAAAAGAAAGTGTAAAAGAATTTATTAAAAAGAATCAACTAATCTTTCAATGTAGAAATGAAAATAATATTGAAATGTATAACAGCATAATGTAAACTCGATGTTAGCTTCCACACTTTCATTGTTTGGCAGTGGTATAGTATATAGTATGTATTGAACTTAGTAGTGTTATAAATGGCAGTACTTTTAATTCAGTCTCGCAGCGCTTCACGCTGATAACTAAAATAGTGTAGAAATCATTTTCATGTGGAAGTTACTATTATCTATGCGTCATCTTTAACCTGTGTTTTATTTACTGTACAAAATAGTTTTTTTCTCGTATATTTTTCAACTATTTACAATATTTGCTTCAGATGAGAGTCTGCGATGTTGTTATTTCAAGTCTTTGAATTACATTCTACTTATTGAGGAATTCTGAAATCTCTATGGAGACACGAATGGAGAAATACGTGGAGTTCTGTTCTGCTCATTAACAGATCCTTTGACCTCAGCAACACCTAACAGCAGATATTACTGAAGCTTGACACACTTTCCAGCCATGCTTCTTTAACGCAAGTTATTATCAGTTCCATTCTCTGTTTATAACAAACTCTGATGGAATCAGATTAAAGTTCAGTGAAATTACCTGGGAATGATAAATGTTTAACAGACATCTGAATTTATTCATAGGCAGTGAAAGTGAGATTCATTTACATTGTGAGAGTATTTTACTGCATTCATTATAATAATAAATATGATCAAAAACAGTCAACGTATTTATTACTAAATTTTATTAATTTATGATTTATTTATTAATTATTTATTATAATTTTATTATTTTCTAGTAACAGAAAACCAGATGAAAATCCTATGCACTGATTCGCTTTTTAAGTGAATTAAGAATGTTTTCGAGCTAAAGGGTCCATTGGGTCTCTCAGATCTCAAACTAAATATGAGAGTTAGAGTGTGTCTGATTCAGTTTAAATGGATTTTCAATTTGATATCCTCTGGAAAACTTCACGTGAACTCCCCGATGCTTCATTTCACGCTGTACAGCATTGTTTAAAGGGTATGTGCTGACGAACCTCCTCAGGGCCTTCACAGTATCATCCTTCAGTCCAAACAGATGGCCTGTGTGTGTGTGTGTTTGTGCATGCATGTGTGTGTTTGATGATAGTGATACTGATGGTGTCTGTGTGTGTTTGTGCATGCATGCATACGTGTGTGTGTGTGTGTGTGTGTGTATGTTTGTATACAGTATGTGTACTTGTGCATGCATGCATGCATGTGTTTGTGTGTGCATGCATATGTGTGTGTTTGATGATAGTGATACTGATAGTGTCTGTGTGTGTTTGTGCATGCATGCATGCTTGCGTGTGTGTGTGTGTAAAAGTGTGTTTGTATACAGCATGTGTGCATGCATGCATGCGTGTGTGTGTATGTGTAAGTGTGTGTTTGTATACAGTATGTGTACTTGTGCATGCATGCATGTGTGTGTTAAGGTCACCCATCTGGTAAAATCCCCTTCCTAGCTTTCCTTCTTTATTTGTGTTTTAATTTGCTCAGAACATGTCTTTATTTGCTCATGTGCATGTTTGTGCATGCGTGTGTGTGTGTGTTCCTGAGGGTAATGCGCTGTTGTAATTAACAGTTACTGTTCCTTTTCTCTGAACACTCAGTCTTGATTAAAGTCAGCGTTAAACCAAACTGCTGTGCAGAACTGATCAGGTAGCAACTTGAATGAGTGTGTGTGTGTGTGTGTGTGTTGTTCTCTTGAGTGCTGTAAGCCGATGGATCATTGTTGAAGATTGATCTATATGTGTCTGATTTGATGACGCTCAAGAGTTTCACACACACACACACACACACACACACACTGGTGTCTGACCCAGTATCTTTCTGACAGGTATTGGCAGGTCATAAATGCATTTCATTTGGGATGGTGTTTTTTTAAGTGTCAGAATAATTATTACTGCTGGGTTTTGTCTGAGCGAGCCGGTCATAATGAAATTGAACCCCGCAGGGAATGATTGATCACATCTGTGTCACTAATACACTGGGACTGTTTTAGTGTGAGGCTCAAATAAATATATGCTTTTTAAATATATGATGGTGATTTAAAGGGATAGTACACACCAAAATGTACCCACTTTGTAGAACAAAAAAGAAGACTAAATGAACACACACACACACACACACACACACATCTATTTATGAATGAATGAATTAATAGTTTCAAAACCAGATACATTTATCAGTGTAATGAGAACAGATTGTGATTAGGTAATTTTTTTATTATCATATTAGCAAATAATTAAATACTACTGAGCTACTGTTAGTTGAAGAAAATTGTTCATAAAAGCATTTATGCATTTCACTGCAAGAAGTTTTTATTATCCTGTAAAATTAAATATATATGATAAAAATACTATATATTATAATATTATGAATATATTAAATTATATATTATTAGACAAATAAACATGATTAATTGTGATTAATCACATCCAAAATAAGTTTTTATATTGTGTATATTTATTATGTATAAATACAAACATATACAGGTATAACTTTATATATATATATATATAAAAAAAATATTTATATATATATAATATAAAATATAAGAATAATAATATATAAACATATGAACGTAAATATTTTTGAAATATATACAGTATGTGTGTGTATTTATATATACATAATAAACATACACAGTGCACAATCGTATATAATGTAAAACTTTATTTAGTGTGTGGTTAATCACGATTAATTGTTTGACAGCACTAATAAATATACATTTTCCAAGATGCAAAATATTAGCAAATTATTTTATGCTTAAATCAAGAAACTCCCTGAGTGAGAAAAGAAGAATACATAATATATATATATATATATATATATGTGTGTGTGTGTATTTATTTATTCTGCATTGATGTGGGTTTAGATTGACATGATGACAGTGTTGTGGTTCTTTCTGCTGTGTTCTGGAATGAATGAATGCTGGAGCTGCAGTTAAAGACTCCTCAGAGATCACTAAACACACCAAAGCATCAGATGAGATGCACACATGAGCTCACACACAGCAGTTCTGTATGATCGCTTGAAGGTTACGGAGCAATTCCTCGTCAGATTCTGTGTTTGTTCCTTGATTATAGAGACCTTTGATCAATACTCGGTGTGATTTTCTCTGATTCATGCCAGAATAAAAGTCAGAAAGAAGGACAGGAGAAAGCCTGTGTTTAGAAACATATTAAAGCTCGGGTGAGAAGAGTCTTCCTCCAGCTTTTTTGTATTCTTTATTCTAAAACGGTCCAGTGTTAAATCAACTCATGCTTAGACTTAGATTGTGGTCATATTACATCCATAATTAGCATTCTTGTAAATATATACATTTTTAACAATATAGAAAAAATGTTTCTTTAACAAGATGGATAAAATTTATGCCTTTAAAAAAAAGTATGATAAAACTCTTCTGATAATGGCGACAGTCTTCAGTCTTCTTAGCTGCTTATTAAATTATTGAAGAAAAGTTTTATTTTTTTAAATTTGTTTTAAAACAACCTTTTCAATCATATGAGATTCAATCACACAACATATCTTAACCTGAATTTTTAAAATCATCCACAATGTTTTACACTTTATTGATGTTTAAATATAGTTGTTTATAAAAACAAAATATGTGGGGAATTATGTGTGTTTACTGAAGTCTGAATATAATAATAAAGAGTGAAAGCTGGACTTGTTAACGTAGGATTATAATTGAGTCAGAGTAAACATATTTAGTAACACTTTATTATGAAAGGTTTGGTGCAAATGGTTTAGAATAATTACATCCCTGTACAAAACAAATATAGAGAATTAATTTATCATAAAAACCAAAAATTAGATTTTGGTAACGCCAACATTAATTTATTAATATGTATTTGTTATCACACACACATATTTATATGTAGAAACGTAGGTGTATTTGTAGAATAGAGAACAATACACTGTATGAGTCACAATTATAGTTTTTTTCTTCTTTGTCAAAAATCATCAGGATAGTAAGATCACGATCCATGAAGATATGTAGTAATCTCCTACAGTAAATATATCTGAACTTCATTATTGATTAGTAACATGCATTGCTAAGAACTTCATCTGAACAACTTTACAGATGATTTTCTCATATTTACATGTTTTTGCTCCCTCAGATTCAGATTTTCTAATAATTGTATCAATACAGATATTGTCTTCTCCTAACAAACCACACATCAGTGCAGAGAGGATTTATTCAGATGATGCATGCATCTCAGTTTCACAAAACTGACCCTTATGATTGTGGTCACATATATAGAAATATGAATAAATGTATATATATATATATATATATATATATAGAGAGAGAGAGAGAGAGAGAGAGAGATGGGAAGATGTAGGGTTTTAGGACCCTGATGATCACGGGAATCAGAAGCTTCACCAGTCAATAGAGAGAGAGAGAGGACAGAAGAGCGCTGGTGGTGTGTGTGTGTCAGTGTGTTCCCTGCTGAGGGCTCGAGCGCACTGCTCTGTGAGACTTGACACGAGTGTGTGTGTGTGTGTGTGTGTGTGAGTGTGTGCCGAGCTGTGACACACAGGAGGGAATGACATGAACGCTCATGAGAGGAAGCGAGGAAGAGACCTGTAAGCTCTCACTGCTGCTGCATGTTTACACACACACACACACATATGCGGGACAGGAGATGGAGAAAGTGGAGCTTCAGAACTGTGTGTGTGTGTGTGTGTGTGTGAGGGAGAGACAGATAGTTTTGTCTAGAGTTGCACAGAAGTGGATGGACAGATTGAGGAGAGGACGGATGGATCGAAACTGCAGCCGATTCTGATGCCTGTGTTTGTGTTTCAGACTCGGACAGCAAGTGTTTCTGAGAGACACGGACGACACACCTGCTGCTGCCCTGCTCTCCCTACAGGTATCTATCTATCATCTATCTATGCTCAAACCAATAATGATTCAGACAGCTGATATTTTTTCACACTACAGGTGATTAATGTAAGTGAGGAGTAAAGGAACCTGTGACATATCACACACACATTCTTGTGGACTACCAGAAACAATTCTAATAATTTGGGAGCATGTTCTGCTTCAGTGTTTATTCTTTAATCGCTAATGCAATATTGTCCACCACAGACTGAACTAAACCAAGCATCTCTTGGTGATTGGCCGAGCTGAACTGGTTTGATCTAACTGTGTTTTTAAATGTAACGCTTGACAGATATTCAGCACACTCCTTCTATCTGATATTATCAAGATGAGTACGGTAGAGTTCTCATTTTAGTACTGTTTTCTGAACTCTAGTGAGTAAACTGATATAATGTGTGTGTGTGTGTGTGTGTGTGTGTTTCTGTTGATCTGGTCTCGTATCTGTACACGTCTCAAACATTCGTGCTTGAATTAGAGCTTGTTTTCTTTCTTTAGAGGAAAGAGCTGAGGATCAGAAAACAGATGAATGATTTACAGAGGAAATCATAAGTGTGTGTGTGTGTGTGTGTGTGTGACCTCAGTGGCGCTCGATTCATATCAGCACATTTCCAATGTTATCTCATAAACACACGTAGACAAACACACTGTCACACACGTGTTGAAATGCCTCTCTTTCTGTGTGTGTGTGTGTGTGTGTGTGTGGGCTGTAGGCGTGTACAAGAGGGAAAACCAGTTTAGGCAGTGCTGGTATTCAGCCAATCAGCTTAAATGACAGTGTAACCTGTAGAACGCAAACACACACACACACACACACACTGGTTTGCTCCCAGCCTGTGCTCTGGGTTTTCTTTCCTCGCACGGTTTATAAGGTAAATCCTTCAAATCAAGAAATACGAGCACAGAATCCCTTATATGGACTCTGAGGGAGAGAGAGACAGATACTGAAGATCTCTCTGTGTGTGTGTGTGTGTGTGAGATTCTTCTTTAAATCCCGAATGTTCAGTTTACTTTGCAGTCAAGCTATGTTTGTAATGCATTAGTTATTATAAAGTAACAGTGAGCATTTATTCACGTCTTTTACAGAAAAGTGTGTAAAAACTACTTCTAATACGTGTAAAAGAACAACTCATTCACTGTGTTTGTGTAGACGTTGTAATAATAAGTGTGTGTGTTTCTTATTTTAAGCGCTGGATGAGATCACAGCTGATGTGTATCGTGTCTTGTGTGTGTGTGTGTGTGTGTGCGGTTGTGTTTTAAATGTAATGGAGGCATGAAGAAATAATGCTGGTGTTTTCGGGTCAAACGCAAACATTCGTCGATCCTTCATTCAGCCTAAACACACTCTGTCTGTCTGTTTGTCTGAGAGAACGAGGCAGTGGTTTATCACCCCAGAGAAAGAGAAGATGACAGCAGGACGACAGGGTGAAGGACAGAGAGAGGGATAAATAGATCATGAACGAACGAGGAACGATCAGGAATGAAAGGAGAACATTACGAGATTAAATAACGTGACACTGAGAGATAGAGTAGATCTGCTATATAGACAGCTGGTCTGGATATATATAAATGTGTATTGAAAAAGACTTTATGCATCAGATTGGTTAAATGTGACAATCCTGAAAATTAAAATGCATCATGGTTTCCACTAAAATATTGAGCAGCACGACTGAGCTTAACACTGATGATACTCAGAAGTGTGTGTTGAGCAGTAAATCAGTGTATTATGATGATTTCTGGAGATCATGTGACTGGAGGAATGATGCTGAACATCACAGAAACACACTTTAACACAGATTCACACAGAAACAAACAAATGCAGCCTTGGTGAGCAGCAGAGACTGAAACACACAGACACAGATTTTATTATTCAATATTTTGTTTACTGTTTTCTGTTTATTTATGTTTATTGTATCTATATTTAAAAAGTCATTGTTCATGTGTCTTTCCTCTCAGGAGGGGTTTGTGTTGGTTGTGTCCGGTGTGGTATGTGTCTCGCTGTGTGTCTCAACCTAATTCTCCAGACAATATGAGAGGTTAATCTACTGTCAGACACACACACACACACACACACACACACACACAGCGCAGATGTGCTGCATTTGCATCTTAACAGAGACAGAAAGTGAGAATGAGATGAGGACTGCTGCTGTCAGCCGTCTGTGTGTGTGTGTGTGTGTGTGTGTGTGTGACAGCTGCGTTTAAGAAAGCGTCCTCTGAGCTTCGGTCTCTCGTCCTTCATCTGTTTCAGTGGCAGTAGGTCTCTCTCTCTCTCTCTCTCTCTGCATCACGCTGTTCTTCTCGTTTAACAGCACTGAGTGTGTATCAGAGCGCCTGAGAAACCAATGCAGCGGCAAGCTCAGCTCAGAGACACACACCGCGATGCAGTACAGGTACGACACACACACACACACACACACACACACACACACACACACAGCTGCTTCACTCGTGGTGTGTGTCCTTGATCATACGTATGTAATGTTTTCCATGTCTGTATCAGAAGCTCACCATCTCTCTAATTAACTCATTAATGTTGTGAGATCTGGCTCCGCCCCCTCGTTAAGAGCTGCTGCCAATGGCCAATTAACTCCACTGATCGTACGGATCAGATCAGCGTAGGACCATTGGTGTATAATGAATGTATTTACATTCAGATGTCATTAATGACTGACCTTCATGGCTCTGTTTTCTGACTTCAGAGGTTGTGTAAACGGATGCACACACAGCAAAATGTCACTCAGTCGTTCAGCGGTGATCAATACACCGATTGAATCTGTGTGTGTCAGTCACTGCATTGATCGTGTCTACTCAGATTGATTCGTACAGCTCTTTTCAAAACACACATAGTCTCAAAGTAGCTTTACAGAAAGTCATGATGTTAATATCTCAGCAGATTAGAGCTGGATGATTATAGACTATAAACAACCAAGCAGCTGAGATTTGTTACATGTGCATCACTTTATGGGAGTGATAAAGTCTCATCTGCTCACTAAGCCTGTGCTTATTTGCTCAAAAATACAGTGAAAAAAAGAATATATATATTAGTACATAAAATAGTTTTTTTTATGCAATTATCTGTTAAACTGTAATTTATTTCTGTGAACAAAGCTGCATTTTCAGCATCATTACTCCAGTCAAGAAACGTTTCAGATTATTTTCAGTGTTGAAAACTGCAATATTTTTTGTGTGAATATTGTGATTTACTCACTGAATAAGAAATAAAATAGGAATAAAAAATTCTTCTTAAAAAGAAAGAAAGAAATGAATGCTTTTATTAATCAAAGATGCATTCAACTGTTTAAAAGTGACAGTAAAGACTAACTTTATTAGTAAAAAATTCTACTTGAAATAAATGCTGTTCTTTTGAATCCTGTAAAATAAATATTTTACACAAAAATATTGAGCAGCACAACTGTTTTCAACACTGATAATAATCAGAAATGTTTCTTGAGCAGCACAAACGATGCTTTGCACACACACACACACACACTGAGAATCAGCCGTAAATCTGAGTAGTTTGCGTATTAGATGAGTGTGTGGGCCAGGTGCATCTTTGTTCATCTTTGTTTTTTCTTTGTTTTTCTGTCCATCTGTCAAGAGCAGGAGGACTTTTAATGACCCAGACACACACACACACACACACTGCTGATGTGTCTTGTACTAAGAGTGTCAGATGTGTGATTGTTTCCACTGTTGTGTTGATCACAAACACATGAATCAGAGAGAGAGAGAGAGAGAGAGAAAGGGAGATGCTTGGGCAATGAAATGCGATGAAGGAGGAGCTGATGACGTTCTTCATCCTCACCTTTTCCTCATATGATTTCTGCTGGCTGTGTCTCGGCCCTTCTGAGATATCCTCTGTGGTTTGGTGCGTATCTCTGGTGGGATGTAATAAGTCGCTACTCTCTGCGCTGTTGTATTCATATCTGCTTATCATTCCTTCATCACCTCTCAGCTGATATAATTACTGTAATGCTGCCTTTAATGGCTTATTGCTCTGTCAACGGTATGCATTGCTTAATTACACTTTTAATTGTGTAATTGTTGCGTAAAGCCTGTCCTGTAGATGCCTTCGAGTCTGAGCCGCGTCTGCACAGCAGAAACCAAACAGCTTTCCCTTCAGACGTTTTTGTAAAATATCTCAACGTCCTTGAAACAAAATTCACCTGTGAAACTAAATTGTGACTTGTTTACAGAGAAAGGCATTTACGTATATAAAATGAATACAATTAAATAAAGGCAATCTAAAAATGAAAATGTAATTTGTTTATTTGTCTTTTTTGGTGTTTATAAAAACCTATATTCAAAGCAATATGCAGTTTAAACGTTTAGACTGCAAAACACATCGCTCTTCTCTTCTTTAGTATTTTTGTCATGTTTTCCAGTCCAAATATCTAAGCATCTTTAAATCAAGATACCTTTATTTGAGATGCAATATGACTTTAAATATGAAGTTTTGTTTTCTATAAAATGTTGTGTGTGTGTGATAGAGTGTGTGTGTGTATTTGTGTGTGTGATAGAGTGAGAGTAAGTCAGTTTGTGTGTGTGTGCACATTTATTGATTAAGGTTATGTTTTTATCAGAATAAGTGATTGATCCTGTTAACGAACAGAGATGCTGGAAGCACATGAGTTCTCTTGTTTTTGAGGGTGTTTGACAGAAGTGCTGACAGTATTTGCTGCGTGGTAGGGCGGATGTTCATCTCGTGGAGGCATGTGGATGATTTAATCAGACGAGTGCACTTCAGTCTGGGTTACTGATGGACGGTGTGTGTTTGGTCAAGCTCTTGTCGTCTGATTATTCAGCAGATGGTTTCTGATCCACAGTGGCATTTTCTGGCATTAATGTGGCTGATTGCTGTATCTGTTCATTAATCAGGTCATCTGGGGTTCAAACCCACAACTTTCTGACGTCTGGGTTTGTGTGTGTGTAATATCTCTCTGAAACTCTTGACACATTAAGTGTCTCTAGTGCATCTTCACAACTCCAGATCTTGAGCATGCACACACACACACACACACACACACACATTATGCCATCTGCTGTGCTCCCTGTGTGCCAGGGAAACAGACCTGCAACACACACACACACACACACACACACACACTCATGTTGAAGAACTATCTCTCAGGGATAAGAGCAGAGAGATTTGTTTGCTTCATCACTGAGATGTGAAGATGAAATGTCAGATGACTTGATGTGTGTTAAACTCTGCAGATGTCAGTGGTTACTTCAAACACTGGAATGTACTGAAAAACCGTCCCTGTTTTCTCTCACAATAGAATATATTTGATATATATGATTTATAATATATTATATATATGATGAAACAAAATACGAATAACAATGTTTAATATTGTTAATATTAATGATTTAAATATTAAATAAAAAAGAATAATTTTCATTTAGTTTAACCTGACTAATATAAATGCATAAAACAACAAAGAGTACTAGAAATGGCAGAAAATACACACAGTAAACTTTAGCTGAAATTAACATGAAAGCATATACATATGCACTGTGTGTATTAAAATATCAGAAAATGATTAACGTGCCACGGGTTGGGTTTAGGTTTTCTAAAAGAAAAACAAATGTGTTAAAATGAAATATTCATTCATGGAAAGAACCGTAATGTTTTGTCAGTAGAAAATTGCTGGTAGATTTCCAGAACAATCCAGAGAAACAGCAAATAACACACTGAATTAAACATCATCTTCTGAAGCAGAACGACTCAAGTAATCTTTTCTTGTATGCACTCCAATAATCAGTTTATTTACAGCTTTGGAAAATATGTTTGCGTGTGTGTGAGAGCCTGGCTGGTTTCTGTTGACTGATTGGTTTAATTCCATGTGTTTCAGCAGTGCCTGGTTTGTTCTGTTCATTATGAACACAGTTTCACAAACTCTCTTGTGTTTGTGCTCAATATCCTGACTAGTTACTATCTCCAGATATATAGCGACAGTGCTCCGCCACAACTCTCTCTCTCTCTGTGTGTGTGTGTGTGTGATGTAAACTACACATCTGATCTGACTGACAGCAAATCTCTTAGCAGTGATCCCCGTGATTTGTTCCTTACTATTTCAGAATCACCTCGCAGACCTGTTCATTTCTAGATGAATTCTGTAAACGACTCTTGCTGTGAACACCGTCGTCATTTCTCATTTCTATAGCTTAGCCGTGCATTTATTTCTATTAAATTCTAAATCAACAGTAAATAATTTTGTGCTCAGTTAAGCAGACTTTACAAACTCAACACTGTTTAAATCAGACGCAGAGCGACTGCACAGCTCAGTCTTTATTTTTGATTAATGATGTCTGTTAAATTTTAGCATTAATTAGTTCAACTGCTCTTTGTTCCTAACATAATTAGATTTTTTAATGTTCACCAGCAACCGTGGAAAACACTGATTAGTAGCGCGTAAATGATAAATGCCAGCTATAACTCTGATGCTTCTCTCAAACGCTTGAAGCTTTTATATATAATGCATTATGATTTTTAATGAAATATAGTGAGTCATATGTTTCTGTGAGTAATTGCTGTTGTAAGAGGATAAAATATGTAGTCATATATTCTTATTCTTTAAGATATTATTTAGTGCCTATATGTTATACAGTAGAAGTTAATTTTTGATTTAAATAAAAATGATTTAAATGAATACAAAAAATATTTATTGCATTACAAATTTACTTTAAAATGTCAAAAAGCATTCTAAATCAAACATACGCAAAACACACACATACATACATATATATTTATTATAAATATGAAAAATATAAAACTATTTCTCAAATATATTCCTGATTATCCTGATCTCTAATTCTCTGTTATTTCTTCGCCTCCTTGAACTAAAAACCTCTCTTAGTACTGACGTTGAGTGAACGTGTGAGTCATTGATTTTCTTGTACATTTTGCCTTTAATAAATAAAGAAAGAGACTCAAAGAAAAAAGCAGCTTTTGAAATCTGGTTATTTGTTAATAGAGCGCTCTTAATCAACCCTCCATTCAGAGCAGAAAGAAAAGCAGGAGGAGAAGAGCCTTCAGAATCATTCAAACTGATTTCAGGGCATTGACTTCATGTATTTTCAAAAGGTGTGCAGTCGAAGTCTTGTTTCTGAATCTCAAAAGAAGCAGGAGTGACCCTGAAGTCCCTTTCAGGAGACGCAGGGCTTGCTTTCTCTCTCAGGTGGAGACGTGGATCTGAAAACGTCAAACGAGGGTGTTTCTACACTGTCTGGCACGCACCGCATTATGAACAAAAGCCACACGGGACTCGACTCCAAAACAAGTGGGAATATAAACACAGAACAATAACACAGCAGCAGCAGGAAGTCTGGAGGAGATCAGATCCTTCCTGAGCTCCTGACCGAACCCAAGCCTTCAGCAGATCTCTGTGTGTTCATTCAGAAACATAGATAGATAGATCTTGTGCTGTACTGATCTTTCGCTCTCTTCTGTTCCGCTCTACTTATGTTTGATTGATTACTGATGTCTGGTTTCCTGCTAATGAAGATGACTGACCCAGAAACGCACGGCCTCATGGGATTTGTAGTCCTTGTGACCGTTCTGTGGCCCTCATCCTCTGAGCCAATTACTAGACTTTCATACCCGATGTCGTGAGTCACGATTAGCTGATGAATCTGACGCACTTGACTCTTCTGAGGATTCGACCAGCTCGTCACGCTGAGGATGTGCAATCGATCGCCTCACTGGACCGGATTTAACGTCACCGGAAAGTGGAAAATCACAATCACAGACCGGAGAGCAAACAGCCGTAAATCCTTCAGATGATTCACTATCATGCATTTGGCAGTGCTTTAAAATGATATTATAATCTTAATTCAGTGAAGAAGGATTCTGACCGTAAGCAGTAATTGAAATAGTTACTCTACTAATCACATAGTAACATCTAATCTGTCATTTATTATATTTCCAAAGTCACAAATTTCAGTTAATGTGATAAAAGTCATTTAGAGTCAGTATTAGCGCTGACAGAGACAGCTGACACCACACAGATGCACCCATTCAGTTGAGTGAGTCATTTATGCTTCAAACTCATTCTAAGCGATTCAAAGCAAAACTAGTCCAAAAGCGCCATTCATTTACCAATTTCCACATTGTTTGTGTAATGATATAGTATAGAGATGGGTGAAGCAGAGCTTTTCGAAACTCTGAATCAGACTTCGCAGCGCTTCAGTCGAATCATGTATCGTGAATCATTTGATTTAGATTGGAACTTCGGAAATTAAAATGATTCACCATTTATGAATCCATCCACATAATGGTTTTGGAATCATATGCTTCAGATCGGGCTTCGGTGTTGCTTAGTGAATCATTCAATTCAATTCAATTCACGTTTTTTGTATAGCGATTTCTATGATGCGAATCATTGCTTTGAAGCTTCAAATGAAATTATACTTAGGAGTAGCTTGTCAGTGCTGCCTATCTCAAGGTGATGTCCAGAAATCTCCAGTAAAAATCAAGCAGTTAATGACGTAATCAAACAGACGCTCAACATTATCGACTGCAACGATTGTATGTTGTGAATCAATTGATTCAAATTGGCACTCGCCTGCATGTGTTCAGAATTCGGAGCAAATTTGTGAATCATTTTGTGATTTAAAAAAATTGTGTTCCGAAGATATATAGTGAATATGTGAATATAAAGACATGCAGCATCTGGTGATGTTAATGCGTGATGCTCGTCTATTCTTGTCTCTTATGAATGCTGGTAACACATGTAGTTTAAGTGGTGTGGGGTTCAGCGACTCATTAGAGAACTTGTCTGTATCTTCCGCTGAGATTTATGCATCGCTAAAATACATTAGCAGGAAGTAATCACCTCAGCTTTACACAGGTCCAGCAGCTCGAGTATTCATGTAGCATTTCACAGCGTGTGTGTGTGTGTGTGTACTGCTTTATATGCTCTGGTGGTGACTTAAACCTGAATACACACAGACTCATGGAGACTCATGTCATTGAGGTCTCATGGGAACAAAAGCTTATAAATCAGACAGAATGAGTTTCTCTGAGGAAGTAAAAATGCCTGTAGTTTCCAGTAAGGGTTAGAGTTAGGTGTAGAGTGAGAGAGAGTAAAGCCTGTACAGTATAAAAAACATTACACCTATGGAGAGGCCCTACAAGGATAGCTGACCAGACGTGTGTGTGTGTGTGTGTGAATTTTGATATGATGATCCAAGAGAAGCAGCCAGATGGGTCAGACTTCACACACACACACACACACACACACACAGGAGACAGACCAGGAGAAATATAGAGGGAACTGGAGAGATGGAGAGAGTTTAAGGGAAAATAGGTTATTAAAAGAGGGATGATTATGTCATCTGATCTCTACAAGGACACAAACTCATTCCCTCTCTCTCTCTCTGTTTCTGTACTCAGTGTATCATCAGTAGAAAGTTCTTTTGAACCTCCAGCAATGAGCTGCTCAATGGAGCTTCTTTCACAGACCAGCGATTAATGCTGCTGTGAGCGGTTCTGTGTGTAAGAGTGTGTGTGTGTGTTTACTCCTTTCCCCTTTGGCTCTGTCTCTCCCGGCAGTGGATCAGTACAGCACTCTTTAACACAGCATGAAGGAGTACAGTGAAATCCAGTTACATGACCGCTTGAGTCTGTCACTGCGGGGACAGCTGTGTGTGTGTGTGTGTGTGTGTGAGAGAGAGAGAGATGTTAACAACCTGCTGAAAATCACAAACCTGTCACAAACCTTATAAGGTAGGTTCACATTATAGTAGAAAGAAAATGTATATATATATATATATATATAGAGAGAGAGAGAGAGAGAGAGAGAATAAAGAAAAACAAGCATGTTTTTGAACCATTCAAACCAGAAAATCAAGCAGGAAAATGATGTTAATAATATGTGTACAAGTATTATATTATAGTGCTGTCAAATGATTAATTGCGATTAACTGTGTCCAAAATAAACATTTTTGTTTATATAATATGTGTGCACTGTATATATAAATACACGCGCATGCATGTAAATATTTCAGAAAAATATTCATATTTATATTTATCATGTATTTAAATATACATAGCACACACACACACACATATATATATATATATATATATAAACAAAATGTAAGTTTTAGAAGTGATTAATTGCAATTTAATTGTATAACAGCACTAATTTATTTATTCTAATCAGTGATCTGCAAAATAAGAAGTGATGGATGAGCAAATGAGAGATTAAAAACATAAATAATTCTGTTTTTCAATCTCTCTCATTCACATGCATGTATAGCAGTCCTCGTTAAGGGCTTAACGATCAGGTGAATTAATAATGTACGAGTGAGCATTGGAAGCTCAGTCTGTGTTTCTGAAGCTGCTCAGGAGTGAAGGTGTGGACTGGATTCAGTCATGAGTGTGAACACTTTTTTAAACTAGAAATATTTTGTATTATATACTTTAACATGTTTTGATGGCCATGTTTTAAAAGTTTTTTTTTAAAGATCAATAGATTCCCAAGAAGTACTGTATTCATTTATAAATATGCGTAAATATATATATATGTATATCTTCTGTGCAATATAAGTCACTTTGGATAAAAGTCTACAGCAAATGCATAAATATTTAATATATTAATAAATATTATATTTATTTTCTTATATTTGAAATGATATCTAAATATATTTAATATATAAACATAACATATTTTCATTAAATATA
>JAUYWG010000050.1:17112884-17127884 GCA_034779775.1 Enteromius afrohamiltoni
TGTTTTGTGCTACCCACTCAGATTGTGCTTCCTCCGTGTTTATTCAGCAGCATATATATCTTGAAATTGTCTTTTTTGTGCTTTCTTCTCACTGTTTTTACACCAGTGGGCCCAATTTTTGAATCTCACCTAGGCACTGTGTATACAGTCACGTTTAGAATCACGTTTAGTCATATCTGTCTCTGGAGCACAGAAGCAACACAGGTGTATTTGTAGCAATAGACAACAATACATTGTATGGGTCAAATTGATCAAATTGATTTTTCTTTTATGGCAAAAATTATTAGGATCATCACTTCATTTATGATTAGGTACAGGTGATGTATAAATCTCAATTCCAAAAAAGTATTAGCTTATGACTGGTTTTGTCACATATTTATTACACATTCATATTGTTTTAACTTCAGGGGTCTAAAACTGAGGCTCTTGCCATGAAAAATCAAGGTTTGAGAATGCACCGTACATACAGTATAAACAGGGCTTGTTTGCTGTGCTCCGTGTGTGTGTGTGTGTGTATCATTCTCATCTGAGTGTGTGGGTTGTGTAGGCACAAGGAACTGCGATTAGCACCCTCTCTCACCGTCTATCTCCCTCGTTCGCTCTGTTCGTTAGGGTATAAAAATACATGCTGTTGTCAGGTGTTTTATGAGAAATGTTGCACATGATTGGAGCAGCTGTACGCCACAGATTATAGACGTGAAATATGATTCTGATGAAAAGCTCTTTATGTTTTCTCTGAGCAATTACACACAAGCATATTCCTGTGTTTCTCATCATTATGTCCGGTCATTTTACAGAATAAAGGGAAAATACAGAATCCTGAGACTCCTCTGTGTGTGTGTGTGTGTGTGTGTGTACAGGTGTGTTTGTGGTTTATGAGGACACAAATATGTATAATGACATGGGTGCTACAACGTAAACATGGTTTATCAGGACTCTTCCTGTGTCCCCGTAAAACGAAAGGCTTAAAAAACATACTGAATGGTGTTTATTTGAGAATGTAAGAGTGTGTAGTGTTTCCTGTAAGGGGTAGGTTTAGGTGTAGGGTCAGTGTAGGACAATACCACATACAGTCTGTACAGTACAAACACCATTACACCCCAGAACACAGGAGTGTGTGTGTGTGTGTGTAACAGGTGCATGCATGAGTGTGATGTGATTATGTGTGTTTGTTTGGTCTTTCCTTTGACATTTTTGTAATGTAAATGAGTAAGAAAGGTTAATCAACTCAGCTGGACTTAATAATGGACCTCCAGTATTGAACGAACACACACACACACACAAACACACACAAACACACACATCTATCCTCATATGTGCACTTTAGATTATTTACACATCTGCATTATCCATCAAGAGCAAGACAAATGTTATCCAGCTTTGCAGGTTTTCATCATCTCAGCGGCTGTAATCGTCCACTTACTGCTTTATTTGCATGTGTCTTTATGATTCTCTCTTCTACCCTTTCATCTCGCCGTCCTTTTCATCCTTTATTCCACTTCTCTCCGGACCGGACCGGACTCCCCCTCACTTTCTTCTTCTGTCACAAACACCATTAATCCGCCTCTTATGAGGGATTTTCCGCAGCGGGGAATCTGGCAACCCCATGCCCTGTAATTGTGAGTGCCTCGCTGCTGCTTTTCTCAGATCAGCTTCGTTTTCTGACCTGCTTCAGCTAAATGGCCACTTGAGTCTTGCAGATATGATTTATTCTAGTTTTTTTTTTTTTTGGTCGTTAAAACCAGAACCATTAGACTAGTGGAGATGAAAAGGCTTGACCAAACAGTGTTCATGTGTTTCCGTGTCAAGGGGATGATTGAAATGTCATTAAAGCAGATGTGTCATTATAAGGGTTATTGTAGTTAGCTATTAGCATAAAACAATGTATGTTTATTACTTGAAATTAGTGATTTTATTTCAGCTAGTCAACAATGATGTAATAAAAGGCGAATAAAAACTATATTTAAAAAAAAATGCCAAATATATAAAAGTACAACCCTAACTGTTTTAAAATATTAATAAAAACATTTCTCAGTGATACTAAACTCATGCTGGTTATTATTCAAGTAGCTAGATATTATGTCAGTAACATGATTATCTTCAAGCTGTTTTTTTTTTTTTGTATATTCAATAAATTTTAAATGTTTTTTTAAATGCATTTTTACACAATTAGTAGTGCTCCCAATCAATAATAATAAAAAAAATAATCACATGTTTTCAGAAATTAATATTGATCAATTGTGATTAATCCCACCCAACATTAACTTTTATATTGCAATACTTTCACATTCAATCTTCAAGTTTATGTAGAAACGACATAAAGATGGTCCATTTTTAATATTGGTTTAATTGCATATTTTTCATTTACCATCTTTAATACCAGTATTGCTGATACCATAATATTTAGCATTATAGTAATTGAGACCTACCAGTTGTTAGATTGTAATACATTTACATTTATTAGACTTGGAAACCAAACCAAGCTTCTAATTTAAATGAACTTAAAACCATCTTCGTATAAAGCAATAATAATAAATGTGCCCTTGTAGGCAATATACAAAAAATAAAATAAAATAAATAAATCACTAAATTCTAAATTAAATAGAGGAATCTTTAAAGCTGCAGAAGTCATTGAATTTCCTCTTTTTCTTTTATTTGATGAATAAACATTACTTCTGGTTATTAGCTTATTATTTGGCTGCTATTACTTTAAGAGCTGCCGCTGCTCATCTCACTCATAATTAGCCTGTGTATGTTAGTATGATCCAATTTCTTTTATTTGTTGTGTATATCAATTTTTTTGATGTAACATTGTACTTGATATTTATGTTAAATATTTCACAATCAGCCTGTGTATGTAGTAGTATATTTATGTATTGTTACATTTTGTTTGTGCGTTGTTAGATTTAATTTTGTAGTTTATTTAATATTTCAAATGAAAATATGATAAGTAGACTATAATAGTTGAATAATCTGATAAACACAATTCATTTGGAATTGAATAATAAGGTCTGTTTTCTGCCTGATGACAGATGCAGAAACAGGAGGGTGTTTATGGGACCCTTAGGCTTTCAGGATCTTATGAGTCTCATATTAAATTTAAAATGCGAATCATAATTTTATAGTGTCTGGTTGATGAAGTGCTCACTAACAAAGAGAGAGCTGAAAACGAGACCGGCAAAGCAGACAGAACGAGAGGTTTGAAATACGAAGTCAAACCCTTCCAGAAAACTTCAATCCTGACGGTGACCTTCATCTGATTTTGCGCTCGCAATCATTTATCATCCAAATTAATCAGACCAATCAGATGAACTCGAATCCTTTCACATAAACATCAGCTCATCAGCATCTACACAAGCATCTCTTCTCTGTCTAGAACACTCTCTTTCTGTTGATTTGTAATGTTTGAACAGTAACTTATCACATGTTCTGGCATGCAGGCAGAATATTCACAGTTTGATGCATGAACTTAATATATATGCTAATTTAATACACACATACACTTTATCACATGTGGAAATTGGAGTTCAGCTTTATAAATTAATAATTCTCATTATGCATGCGTGGCATTTCAAACAGATGTAGTAACAGTTTAAGCAAGTTTTCTTTTTCTTATTTTTACTCCTGCTAAAGACATACAAATGTTACAATACCTCCACAGCTCTGGAACCATCTTCCTGTCCAGCTGCGAGTTACACAGAACCTGGACTCTTTTAAAGCAAATTTGAAGACTTTTTTTTATTAAGGAAAGCATGCAATTGCTGAGATATTATATTTAGTAATTGTGATATTTTAGATTTTGTGTATGTTTTTTAACATTTTGTTGTTTTTAATGTAGCACTTTGAGATTGCTAATGAAAAGTGCATTGCAAATAAAATGTATTATTATTTATTTATTATTAATTTTAAATTAAATTATAAAGTGATTTACAGAAAAATAACCAATTAGCATTTAGCATAGGACTATTTTCTTTTTTTATGACAATGCATATAAAATGTGGCTTAAAGGTGAAACTATGAATAATAGATGAAGTTTTAGAATACATTATAGTTGAAGTGTTCGATTATTCATAAGGAAATACAAAAGTGTAGCTATTATAAGGCATTTTTAATACAGTACAGTAAAAATGCAGTGTATTAGCATATTACTAGTAAAGTGTTGGTTTCAACACTTGGTGTGTTGTTAATATCTGGCTGATATTTTAAGCGGCGGGATTTATGAAGCACTGCAGTATTTAAATGTTAAAGGTCTTACTGCGCCCCTGATTTTATGCTTTTGCTTAATTTGAAAAGCTAAAATAAGACAACTTGACCTCAGCCCCAGAGGGCTTGTGGGTAATAAAGCTCTTAGACCGCACACTGAGATCAGTGTCTTCTTAAACTCCCATCATGCTCTGCTGCTGGGAGTCTGCGACGGAGAGATTTATCCTGCATCTGGAAGAAAAGAAAGTTATTTAGAGTGTCAGGCGCTGGATTAAAAAGATTAGAGGGATTTTATTTTAGAGAATACTGAATTACAAACACACTCCAATACCTTTAGTAAATATTCTTCACCTTTAGGAAATAGACTCAGGTGTACTGGGGGGGAAAACAACAACTAACAGATACCTTTGTAAGGTCCGCCTTACTGGCTCGGATGTCGTGCCTGGCTTCTCAGCGCTTCTGTTGAATAATACTCTTCAGGTTTTTCCCTAGCTTTTGTTTCTAATTTTACTTTTAGGTTTTACCTCGTTTTAATCTGACTCCAATTTTAAGTTATTATAAAATTTAGATTCGAATCTGAGATTTGAATGCTGATTTTGAATTGAGTTTTAATTTAGAAACCTGATTCTTTTTAAACTTGTTATACTCTTCTGTTACGTCGTTCCTTGTCGGACCGTGAGCCATCTAGAACTAACGCCAGCTGTAACGTCACTCCGTAACACAAACTTCGCCATTATTAAAATTGCTCAGGGATTGGGATTTGATTTCTTAGTAATCTAATTTGCCCAATATGTTTGCCCAGAAATCAGGGGGTCTCCGCTCTCATCACGCCTACTGCTTTAATGGACGTGCCCCCAGTTTGAATAGCTCTGGCCGTAATTTTCATGCGCGCCCCGCCACTGCACACCCTACAAGAAGTAAAGATTTCAACAATCAAAAAATGAATCAAGAAATTATTTATTCATCAGGTAAAATTATTTTAATTCAATTACATAATTAAACAATGTGAAATTCAATTCAGTTTCAGTTTAAAAGAATGCATAACTTTGATAAATCAAGAAATAGTGCCAAGCCAATTACATAATTTAAGAAATGAGAATTACATTCAGTTCCAATTTTAAAAGAATGCATACCTGATGATCAGAAAAACACGCTGTCACATGGAAGAGTCCTGGAAGTTTTCCAAAGCTCTTACATGTGTAGCGCGGAGGATTCGTCTACCGAAATTCCACGAGAACGGTTTCAATTTTTCCACCCAGACCAACACCCACCCAAACCTTTAGACACAAAGGATATTTTAGTTCCCGTGGCCTTAGGCCTACACCTGTTTGGATTACCATCTGTCTCTTGGTGTAGGACACGCCTCTTGGTTGCAAATCCAAATCTATATAAACTTTTGATAATGTTTTGATAACATAAGTGACTGTTGTGAAATTGAGACCATTGTATCCATCACGTTATTACCTTTAAATTGACACTAAATATGACATTTTAAGTACAATTCTTTCACAAAATATGACACTTTGAGTTTTAGTTCATTTTCCATGAAGATCCTTGGGGAGAAGAGTGTTAGGTGGGCGGTAGCGGGTAGGGGGGCATAAAATCACAGGGTGTTTGCTTTCTGTCCTGAGGGTCAGAGTTTGTTGTCTTTGAAGATCTCAGATTAGTTTTGTTGTGTGCCATCTGCAAGCATGCGGGGTATCCTCCTCCAGCTTTCCCGGGAGGATTAAATTCCTTTAAACCTTACATCTTCTCCAGCTAATTCATTACTTTTTTGTATTAAGTTTACTTTTTAAGTTTTACGATATGATAAAAATCTGTAAATAAAGCAGTTTTAATTACATTTTAATTAATTTTTTAAAAGTTGGATAAAGCCAGGTTCAGAATTCTTGTTAAATTTTGTTGACATATTATAATTTTACTGTGGGGATTTTGGATAACTTTATTATTACTCCACAAATCAGACAATAAAAAACAAACAAACGCATTTTCACTTTGTTTTTAAGAATTAAATGTTATATAAATCGGTGTGAATGACATATGAACAAACCATTCTATAAATACCTATTTATTGTGTATGTGAGTGCAGCAAAAGTGGAGAAAAAACTTAAAGCCTTCAAAAAATATGCATTTTCTGTGGGGGGTAAATCTGTGTGAATGATATACTAAAAACCCTTCTATAAAAACCTTCAGATTATATATAGAAATGAAACTCTAAGTTTTGGTGTATATAAGTGCTGCTGAAGTGTCAAAACAAACTCACACCCTTTAAATATATGCATTTTAGCTATTTTTTAAGGAATAAAATGTTATAAATCTGTGTGAATTTATATAAACAAACCATTTGATACATACCTCCAGGATATAGAGAGGAACACATCTCTAAGGTTTCATGTATGTGAGTGCTTCAGAAGTGGAAAACAATATTTTTAAAGAAATGTATTATAATTGAAACCTGAAGGCGCAAATAGAGAAAGTGTAGTAAAATAATGAATCATGGTATGTATATTGGTTTGGATTTGGAATTCTTTCCAGAGAGAACAAAATGCATGAAAAAGAACTACGTTTTTGCCTGCGGAGTCTTTCCACAAGTACATGAACACAAGTGCTTACAGCTTGATTTCACGACCCATTGCGTTACATAATGTGTCGATGTGCAAACTTATAATGCAACACAAATGCATGCTGCATTCTCAGCATTGCTGCAAGGCTCCCTACAGCAGCATTAGCGTAAATGCTCTTCATGTACGCTTCATTTCCTCTCTCAGATCAAAAACTTCCATAGCAGAGAAGCAGTCTGAAGAAAATCTTGCTGAGTTTAAATTAGTCAAGCTACTGTATCCTCTGACTGACTAATAATAACTGGTTTAATTAATGACAGACATTCAACGGGAACTTCAAAAGGTAAATGAAAAGTAACTTAAATGTTTCACTGTCACAGTAACACAAGAACACGTGTTTAGTCTGATAGCGTGTTGGTCAAGCATGTGTAGAGTGTAGAGTGTGTTTCTGGTCAAGGACACACAGGTCTCTGGTCATGTAAGGCTTGGTCCTCTGTGTGTGTGTGTGTGTGTGTCCTGGTTTGTCATCAGAGAGAAAGAGGTAAATGTAAAGAGGAAGGGATGTTAACTTGTCACAGGGGCTGATGGGGTTTGATGATAAAAGTCTCTCGGAGGCTCTTGACATTTCTGACACTGAACGAGCGGATGGATGGATATCAGAGGCAGAGATCCCATATGATGCCCTGAAGGAAATACTTTATGCTGGGATGAATAAGTCTGTCTAAGAAAGAACAAGAGCAGAGCAGAGAAACACAAGCATGTCACAGACCAAGAGTTCCATTGTGAAGGGAAAAGCTGATTAAAAACACGGTAATACAGAACCTCAAATCTTCTATATATTGAAATATTTCAACATTTGATGCAAGGCAGTTTACATGCATTGTAATTACATAAGTGTGTGTGCTTGTCCCTTCTGTAATCACTGATCATTGTGTGCTAGTGTTTGAAGGTCGCTCGTGATCGGAGTATCAAACACACACACACACACACACTCATTCTCACAGCCCAGGTGAACTTCAATTACACCTTTAATCCAACATCAGCGTGTGAATCTCTCCTCTGTCTGTATAGTGTTGATTACAGTGTCATTTTAGCAAAATCTATACATATGTACAATAATGTGTATTCATATATATTAAATTAGTTGAACTAGTTGACTAATTGTCTGTATAGTAGGTAATAAACACAAGTGTGAACTGCCTTGTGTTTGTGTGAGAGAGAGCGTGTGTTTATGTGTGTTTTACAAAGCTCTCTGTCATTCCCTCTTCAGAAAATTGAAAGTGGGATCAGCTCTGCAGGATTGATCCCTGCTGCTTCCGTCAATGATGATCCAACAAGAGAGAAACCGCAGGGAAGCATCCCTGCTTCAACTCGCCTCTTCACTTAAGTGTGTGTGTGTTGAGAGGGATTTAGAGCATTTGAAAGAGGAAGAGGAAGGAGTGGAAGAGGAAGAGTGGTAGAAAGAAGCACCTGCATCTGAAAATCACTCTCCTTCTCTTCCCTTGTTCTTCAGGAGATGTTTTGTCTGATCAATTGAGTTTTTTAAGGTGTTTATATAGTTTCTACAGTGAAATATACAGGGAATTGGTCGCAAAGAATTTATTTTAAAAAAGAAGTATTTAAATGTAGCTAAAACATATTCTTTGCAACCACTTACCTTAAAATAATGAATTATTTTTCATTTTTTTCAATTTTTGAGTTGTTACAGAATTAGGGTTAGTCAGTATATCTAGAATAGTTTTTTAAATTTAGTTTTAGTTATTTTAATGATTAAAATAAACCAAAAAAATGAGAATGAAAAATATTTTATTTAATTTAGAATTTCAGATAACAAAAATGTTGCTTTTTAACGGTTTTAGTTTTAGTCAATGATGATAACCCTGCTACAAAGATATCCTCATAGTTTAAACTAGTTGGGATAAACTCAAACTCAACTACTACATTTATGTTTGAATCATTTGTGAGTCGAATAGATTCAGATGAGTCTGTTCGTAAAAAAAAACAAATGAAGTGATTTGCTGAAATGAATCTGACATTCTGATGATTGTTGTGAGGTTTTTTGCAAGTATTTGATGTAACAGTAATCTCTCGCCGACTGTCAGGTTCGTAGCATCGTTATCTTTAGTTAATTAGTTTGCAGCATTGAATCCAGTGATGCGTTCAATGCTTATTTGCTAAAAGCGTTTCTTGCTCTGTATCTCGCTCTCGTCTATGGTTAATAGCTCTTCCTGTTATCGATTTCTCGGGTTAAGTGGACGTGCTAATGAGCAGTGCTGACGAGGTCAGTGTGTTGGAGGTCAAAGTTCAGACGTTTCAAAGAGAGATGAGTGATCATCCATGTGTCAGAGGCTCCAAAGACAGAAAACGCGAGATGACATTAATTTCCTTAATGGTGTGACATTTGCAGAGACTCAGGGTTAAACTCATCATAGCTGTATTTCCAGAGGATTCATTAACCTCTGACCTTTCGGATGGTGTGCGGGCAATATAAATGATTTATTTGTTTGTTCATTTATCTGAGTGTGTGTGTGTGTGTGTTTTTTTTTTCTTTTCCCAGGATGCATTGCTGCAGTTGGCCTCCATTGTTGACGTCAGCAGCCTTCAGACAACCATCAAAGATGTGCTCAGAGTTGTCCTGCCAAACGTGGTACGAAACACACACATACACACACAAACTACACAAGATAGTGAAAAAATAGTGAAATATTATGATCTAATGCAGCTGTTTTCTATATGAATCTGTGTTAAAGTGTGATGAATGCATCTTTGATGGATAAAAGTATTAATTTAATTCACAAAAACAAATAACTAAAATATAATTTTATCATGTTATAGGACCTTGTTTTTATTGGATCAAATAATATCAACAATAATATTGTTTTGTGACTTAACCTTTTTAAAGTCAGAATTGAGAGATAAAAGAAGTTGCAATTACCTTATTTAATTTAATGAATTGAATAACTGAACTTACTAAAGAGAAGACTGAATTGCTCTGTGTTACTGCTTTTATTGTTACTCCTCATGAAAACGACTCTTCATGGCCTTTTAGTCTTTAAATATTCCTCCTGTTACGATTGGAGCACAATACGCTCTGGAGGATGAACTTGTCTCTTCAGACTTCACTCTGCTGATTGATTTGATATCTAGTTTTTCTCGAGCACGTAAAACAGTGTTTGCCGTTTTCAGAAAGTATGTATTCTGTGTTCGACACGGCCTTCGCTCCTCCACGAACCCTGCAGACGTGAGCAGCGTCTCACTCCAGGTCAATCAAACGCTTTCCAGGCTGGAATACGAACCGACGGGAAGCACATGATGCTTTGATTTTAGGGTGGAGAAATCCTTCATCAGATTCAGATGTGTGTACAGGGAGACGGCAGGGTCAAATCTCACTTGGATTCACCCGCTCCAGACTTCATCAGCATTCTGAGTGTCTTTTCAGAGAAAAAATAGATTCTCCTGTAGGGTTTATTGATGTTACATTTGCTGGAGTCTCAGGAGTGTTTTGAGTGCTGAACACACACACACACAGATGCAGTCATATCTGAGTGCTGTTTCTTTTATTGATTATGTTTCCAGCACACTGAAGGACGCCTCAAACAGGAGCTAACAGCATCTCTCACACTTCTATTTTATATCTGATGCTGTATTAATGAAATATTTCACGTTTAATTCAAGCGTATTTCCATGTAGTTAATGGGCTGTTATGTCTTTAATATTCATCAATAATTTAAGACGCATCAGTAAAGCGCAGCACAAGCGTCTGTAATAGCTTTAGCGTGTTTGATATCAGCGGCCCTTACTGTTTATCGTCGGTCGTCATGTGTTCTGAATTATCCTGGTTTATTTCTACGGATTTGTAATCCTCTGTAAAAAAAAAAAAGGGGGGGTTTCTGGCAAATGTCTGCTCCGAGTTTATATATCATGCAAACAAGCTTTCTACCAAACAGTTTCAAGGAGGAAATGGTTTAAATTATAAAGTAGATTTACATTTCAGCTGATAGTTTAATCTGCTTCACGCATTCAAAACCTGCAATATTGCAGCAGTAGTTCAGCATCGCAGATGTAAATGTGCTCAAATGAGTGTGTTTCTTCATCAGATCTGGAGAAATGTGTCTCTGCATCTGTGTCTCTCAGTAATGGATGTGAATGGGTGCCGTCAGAATGAGAGGCTGATAATCCTCAGCGCTTCAGTCCATTAGTTAACATCTGGAGAAGACAGAAGAAGAAAATAATTCAGCATTAAGATGTTTTTTAACTCGGATGCATTGAGTCTATATTCCCTAAAAACTCTTCCTCTTCCTTCACAATCCACCACTTTATTATTGAGGACTTATATTTGAGTTAAAAACCTCTTAATGCTGGATTAGTTTGATCTTGTGTCTTCTCCAGATGGACTGGAGTGCTGATGTTTTTATCAGACTCTCGTTCTGACGGCACCCATTCACTTCCATTACTGAGACACATTTCTCCAGATCTGCTGAAGAAACACCCTCCTCCTCCTGATCTTGGATGGTCTAAGGCTGAACACATTTCCATTTCCATTTGTTTAAGGATTTGCAAGAACTTGTTTACATGAAGCACATCACAAGTAGGCTATCTTTTGCAGCAAACACAGTCTAAAAAACACCTAAAACTGACAACTGTCATCATTTCACTCAATGTCTTTCTCCTTTTACACACAAAACAGAATATTAGAGAACGGTAGCCATCTGGTAGCCACAAGTTAATGGCTACCAGATGGCTACCGTCAAATGTTTGGTTAACCGTATTTGAAACATGTTCCGCAGAATAAAGACATTCATACAGGGAGCAGTTTGTGGGTGAGTAAATAATGTCAAAATGTTTTTTTGGGTGAACTGTGCCTTTAACCGAAGGAAGAAAAAGTTAAGAAGGTTAGGTGAAAGAAATATAGATTACACTGCCAAAAAAAACAACATTAGATAATTAATCTTGTTTCTAAGGAAAATAAATAAATTAAATAGATTAAAGGAATTGTGCTTGAAATAAAACTATCTGCCAGTGGGCTAATTAAAATACCTTTGTTTCAAGAATATTTTACATACCCCGATAATTAATGAATTAACTAACAAATAATGTTATGTTTTAAGCAAAATGCATTTATTTTTTTCCCCCCAGAAACAAGACAAATATCTTACACCAATTTGCTATCTATTAAATGAATCTCAATTTAAGAACATTTTAATATTTTGTCTATAAAGATGCAGTGTATATATTTAATTCTTCAATGGTGGCTTAATTAAAAATAGATGATTGAAATAATGGCATAATTTTCATTGCTACACATTAAAGTCTTAGGCTTGGAATAATTTGAGCTCACTTGGCCTCGCACCAAGAGCCATTCTTGTTCGATTCTATATAAAGTATCACTTATTAGGTTCTTTTCACATGCTCCCTCAGAAGACAGCTGCAGACGCTTGTTGAACAGAGGTCGAGGAATCATGTCAAAAACTTCCCCTGACATTTCTGACAAATTAGTAGGACCGATCTGATCACCATGGCGACGGCTGCTCACCGGTTCATCCGTTAAAACTGTCTAATGAGGGTTAACAGAACCTGCGGCATTGTATTTGATTCACTCAGAGAGTCGTGACACACAGAGATTGAGGACGGTTCTAAGACCGAATCAACTTTTAATGTTGTGATTAATTGCTCATTCAAATAAATCACGGTATACGTATTATCGCATGTAAATATCGTCGCAAAAAGGTGTTGTCTCAGTACAGTATAACAGATTACAGTTTGTAACTATGTAGATGTAACAGACAGCTGCTGTTACACATTTGTTACAGACAGAGTTTGTTACACAGATACTATGTAACCAAAAGATTGTCACACTTCATACAATGTAATTATAAATGAAAGTACACAGACATATGCTACTTAAAATAAAGTGTATCAAGATTGTACTTAAGTGTAGGTATCTGTGTAACAGACTCGGTGTGTAACACGCGGAACAGTAACATAACTGCAAACTCTAATCACAGGCTGTTCCAGAACTTAGTTACGTGATGAGTACATTTTATTTCATGTAAGCACAATGGCTTACTTTGTCTTCATTTGCATGTGACCAAACAAAAGAGAATCGAAACGTTTTCAAACTCTCTAGGGCATGTTGTAGACCTGATTAAAAATGTACAGATATTTGAAAATAAATTAAATGTCATTGCACACCGAGTATGAAATGTTTGTATGCGTCCTCTCATTCATTCCTATGGTTTGATGCACAACTCAACTGACATCTAGGCTGTAATGTTTTTGTTTTTTTCCCAAAAGAAAAAAATAGTAATTCGCAGTATTGTGCATATTCATAATCGCAATATTTCACATGACCAAATACCAACACACACCTAATCTCGACTGTTGACTCTGACTGTGCTCTTAGCTGCTGTTTCGCTCGTGTTTTTCAGGAGTGTGTGTTCGTTTACCTGTTGGAGGCGGAGTCTCGGCTGCAATGTGAGGATCCGCCCCACGAGGTGCCACCAGAGGGCAAGCTCAGGTAAGGGGCGGGGCTTATGCTGATCATAATAAAAGCACAGTGTTTTTGAAGGAATACTACGATTACATGGACATTAGTAATCTAAATATTTCCTATTCTGAATCAGATAATTTTATGGATTAGGTGTTTACATGAGCTGCTATATTACTTTCATGGTTTCATTTTACATTATACTGCGCCATTCGACATCCCCTCTAGAATTTCACGTATACACATAAAGTTTGTCTTCATTATAAATTTTAAATACATTTTTTTTTGTCAGAACGCAACCACTTTGTGTGAAACTCTTTACTTTAGGCCTGTTCACACTAAACATGGCAGCGATAACAATATAGTTCTAAAATCGGTCGTATGAATCCACAACGATAACAATGCACAGAGAAACCCCCAGGGGTCACTGTTTAAAATACGAGAGGAAAATAAACTTTGATGACACACTGCTTAATAATTGAACACGTGAATCTGATAAGAGTGTTTTTCATCGCTGGTGACCCGTCAGTCTTCTCTGATAAAGCCATGCTGTGATGGAGTCAGTCTCTGTCATGGGTTTGATGAAGGGACTGATTCCTGTGCTCTGAGAAGGTCAGAATCGAACGCTTTCCTTTTTTCTCTTCTCTCTGAGTAACGGCTCATGACAATCACCTCCGACCTCCGCTCCTGTATCTCTCAGTATATCACATGGCTGTGGGATTCTATCGTACAAATGCTCAGGATCGACCAGAATCCTTCGGTATAAGTGTGTGTGAGCTCAATACAAGCTTCAATGGCGCCTAAAAAACAAGCGTATCATTATCTTTCATTCTGACCTGACATTTCCATTCCGCTAATGGCTCGGATGTCAAGCTGTCAATCAAACCCACAGCACCCGCCTCCCTCTGAAGTGAGCCCCGCCCACTCCTCCCCCTCTCTAATTAATTGGCCGCTTGCAGTGACTGACAGTTTTATTCCAGGTTGGCCGGGAAATGAATGGCATGGTGACAGCCGGTTGGTCGTTACATCAGTTATATATATATATAAACCAAAAATATTTCTTTACTAGTGTGTGCAGGACACTATAGTTCATTTATGTAAGTGAGGATAACATATTATACCCAAAAAATCTTCATAATGACATTTTCATGACGGTTCTGCTCAGAAAGTTTTGCATTTGTCAAACATGAGTCAGGTTTCTGTTAGAAATGTAAAAATGTGGTTATTTTAGCCGGAGCTGCTCACAGAAATGACACCCTGGAGCTGATAGACTCTGCAGACTTTCTACTGTCAGGTGTAAGAGACGACGACCTTTTTGTCCTGTGTCAGCTTCCGTAGCGTTTCCAAAGGGGCGGTGTGAGCGCGGGCCGTTTGTTGAAATTCGAATCCTAAACGCTAGATGACACTAAAAATGACACACTGCGCTGGTTTAGTTCTTCATGAGTTTTGTATTATATACTTTATATATGCATTGCTAATATGATGCATATATATAATTCAATAATTCTGTCCATGCATCAATGCATATTACTGCAACTGTATTGTAAAGAGTGTAATCTTTGTGCTATACTGCAGATAATGGTTCTGAACTAAGCAGCATATGTGAATGTAAAAGAATGGAAAGTAGTGTATTTATGAATTCCCTACAGAATAGCAGATAAGAGAGTAGAATTGAAAGTCTATTGAAAGGATTTGATTCACACACATAATACCTGCTCATTATTCAGCACACACACACACACACACAGA
>JAUYWG010000050.1:17130272-17140544 GCA_034779775.1 Enteromius afrohamiltoni
ACATGTGCAGGACACTAGATCTACATCAGATCTACTGGAGACTGATTTAGAAGTGTTTTTATCTAGTGAGGACCAGCAACACGTCCTCACCGGTGGCTTGTTTTCATCTTTCACTATATAAGAGACAACATTTGGTTCCTCACAAGTATAGTCAAACAAGTACACACACACACACACACTTTCTCACACTCACACTGTCACACACTCTCACTATCTCACACTCTCAATATCACACACACACACACACACACTCACTATCACACACTAACACACACTTGTTTTCTGACTCTGGTATTGTTCCTCAGGCTCTGCTGCAGGTGGCTAAAAACCTCTTCACACACCTCGGTGAGTCATGATGTGTTGATCATCATAATTCATGTTTCTGATGCATCAGTGACGCTGTTACAAAGAAAGACATGTGTTATTTAATAATCTTTCTCAGTGTTTAATAGATTTCTCCACCTCTGACACAGTTATGTTGTTAAATAAGATTTATTAATAGCTGTGTAAAGTTGCTATTTCAAAAGTAAACTTGATATGTGATTACTATATATATATATATATATATAAATCATATATGTAAATGCAGTCAGTTGAATTAATGCAGCTTTGAATTTAATTGCATTGAATTGCATGGCATAGCAATTAATTTAGTTGACTTAAATTGCATCGAATTAAATAGAATTTTATTACATTGCACTAAAATAAAATAAATTGTGCTGCACTGATGATTAACAATGAGAACTAATTCTAAAGCATTTATTAATAATTTTAGATAATTTTGTAAATTCTTAACTTCTAATTTTTAAGGTAAGTGATTGCAAACAATTTATTTTAACTCCATTAAAAAATAGATATTTGAAAGTTAGTCAACTAAATTTATTTTGATTGATAAAATGATCGCAACATCTTACCTTCAAAACCTTTGTAAATTAAACAGTGTTAATATTATTAAATAGACCTAGGCTGACATAAGCTAACAGTTGTTTTTTAATAATAAATAGTGCAGCACACTGTTAGTTAAAGTTAGCATTAAAGAGTTTCATTAAAGCGTGAGAAAAGTTTTCAGGCATGAATGAAAATACATCTCCGAGTTTAGCAGCTTTAATGAGATAAACCTTCTCTCTGTGTCTCGTTCAGATGACGTGTCTGTATTACTGCAGGAGATCATCATCGAGGCCAGAAACCTGAGCAACGCTGAGATGTGAGACACACACACACACACACACACACACAAGCTGCATTATGGTTTGATAGCTTTGGGTTTTGTCCAAACCAATTCCAGACTGTTAGCATGACAAGAGCAGGGCTCATAAATATCAATTAACTCCAGTCAAATATTGTAACATTTAATCAAACACACACACACACACTCTGTCAGCAGCTCTAAATATTTACAAGTCTAATGTGGAGTGAGCTGAAACGCTTCTTCTGTCTTTCTCTCAGCTGTTCTGTGTTTCTGCTGGATCACTTCAGTCATGAGCTCGTGGCCAAAGTGTTCGACGGAGGAGTCGTGAACGAGGACGAGGTACCATAAACATGTGCTCGTGGAATAAATTCATTTTAAAGCAGGACAAGAAAATAACTGCGACAATTATAGAGATTCAGCTGAAAGCAGCTCTAAAGAAGATAGTAGAGTCATTCTTGAGCTCAGCTCGGTGCTGTGATCATTTCACTTACTTTAATAACAACAACAGCTCCCTTTAAAAAACACTCAATCTTCTTTTTGGGGACACACAATTACATTTAAAAAAATAATAATTATCATTTTCATACACTGTTAATGCAAAGCATTTTTCATAAAAGTGATTAGAAGGAATACAAATAAAAACTAATATTAAAAAAGAAAGTTGAAAAAAATCACTCAAATCCTCTCAAATTTGTAAAACAAATTACAAACCACAAAAAAGAAAAGTAAAGTCATAAAAAATGTTGGTTTAATTCATATATATACATTTTTATTATATATATTTCTATAAAATGTTCATAAATAAACATCAAATAATAATGCAAAAATGTAATATAATATAGCAGGTGTGAAACTCTACAGCAGACAAAAGTGTTGATGAGTTAATTAGTTAGTTAATTAATTAGATGAGTAGTTGATTCAGGAACTCTCTCTCTCTGTCTTTCTCTCACACACACACACACACACACACACACACTGTCTATGTCTCTCTGTGGTGTGAGCAGAAGGAGTTTCGTATCCCAGCGGATCAGGGCATCGCCGGTCACGTTGCCACCACCGGGAAAATCCTGAACATCAAGGATGCGTATTCTCACCCTCTGTTTTACCGCGGTGTGGACGACAGCACAGGCTTCAGGACCAGAAACATCCTGTGCTTCCCCATCAAGGATGAAAACGGAGGTCAGAAACCTCAATCCTGATGCAGGGAGCACAAATAAATCAAACCTTACATATCAAATCTTGAAATATTGGTTAAATATATAAACATAGAGAATTGTAAGCAAAAGATGATTTTGCTATAGCTCAAGTTAAGACATCTAAAACTTTACAATACAATACAATATTTTTTTTTTTTTTTTTTTTGGAGATTTGTGTTGCCAGATCAGTGAAGATTCAGTCCGGACATAATCAGAAACCTGTTTGAATGAAGTGCGGAAGAGAAACGATTTAGAGGGCATGACCTCAGGGATAGTGTGTGTTTTTCTCGCTTGTGGAGATGCTAAGGGAGACTTTTGAGTCAAAGTGATGTTAAAGTGCCTCAAGCGCAGACATGAGTACAGGAACCCAGGAGAGCATCTGACCTCTGACCTCCGTCTGTGTGTTCTCATCAGAGGTGATCGGTGTGGCAGAGCTGGTGAATAAAACCAACGGCCCGTGGTTCAATCGCTTCGATGAGGATCTGGCAACCGCGTTCTCCATCTACTGCGGCATCAGCATCGCTCATGTGAGACCTACACCTTTACTCCATCTTTAACACAATATCACAACGACAACAACCTGTATGCTTACAACATTATAGAAATTGATATTTTAGAATGTGTATATATATATTTTATAAACTGTAAATAATACGAATATAAGTACCTAATGTAACAGTTTCAATAATATATATATATATATATATATATATGCACACGCACACACATAGTATATGCATATGAATTTACATGCTTATATCTATATACATGCATATTTATAGTATAAATAAATATATTAACTATATAGACATAACATCATTTTATGTATTTACAGTATATATACACAATAAATATACACAGCAATATATTATGTAAACAAAAACAGAACTGATATAAAATATAATTAAAGATTTTATAGAATATATGGAATATATTAAAATGTATATAGTATATTGTAATATAATTGAAATGGTTAAATTTTAATTCTAAATGATTTATACACTCAAACAAACAAAATCTGTAAAAATACAGGGCACAATATACGGTGTATTGTTTTAGCGGTATTTTGAATTCTGCGCTTCATAATGTTGTGTGTAATGAGCTGCCAGTACACTCCAGGTAAATACTCAGTGTGTGTGTGTGTGTGTGTGTGTGTCAGTCTCTGTTGTATAAGAGGGTCCACGAGGCTCAGTTCCGGAGTCATCTGGCCAATGAGATGATGATGTACCACATGAAGGTGTCTGAGGAGGAGGTCAGTAAACTTCTTCAGAGCGGCATCGAGCCGGTCCAGAAGATCCACCCGGACTTCTCTGAGTTCACATACACACCTCGCTCCCTGCCGGACGACAACACGCCGATGGTACGACACACACACACACACACACACACACCTACAAGTCATCGATTACAGTGAAAGAACTTAAGTGTTTTACTTGAACTAAATCTATAGGCTCAAAATGCAGTAGTCAGCGAAACAGAAGTGAAGACCTGGGGAAAACAGCTTCTATGTGCTGGTATTTGATGAAAAGAACTAGAACCGTGAGCAAACATTACAGTTAACAACTCCAGAAACACAGACCAGCTGGGGTCTAATCCAGGGGAACCAATGAACAAACGGGCTACAAACACCATGGGAGACAGGAAGTGACATAAAAGTCCATGACAAGACACAGACAACAAAAACAAGAGCTATTTTTCTAATTTACGTGGTTTATAATATTTGTTCTGCTAATTTATACTATTTGTACCCCTACTTCATACAATTTTGCTGTTTTGTTTTACTAATCTATACAAATGTTTGTTCTGCAAACTCAAAATATTACTAATTAATGTAACCTAGCTACTTTTGCTAATAAATGATACAGTTTATACTCTTTTTGTACTACTAATTAATTCAGCGTTGCGGTTTTGTGCTACTTATTTATATCATTTTCAACAAAAAGTTGTGATCTAAAGAATTAAAATGTCAAGTAAAAAGTCGTTTAATATTCTCCTTAAACCTTGAGGGAAAAAACGACGAGAAACCAAACGGTATCCTTCAGAAAGGTGTTTTCAGTAGAATGGATAGATCACATAATATGAAAAAAGTCGGAGCCTTCTTGGACTGGATGTGTCACGACTCATATAGATACTCAATACAGTAATTAATTGCAGTGTGTGTGTGTGTGTGTGTGTGTTGCAGGGCGTCCTGAGCATGTTTGAAGACATGGGCTTCATCAACACCTATAAGATCGACCTGCACACTTTAGCCAGGTACAGGCAATAAATACATCAAATCTAAACATAAGAAAACCTACTACTTGTACTACTTGTGTTTCATTTATACTGCTTCATTTATACTCTTGTACTCATTTATAAAATGTACACTACCTTAATTTATAGTCAATATGTTTTTAAATAATTTGGCACTATTAATGTATATCGTTCAAATAATTTTCTATATAATTTATCATTTAAAGGCATTTAATATAATTTTGTAACTAATGTATTATTTATTGTATTTGATATACTGCTTGCACTAATACACTGAAAAATTGTTACATTTACTATATTTTTAAAATGTAAATAATTTAAAGAGGCTCAGTTAAAAGATTAATCACATACAAAATAAAAGTTTACATAATATTTGTGTGTGTGCCGTTTATGTGTATTATGTGAATATAAACACACGCATGCTTTAGATTAATTTGACAGCACTAAAATCTAGTCGGCTAACTTTCAATATGGTTTTAATTCAGTGTAGCTAAAATAAATAGTCTTGCCTTAAAAAAAAAAAAAAAAAAGTAAATAAATGTTTTTCTTCTTCAGTGTAATTTATATAATTTGTGGCTTTTGGTACTATTCATGTATATATTCTTCCATACTGCATATTTATGTTCTACTAATTTGTACTATATATACAATTTTTGTGGAATTTATTCTATTCTATACTAATTTATGTAATTTATACTATTTGAACCATTTTGTAGTACTAATTAATACAATTTTGCCTGCAGGCCCTACTAATTTGTACTGTTTGTACCACTGCTGTTCGGACTGCTGATATTTGCTGATGAAGGTTGTTTTGTGCTGTGTAGGTTTTGTCTGATGGTGAAGAAGGGCTACAGAGATCCTCCGTATCATAACTGGATGCATGCCTTCTCCGTCTCACACTTCTGTTATCTGCTTTACAAGAACCTCCAGCTGTCCAACTACCTCGAGTAAGCTGAGAATCCCTCCAGCACAATGAAGCAGTCTCAGACACGGGTTTGAATCGTTATAGTGAATCAGTTCATTCACGTAAACCATTCTCTCCTGCTTTTATACTGCAATTTTCATTTCATTTTATTATTTGTTTTATTTTAATTTTCTAATTTAATTTATACTCATTATTAATAATTTGCCTATTTTAGTTTTTTCTCATAATTTTTTAAAGTGTATACTACTTTTTTGTAAAGACAAATTGTATATTTTATACTATTTAGTACTGTTTTATGCTAGTTTTTTGCCTTTTATAGTATTATTTTATTATACACATTTTTGAAAATGATACAATTTTCGAATTACTTTATAAAATGTATTCAATTTTTTTCTAACAATTTTAAAACGTATATTTATTTGTACTAAATTATACTGTTTAGAATATTTTACTACAATTTCTTCTTCTGTGCACTGCTAATTTTAGCCATTTAAATGACTGTTATCATAATTTATGTAATGTATACCACTTAGTTCTGTTTTTTCTTTTTTATAATTGATTCTATTTTAATTTCTACTGCTAGTTCTTGTGATTTATATTATTTTGTTTATTAATGAACTCTATACCATGATCCTGGACTGATGGTTGTCTCGTTCTGTCAGAGATATAGAGATCCTGGCACTCTTCGTGTCCTGCATGTGTCATGATCTGGACCATCGAGGAACCAACAACTCCTTCCAGGTGGCTTCGGTGCGTCATACACACCTTCTCCTGAAGATCGAGAGGAGTATTTGTCAAACTGCATTAAAAGTATTGAATTGATGTGTGTTGCATTTATCTGTTTTCACCAGCAATCTGTCCTGGCAGCCCTTTACAGTTCAGAGGGATCTGTGATGGAGGTACACACACACACACAATCTCACACACACACGAACATATATTTGATATATATATATATATAAATATATGTTAAAGTTACACCATGTATAAAATTATATCCAAGTTATGAAATAAAAATCTCATGTGTTTGTCTCAGTGAGTTTATATGGTGTGTGCTTGCTGCCCTCTGCTGTTCACCGCTCACACACACACACACACAGCGCTGATGGAGTGTTTGTGTGTGTTTCAGAGACATCACTTCGCTCAGGCCATCGCGATCCTGAACACACACGGCTGCAACATCTTTGAGAAGTTCTCCAGAAAGGTGCCTCGCTCCTTCCTCGAGTCTGAGTGAAACGGGAGAAAACTTTGTCATCCTGACCATGGTGCTTTGCGCTCTCTGTTTTCAGGACTATCAGCGGATGCTGGATCTGATGAGAGACATCATCCTGGCCACCGATCTGGCTCATCACTTGAGGATCTTCAAGGACCTGCAGAAGATGGCTGATAGTGAGACTCAGATTCAGAAATAAGAAATAAAACCAGTTCTGTTTGTATCGTAAAGGTTTTCACAGAAAAGCAAATGCATTTATTTTTAACAATACAAATTATTTCGCAAGGGAAAAATATGAAAACCAAAAAAACAGAATAAATATATATAAAAAATAAACAAAAAATAAATATATATTTATGTGTATTTATTAAATAATAAAAAAGTCAAAGATGAAAATGTAAGTTTAACTAGTTTTTAAATAATAAAAAAGAAAACGTTTTATAATTTTTTTAAAGTTGATTATAACTTAATTAGTTAATCTTTAACGATAAAATAAAATTAAAGGGTTAACCGTTGTTAAAATGAATGCATTAAGAGAAATATGTTAAGTTTGTAAAAAATAAATAATAGTACTGTCAAAAGATTAAATACAATCAATTGCATACAAAATAAAAGTTTTTTGTTTACATAATACATTTGTATATGTGCTGTGTGTGTATATATATATTTATATAATTAATATCATATCTATATAAGCATTGAATATTTTTCTTTTATATATAGTTATGCATGTGTTTGTATTTATATACAATAGAAATAAAGCAAGTGAGTTTATAGTTGTTGTGAGAATGAATCGTGTCGTTTGTAGCTGGTTTTAACCCGAGGAGTCAGACCCATCGCAGTCTGCTGCTGTGCCTCCTCATGACCTCCTGTGACCTCTCAGACCAGACCAAGGGCTGGAAAACCACCAGGAAGATTGCGGTAGGTGTCCTGCAGCTCACAAACTCAGCACACACACCGTCACACACTCCTCTCACTCTTCTGTGCTTCTTCTGCAGGAGCTGATCTACAAAGAGTTCTTCTCTCAGGGGGACCTGGTGAGTTAAACACTTAAACATCACGGTTTCTTCTGATAAGTGTTTTTAGAGTGTTAACCTGACTCCTTCAGAGACACACTTTCAGCATCTGAAATTAAAATACTATATAATAATAAGGTTAAGGTAAAAAAAGTAAAGCTTCTGGAAACAAAAAGATCCTGATGATCAGATCCTTCTAGACGGTGATTAACTGAGAATCACATAAAGCTGAGCTGCTTCAGTCCAGTAAGAGTTCATCTGGAGATATATGAGTTATTCTGACGCTGAAGCACAATTAAAAGAGCTTTCACTGGATAAAAAACTCTGGAGTGCTTAATCAGAGACAGAAGACATGAGGAGCTTGAGAGAGAAACAGGTTTAACAGTAGAGTTTGAACATTTAGAGCTTTAGAAATGGATGCTTGATGTGGTTCTTCTGGTGTCTTCAGGAGAAGGCGATGGGAAACAGACCCAGTGAGATGATGGACCGTGAGAAAGCCTACATCCCTGAACTCCAGATCAGCTTCATGGAGCACATCGCCATGCCAATATACAAGTCAGAGAATCACTCATTTCATACATTTGACTCCGAATGAATCCTCTCTCCACTGATGTCTGGTCTGTTAGGAGAGGACAAGATCTGTCTGAGAATGCAGAATCTGAATCTGAGGGAGAAAAACATCTAAATATTGAGAAAATCATCTTTAAAGTTGTTCAGATGAAGTTCTTAGCAATGCATGTTACTAATCAATAATGAAGTTCAGATATATTTACTGTAGGAGATTACTACATATCTTCATGGATCGTGATCTTACTATCCTAATGATATTTGGCATTAAAGAAAAATTGATAATTGTGACCCATTTTAGTCAATATTGCTACAAATATACTTTTTAGGATTGTTTCTACTTGTTTCAGCTTTATCATTCAGGTTTAACGTAACTTCTCTGGCTTTCTTTCAGGCTCCTGCAGGAGATTTTCCCGCGTTCGGCCGAGCTTTACGAGCGAGTGGCAGCGAACCGTGAGCAGTGGGCCAAAGTCTCGCACAAGTTCACCATCCGCGGCTTGCCGAGCAACAACTCGCTGGACTTTCTGGACGAGGAGTTCGAGCTGCTGCAGTCTCAAGGAGCCTTTGGAGACGACTCGCACCGCATGAACGGTTGCCTGGACGATGACTGCGACAAACACGACCAATGACGTCACTAGGGCAAAGATCACCTGAAGGGTTGCGTTTTGGTTAACTTGCGTAGTTACCGACGAGGCTTTGAGGGAAGGTTCGCCGTCTCCGGTTTTGCCGTTGCGACGGAGACAGGGTTTGCTCGATGAAGGACGATGGATGGTGCTGCGCAACCGTTGGAGTGTGTAATGTTTCGAAGACATTTGGACTGAAAAAAAGGTATATCCTCAGTGGGCCCGTTGTAATTGCTAAACACTAAAAATCATATTACATCTAAACAACCAGTTGAATGAAATGTAACAATTCCAACAGCCCAGTGTTACATTTTTAAAAGTTGTAACAGTTACAGGTGTTACATCTTTAAATCAGTGTTACGTTTTTAGAACCTGTAACAGTTTCAGCTGCTTGGTGTTACTTTTTTTTTTTTTTTTTTAACTTGTAACAATTCCAGAAGCCTTGTGTTCCCATTTTAAAGCTTTTAATAATTCCTGCTGCTTGGTGTTACCTTGTAACAATTCTGGGAGCTCAGTGTTACATTTTAAAACTGGTAACAATTCCAGCAGCCTGATGTTACAATTTTTAAACCTGTAACAATTCTAGTAGCCTGGTGTTCCATTTAATTTTTTTTTTTTTTTTTTACAATTACTGCATTCTGGTGTTACATTTTTTTGAATATGTAACGTTTCCAGCAGCAGCGGCCCTCACACTTTTCTTTCTCAGGATAGCAGAATGTGTTCGTCAAATGGATCTTGCCTTACAAATGTTTGCGTTGCCTTCCTGAGTGACTATAAAAGAGATCTACGTATAAAAACGTGCGGCCTATCTATGTACAGTTCTGAAGCTACGTGGATATATAGAGATATCTATCTGCCGTGTGTAAATGTGTGTTTGCACAGGTGTGACTGTACGTGCATTTGCCAAAATCTGCAAAGGACCACAAAACAAAGAGAGTGATGTCAGTTTTATGATTTAACCTGATGTCAGTTTAATACTAACCTGAAGTGGAGTGTGAATTTCTCAAAAAGCTCCGTCATGTTTTGCATTAAAATCAAAAGAATAAAATAAGTTACATTCAATTTTATGATTGAAATGCTTGTTTTTAAGACCAATATCATTGTAACATGAATTAAATTAAATGACCTTACATTTTATTTGCAATTTATATATATATATATATATATATATATATATGTTAGTGCTGTCAAATTATTAAAATTTAAATTCTTTTAAAAATTCACACATACTAATATATATATATATATATATATATATATATATGTAGAAAATATTAACAAATATGTATA
>JAUYWG010000050.1:17185759-17200622 GCA_034779775.1 Enteromius afrohamiltoni
CTGGAAGAATGAGTTTATCTGAGAGCTGAATAAAGTGTTTTGGTAGTTGTAGTGTATTTTGAATGTGAAATGAACTGATTTGGTTAGGAGAATTGAGTGAAGAGTTCTGCAAAAGTGACCTAAGTATTGAGAAATGGCTCCTAGCGTCTGGAAAAAACGGTAAAGTGAATCAGTTTTTAGAACCATTTTACAGATTTTCTATATTTAACAGGACATTTGACCAAAAAGGAGACTTAATATCACAGAAGTCTGCCATTAAGGGGCGAAGCAGCAGATTTTAAGCTCAGAAGCTGTTTTATAGTGATTCTCTGGGTCCAGCCGAGTGTGAAGAGAGAGTTTGTTTCTGTGAACTAAGGGCTGCTTTGACTGACAGGTTCATCACGGAGGTCTGCAGGGGACTGTGCTCTAATGAGAAATATCTATTCTAATGAATCTTAATTAAAAGCACATCATAAACCTGTGAACTAGTGCGTGTGATTGAGTCACACACACACGGCTCGGGGAAGACTTTCTGTGTGTGTGTGTGTGTGTGTGTTTGATTTGACTGCTAGACAATATATGACAACACATACATGTTCATACATGTGACAGAATCACACACACATGGCTCAGGGAAGACTTTCTCTATTTTTTATATTCCTTTCTGTAAATGGAGCGTTCTAAAGTGGGCAGCGGTTTATCTGCATACATGGCTGTGATTGGAGGATTATATGAACTTGCCCCTCCCCTTTTTAACGAATAGTTAATTAAAAAAAAAAAAAAATTAAAATAAAACAATACAAATAAAACACTCAATTTAATTCACTAATAAAAATGTACAAATAATAAAAAAACAATACAAATAAAACACTCAAATAAATTCAATATTACAACTGCCAAAAGAAAAATAGTTTAAAAACAAAAATCATCCAAATAAAATACATAATAAAAAATTAATGAAATTCAATTTAATTTAAACAACTGAAATAAAACACTAAAAATACATGCAATAACAAAGAAATAATAATAATTCAATTATTTTAGAATGTAAACAATTAAAATCACTTACCAAAAATGTAATAATAAAGATGTAAAAATAAAATAACATTTATTTTATATATATATATAATGCTATGTTAAAGTGTTTTTAAAAAATTAAACACTTCTAAAATTAAATAACAAATGTAAAAGTAAAATTAATGAAAATCTACGAAAAATAAAAACTCCCCAAAAATATCAACTATTTTATTTGTTTACCAAATCAACAGGAGAGAACTGTGAATATGCGAATGCATTATTAAATCACGGAAATGATAACAACGTCTGCTCTGAACCTCGAGGAGAATCAGTCCTCGCCGAAGACGGCTCTACGCAGGGGCGAGAGGAAGCAGTGCCCCCTCAAATCAAAATTTTGAAGAGTTGAGAAAGCACATGTTAATATACTCTATTAACATTATACTATAGTACAATATATACCATATATATAATATACAAAATGTATATTACAAGTTGACAAAATTATTTGCGGTAGCGGACAAATCCGCCGAAAAAGGGACATGAAACAATACGGTATTAGATTTCCCTCATGTCTCTATCCCTCCGCTGTGTGTGTTCATTCACGGGCTGTAGCACACACACTCCTCCCCTGAGCCCTTGGTAAACATCCAATCAACGTCCATATGCAAATGAGTCAAGATGTAACTGTGCATTCACACCAGACGTGACTTGCGCAGATTAATGCCGCCATTCCTCTTAGTTGGACGCTTGAACATTTTGAGTTTACTTGCTTCATTTAAAGGTAAATATTAACTTAACAACAGACGCAAATTCACGTCATGAGAGGGGCTTCTGCCAGGCGGCTCCAGTCTCGTGCATTGGTGGAGGGGAAAACTGCGAAATGTTCAAAATATTGCTGTTATAATGCCATGAAACGCAGTTTTAAGAGTATTTCAAGTGAGAATGTAGTTGTTCAAAAACACAAATCTGCGGTTTATTAAAAAAGAGAACGCCTATTTCAAAGTTTCGGAGCCGTGAGCTCCACGCGAACACCGGGTGCTCAGTGTCCATTTATCCGCCGAGTGCAGCCTCACCACGGCTTGTAACTCTGACACCTGCCGCTGCCTCCTGATGTCTCTGTAGTGGTTAAACAGGAGGTAAAATTCATTTTTGTGGTCACAAAATACTGTTACTATAACCACATGAAAGAAAACAGTGCTGGAACATGATGTGTACACATGATGCCCCCTTGACATTTCTGACTGCCCCCTCATATGTGCTGGTCTAGAACCGGCCCTCGTCCTCGGTCTGCTTCAGATCCACGTCGATCAGAGGAGCGCCGAGAGAGAGAAACAATCAGTGATTTCCACAATTGGTCAACTAGTTTTCAGTGTTGTGACTGATTCCTGCATCAGTCGGAGAAACATTCGCTTGTGCCCCGCGAGCAGATGGAGTAAAAAACTCACCAGAAATAAATTACAAAGCGCGCCATCATGTAATCAGAGAGAGAGAGACTACAGCAGAGTTACTGTAGCAGATATTCCTCTAAACTTCGCTCGCTTTCCTCTGAAATCACTCCGTCATAATGAGAGGCCATTAACACTGAACACAGCCATCAGATATAAAAGCCACTACAATAACCCGCACATGTGTGTGTGTGTGTGTGTTTGTGTACAGCACTCAATATCACACACACACCCGGGGCTCTGCTAACCATTAGAAGCGGGAGAGAGAGGCAGGGAGGCGCTTTTTGGGAAATAATCATTGTATTTTCATTTTCCATTATGCTTAGCCGCAGCGCAAAGACCATAAATACTTGCCGGCCTCATAAAAGCAGGATCGGAAGCCTCTGCAGAACAGATGTGTCAATAATCAAAGCGATAGAGCACAAGTTTGCCTTTTCAGCCAATCAGAGACTGCTAAAAGTCATTCATATTCATGAGCTGATAACCCGGGAAAACTGACACAGACACTGGATGAATTCAACTGAAATTGATCAAACTAACTAATAATAATAATGTAAATCTAAAGAACTAAAAAAGATAAAAATATAAACCTTAAAAAAAAAAAACACACATTGAATGACATAAAAATAATATAATCGACCTAAAGTTATGGGAACATTATTAAAGACCTATAAATAGGTCTTTATGTTACTGAAAAAACATGAATTGAATATTTGTATTTGAATTTGGAATTAAAGTTTATATATATATATATATATATATATATATATATATATAATTAAAATACATTTTAGTAAGTGTATATTTTAAATATATATATATATATATATATATATATATATTTTTTTTTTTTATTTTAAATGAGGATTTATTTCATTTTAGTAAGTGTTTTATTTACATTGAATAATTTGACATAGAATTTAATACATTTGTATTATTTGTTTTCAGCATACATCTTTTATTATTTTAATTTGACATTTTCAATTTTTTTGTAAGTGTTTTATTTAGATTTATTTATGTGTGAATTATTTTTAATGTTTTACATTTGTTTTACATTCTCAAAAATCTTTAATTGATTTTTATTCATCAAGTTATAATAGGACAAAATTGATCTGAGATACACCTGGAATATGATACAATCTGAAAATTTGGAATCTGACGGAGCAAACAAATCTTAATATTGAGAAAATCATCTTTAAAGTTGTTCAAATTAGGTTTTTAGCAAAGCATATTACTACTCAAAAGTGAAAACATTTACGGTAGAAAATTTACTAAGTGTTTTCATGGATCATGATCTTTACTTTGGTATTAAAGAAACATCTATAATTTTGCCTCATACAGTGTATTGTTGTGTATTTCTACACCTGTGCTGTGCTCCAGAGACAGATAAGCTGTTACTGTAATATAAATGCAATTGTTCAGCATCTGAATCTTGTGTTTGTGTGAAGAAGTGAACAGGAGTGACATCTGTATTCATCTGCAGCGAGAACGAGGATCAGATGCATGAATCTCTCTCTCTCTCTCTCTCTCTCATTCAGAGTTTGATTAAATTCTACACATCATAGAGCCGCCATGAAAGTCAAGAGTAAATCAAAGGATCTGGCTGCTCTTACAGTAAATAAATATTAAATCAATTTTAAAGTGCCGCTCCGAGAGCAGCTTGTGATTGAGTTTATTTCTCTCTCTCGAGACGATCAGCAGATGCCGAGACGCCGCGTCAATGTTTCATCGTTATGATCTTTCATAACTTATGTTTATAGATGGAAGGAGAACATGGCCTGCGTTTGTTTCACTACCTGTTTATGTGTGTGTGTGTGTGTGTGTGACTGATTTGGATAACGGTACTGAGAAAAACCTATTTTCTGAGCTAGTGTTTTTGTTTTTAGTGATGTGTTCAAACTAATTTCGGGAGAAGCACATTCCCACAATCAGTCAGCTTATTACGTCTCATCCAATCAGATAAGCCCGTTTCCTTCCCTTCCGTATCTCGTTTAAGCATCCTTCCGCACCTTCCTCCACGGCGAGCATGCAGGGTTCGAGCCGAGCTCTGCCCTCGCAGGGGCTCAAACAGCACGCCAAACACACTTTTCTATTTACATTACGAGGAAGTGCGGACTCCTGAAATGAGTCTTCTTGATTTTTTTCCAGTAAAATATCTCAAAGTCCTTGACAAAAGATGAAGCTTGGCATAAGATATCAAGACTTTTCTCAATAGAAAGTAAACAACCATTCAGTCTTAATGTTATGCAGCTTTGCTTCTCCAGTTAATTCATCTTATTTTAGGGATTTTAGATATTTGATAGGAGAGAAAAAGGCTAAACTCATCAGTATTTTTTTTTTTTCAGATTGTAGCATTGATTTTAACAGGTATGGCTTACAACAGAATAAATTAAACATCATGAAAAATATAGAAAATTAAATAAACACACACACACACACACACACACATATATATATATATATATATATATGCATATGTTAAATAACAAATATATAAATCATACACAGCATATTAAAGAAAACATTTTTAAAATATATTTTAAATTAAATGTATATTTTATACTTACTTAAATGTAATATTTTAAGTGGCTATTTAGTATAAATAAATAATGCCCAATTAAATAAAGTATTAAATTAATGTATAAAAATATTAATATCAATAAAATACAACATTAAAAGTTATATATATATATATATATATTTAACATGTTAAATAAAACCATTATTTATTAAAATAAATAAGTAGAATGTTAAATAAAAGTATTAAATACAGTATTTTAGCACATTAAAGAAAACAAACACAATTTTATAAATGAAAAAAAACACTATATATTTTAAGTATTTAAGATATGTAAATAAAAAATAAATCAATAACAGTCAATTCAATTAAATATTAAAGTAATAAAAAATCTAAAATGTCAAATAAAATAAACAAAAGTAATGACTTACTTTTTTTTTAACCCTTAGGATAAACTCGAGATGGTCAGAGTCTCTCAGTGTTTGTGACTTTAAGTCTGAGGAGGCAAAATATGATTTCTTCAAAGTTCTGTCCATAACCTTTTTAAAATGAAATGATAAAATAGGAATTTCCTCACACAAATGCCAGCGTTTCCTCAAAATGGTCCACATCTTTATAAGTGTGTGTGTGTGTTAATTAAAGATAAGGTGGCATTGGGCCACTTGTGAACCTGTGTGTGTGTGTGTTTGTGGGGGATCAGCAGGGGCTGGAGGGGTAATTTCAGGATGATGGAAGAAGAGCAGAGAATAATTTACCCTGTTGAACCTCATGCAGAGAAAAGATCTAAACCTGTGTGTGTGTGTGTGTCAGACCCCTACAGTGACCCCAAATGGGAAACAGCTCCGGCGGTCAGAGGATCTCACTGAAGTTGCACAAATCTAAAGATCTTTTGATGCCAATAAACTGAAGCGTGATTGATCTGCCTCTTTATTACCTGATCAATGAATCAATCTGACGCTGGACACACGTGATAACGATAAAAAATACAGTAATAACAGTAAAAATACAAAAATAAAATAAAATAAAAATAAAGAGTGTGTTCTGTGTGATGTTCAGCATCATTCCTCCAGTCTTCAGTGTCACATGATCTCCAGAAATCATTCTCAACAAACATTTCTGATTATTATCAATGTTAAACAGTTGTGCTGCTTAAAAAAGCTTTTGTTCATCAAGGACAAATCAAACCGCTCTAAAGTGACTGTAAAGACATTTACAGAAAGAAACTTTCTATTCGTCTGTGAATCCTGAAAACTAAAACACATTAGAATTTCCACAAAAATACTGAGCAGCACGACTGTGTTCAGCACTGATGATAATCAGAAGTGTGTGTTGAGCAGTAGATCAGTGTATGATGATGATTCCTGAAGATCATGTGACAGATTCACACAGAACACAGCTGACTTAAATTGTAAAAATATATCAGTATTTTTACTGTATTTGTCATGATGGCGAGCAAAAAAGACTCAGCACAATGTGGTGACCCAGAACTAGTTAAGAGCTAGTTGTGAAGAAGTATAAATCACAGACGGCCGGGCTCTCCTCATTCACACGAGCCTGACTAATGTCCAGACCGTGAATAAAGCCAGTTTCTCTCTCTTTAAATGGTTTATGTGTTTCTCTGCAGGGACGTTTTAACTTCGGCTCTGAAATCACATTTAGGAGAAAAACTGCGACCCAGAAAGAAAACGAAGGAGAGGAAGAAATACGAAAGAGAGAGAGATAGAGAAATGTGATAGAGAAGGTTTTGTTGTGGAGATTTAGTGAATTTAGGGCCTCAGGCAAATATAGGAACGGGGCCCTACCTTTGCACACATGTACTGTTATTACAGTGGTGCCCCACAGTCCAGTGTTTCATGCACATATTATTATGGGATTCTTTCATTAACATTAACACTTCATTTAGCAGGCGTTTCTATTCTTTCATGTTGCAGACCACAAATAGCAATTGATTTAGAACAGAAGTATAAAATTAATATTACTTATTATATTAAATGATGCAACCCTGTTTAGGCTACACTTTGGTCCACATACTGTATTCTGATTTTCATTGATACTGTTTCTGTTGTCATAAAACGGGATGAATATGAAATAGTGACTTATTAAAACTACATAACCAGCTCCACCTTCCAAGATGTTAATCCGCACAAAAAGATTTATAATCGAATCTTCGTCAACAATAAATAAAATCAAACAGATACATATAAGATAATGACAATAGCTGTGCTTGCATGTAAAATTAGGCCCTGTTCACACCAGTGCGTTTTAACCAGAGTTTATAAAAACTAAAACAGGGTCTGCAGCGTTTTAATGGGTAAGTCCGCCCCTGGAAAGAGCAAACAACGAGAAAGGACAGAAAAGAAACGCAAGCTGTGTGTGAAGAGGCAGATAAACGAGTCAAACGAGTGTGAAGCGAGACAGAAACACACTCACAGTCAGAGAGAAACATTCATATTCATACCCACAATATACACATTTCATTTCAACGACTTTAAATGACATGCGCCTGTGTGGAAATGTTCACATATATAGCATCCAAACATCTGAGCTTGCATCAGAGATCTAGCTGAATTATTATTATTAATATTATATTAAACAAAAGTAATGTTCATGTTACATATCGTACTGTATATAAAAATCCTATGAAACTGCATCTAGGGAATACATATACAGTATATACAATATATTTAGATACTTGTATTAGAAACATATTAAAAAAAAAGTAAATCAAGTAAATTTCTCTTTTTTTAGTATGTTTGGGCATTTTTACTGGAAAACAAAAAAGACTAATTAAAGGTGTATTTTCTTCTGAAATATATATATATATATATATATATATATATATATATATAAGCATTTTATTTTAGTTTTTTTGACTGGAACGATGGTTTTAAAAATACAAGTTTAAAGAGTAAATATTTTTTGCTTCTCAAATAATTACTATTATTTTTTTTATTATTGTTAATTATTATTATTACAAAAATCATTAGAATATTAAGTAAAGATCATGTTTCATGAAGATATTTTGTGCATTTCCTGACATAAATATGTCAAAACTTCATTTATGGTTAGTAATATGGACAACTTTAAAGATGATTTTTTTGCTCCCTCAGATTCAGATTTTCTAATAGCTGTATCTCAGACAGATATCGTCCTCTTCTAACAAACCAGACATCAGTTGAACATTATTTATTCAGATTTCACAAAATCGATAATGACTGGTTTTGTGGTCCTAATATGAGGTCAGAGTAGGTCTATATGAGGCTAAATTGTGACAGAATCAACCACCGATAAACTCACACAAATCAAATACTTATTTAATATTGACTCAGATTCTGATGATGATTATCACTGAATGTTTCAGTGTTTACACCTGTTATGATGATCTGATTCACCATCATTCATCTGAAGCAGCACACTTCACCTGAACACGGCTCTTCGGCGGATGCTGTGTGTGATTTGCAATTCTAATGATGCATTGAACAACACAGAGGCCAAACACTCGTGTTAGAGCTGCAGACATGAACCTCTGTTCCAAAATCGCACGCACACAAACACACACACACACACACACACACAAACACACACACACTGCTGCTGTCAGACACCGATTGGCTCAGATAAACACCCGTCTGGCCAAACACTCAGAGCAAACGCACAGAAAAAACAGATCCAAACCCACTAACCTGCTGAAAGTGAGCAGAGATCTTCATCATCTGCTGGATCAAGATGCTGGCAACACACAGGTCACGGGTTCGATTCCCTCGGGATCACTATAAGATTCCAGTTATATCACTGGAAGCATAGATATAAAAGTTTGAATGAAAACACTGACTTGGCCAATAGGGAGAGTTTGGGGGCGGAGCATACTGTTTACATGAGAGAGAGAAGAAATATAGATAGAATAATTATTCTGTTAAATTAACTGAAATAAGTTTAATTAAAATGGCTAAAAGTAAAAATGAAAAACACAGAGTTTTTAAAAAATAGTTTATTTTGGTAATATGTTTAAATAAAAGAAAATAAATTATTAAATTATTAACAGGTGAAGCATTGAATAAACAAATAAATACTGAAAATATACTTTGAAATAACAAACTTTGCGTAAATTAATTAATTTTTTAACCGTGTAGCTGCAATGAGTTGAATCTGTACTAAAGTAATTAAAACTAATACCGAACTAAAAACTAAAATGAAATTATACAAATAAAAAATAAAATAAAATAAAATATTAAATATTATGTTAAAATTAAAAAATTAAATAAATAAAGTATAAAATAAATTGATTGTTAAAATAAAACAAACATTTAAATGTTCAAAATATAATTAAATACTATTAAATATTATTATAGTCTAAAAACAATACTGAGACAGACAGAAACACACAGATAAATCAGCACTTGAAGAGATGGGTTGTGTTTTATTCTGCTCATGTCGCCTGTGAATGACAGCTTTTTATGGTCACAGCGTCTGTGTGTGTGTGTGTGTGTGTGACTGCTTTGTGCTTGAATGATCACTCACTGTCTGACAGACAGACAGAGATACAGACAGACAGCTCTCTGCATAATGATTTGCCACCTGTAGAGTGAGCATCAGATCCCACACACAGACACACACACACACACACACACACACACACACAGACAGACAAACAGCAGCTTCATCCATCTGGATACAGCAGAATGAGAGTATGAAAGCAGCATTCACCTCATGGTGTGTAATTACTTTGGCAAAAGACCATGAGAGTCAGAGAAAGAGAGAGACAGACAGACGGACAGACTGCAGAGCAGGTGTTTAAACAGAGAAATCAAGAGAGAACAACAATGAAGAGCAGATACACACTCATCACATGATCACTGAACATCAGTCACAATGCAACTAAACAAGAATAAAAAGCATTTACAAATACTAGCCACTTCATATTTTTATAACATATGGTCTAGATGAACACAGATGCAAAGCTACAACATTTAATTGTACAGAAAAAAATAAATAAATAATTGTTGTGAAAGTCAAACTACTTTGTGCTTCCAAAAGAGTTGTGTTTCCAACACTGTTCCAGAACACAAATATTGGAGTACTATCGGAGGACTGATTCCTGAAGTTGACAGAGCAGTCTATGCTTTTTATGTCTTTAGTATCTCATAATTTAGATTTTTCATAATTATAATTTTGCATGTTTGTGACTTTTTATCATAATTATACATGTTTTGCTATAATGCTGAACTTTTATTCCATAATCATGATCCACTACCTCATAATTTAATCTCATAATTGACTCAAAATGAACCTTTTATCTCATAATTATACCTAGTGTTTTGACCTTGATGTTATAAGTTATTTTGGTCATATTTTCTACTTTTTAATTTTTTTTTATATTTGTGACTTTATACGTCATAATAATTTGTTTCTGTCATAAATGCGTATTTTTATCTTATAATTATGAACAACTCATTCTCATTCACTTAGATTTTTTTTATAATGACATCCGGTGTTGTCATAATTAATTCAATTCAAATTTATTTGTGTAGCGACTCAAATGATGATTCAACTCATTGCAAAGCAGCTTTATAACTTTCTGTTATAATTTTGTCATTTTATCTCATAATTATAGTATCTCATAACTTAGATTTGTCATAATTTTGACTTCTCGTGTTTGACTTTTTGTCATAATTGTAACATTTTATTATGATTCTCATAATTTTGACTTTTAATAAACATTCAATCTCATAAGTATGCCTAGCATTTCATATTTTTGATACTGATGTTTTTGATTACACATTTTTGTTTATAATATTTTCTACTTCTCACCTCATAATTATGACGTTTTATGTTTGTGACTTTTCACAATTGTGACCTTTTATCTCATAATTAAGATTTTTTAAAACCACCTCTCACGTTTGTCACTTTTTATGCCATGACTATAACTGTCTGTCATAATTTTGATCTTTCGGTTCAGAATTATAATTTACTACCTTTTTGTTTCATATCTCATAACACACTTTATCTCATAATTATGAATTGATATCTCATAATTTAGTTTTTTCATAATGACGTCTCACTTTTGGTCACTTTTTATGTCATAATTATGAAAGTTATATCTATAATAACTTTCTGTCATGATTTTGATCTTTTGTTTCATAATTATGATTTACTATCTTATAATTGTATATCTCATAATACACTTTATATCTCATAATTATTCCTAGTATTTCATATTTTGACCTTGACGTTTTAGTTAAACATTCTTGTTTTGTAAACAGTATTTACCAAGGGATATTTTATCTGATTATGTGGCAGAAATGGGTTTTTATATTTGTCCTAAAGTGTCATTTTATGAATCTGATATGTTGGAAACAGCATTTGATTACAGTAGTGCTAGTGAAAACCTGCACACAAAAAAACACAGAGCGACCAGCCAATCGCATTAGAGTCATTTATGATCATTGAGCACACTATTATTTCATCTCTTTATCTTCAAACCAATCACAGTGTGGGTGAAGATCCTTCATGAATACGGGATTGAGAGAGAAATGATACTCATAGCTCATTTCCGTCCTGAACACATTGATTACTACACAAGAAAACAAACACAATCTTGAGGAAATACGACGGTGAGCAGCTTTCATTTCCTTCGTGGAATATTTACGGTGAGATCAGTGGTTGGTTTATCAGAAAGCCCTATATCTGCAGAATGATTAGAACGATCAATATTATCGAACACATGAGTGTGTGTTCGGTCTGAGGGAGGGAGAGAGAGAAAGGAAATGTTTTCGTGCAGTTTCAGTTTAAGCGGTGCATGGAAGGCACAACGGTCACATATGAGAAGTTTAACGGGCCTGTACCAAGTAAAACAGCCGTTAATAATGCAGCCGTTCTGCAGAAAATGGCAGAGGAACAGAGCGGGAGCCAGATCCAGACTGAAACTAGCAGAAACCAGACTGACGAGGACTGGAACGGAAACATCAAAACACTCGTTCACCAGAGGTCAGAAGAAAGAGGCAGTTTTTTCCATATTATTTCCATATTAAAACAAGTCTGTCTGCTGACCGCTGACCGTCTGACATCTGAACGTCTCACAGGCAGAATTTTAATAACATAAAAACCAAGAAAGAACACCCAAATCTGGCCTAATAACCCAGTTTCAATTATATGAATTAATGCAAATTTACACGTATATGTTTTATAAAAACATTTTATAATACATTTAATGTTGTATGGCAAATATATTTTAAGAAATAAATAAACACATATACATGAGAAATACATTTACACCACATACACACACATCTGTCTATCTATATCTATATCTATATAAAACATTTTGAAACTTAAATCTAAACATTTATATTTTAAAAGTATAAAAAACATATACTGTCATTTATACATAAACTTTCACACGGTTATACTATATATTTATACTAGAAATTGTGTGTAAGTGTGTGTATATATATACACACAGCAATGTGCTTTAGAAGTAAAATTGAATTTAATATATGGACATGATTGGATTGCAAACTTATGGATATGATTGGACGAGACGTGATTAGACTGATTAGGAAAATGCAGAGCCAGCCATGTGTTAGCACCTATATATTATATATATATATATATATACATATAATTAATACATAATTTACTGTACCTTGTTATATGTTTCATGCTTTATTTGAACATAAAACAACCTGAAATATATTTAGCAGAATGAAAATAAACTCAGTGTTTCCTAATGAAGTACCGTGTTTTTACCGTGTTTTGCTGTGGTATGGAGCTGCAGAAACACTGATATTCATCCGTATGTTTATGAATCCTCCAAAAGCTGGTGTTTCCGGCAAAACTCACTCGGCTGAAAATCACTAAATGTGGTTTCCAGCGGTGACAGCAAACGGATAATTGAATGGGGAGGATGAAAAATGAAAAGATGAAAAATAAATGAGTGTGTTTTCCACCCTGACGCGCCGCTGATGTTTACCTTTGGTCTCTCTTCCCACTGCGAGAGAAAAAAAAAACATGGAAAACACTCCGGAGAGACTGAACTCTCTCTCTCTCTCTCTCTCTCTCTCTCTCTCTTTCTCTCTCTCTACTGGATTTTATCACTCCATCTCTGAAGCGTTCCGAAAGAATGCCTCAGAGGACTGATATTTAGCCAGCAGGACAGAGGGCAGTGTGTGTGTGTGTGTGTGACGGCCTGTAGAGCATCTCTCTCTCTCTCTCTCTCTCTCTCTCTCTCTCTCTGAGTTCACTGAACCATGTGCTTCAACTAGAGAATGAAAAACAAGTGCAGAGTGACTCTGTTCCAAAACCAAGTCAGCTCACTCACTGTCTGCCTCCTATATATATCACTTCAGTCAACCTCACAAGTGACTGGAGTGCCCTTTTTTGAATTGTATTAATTTTATATTTTTTTATACATTTGAATAGTTTTTATTATTGTTGTTGTTACTGTTAAAATACTTTCTATTTTAATTCTTTTTTTTACTATTTTATCAAGAATTTTATTTGATTTCGCCGACTATCTAGACAGCATTTTAATGCAACAAAGGTATGTTCTGTAAATGCATAAATTTATATATATTTATATATGTATGTATACACACAAAGTAAACAATAATAGAATATACAGCAATGATATTTATAGAATGTATTTTTTATATTTGTATTATATTTTTTATAGTTTTATGATTACTTTTCTGACCCTTATTCTCTGCACACCTTTATATAATGAACCATATTTTTTCAATTAAAAAAAGTACATTTAATGTACATGTACAATAAATATAAATTTCATATATAAAATATACAAATTCAAATGGTTTAAAACAATTCTATATTTTTGTACATTTTATTATTATATTTGTAGAATTTTTCTTACTGATTTTCAGACTTTTTTATTCTGTGTTTCTTATTTTTGCTGTAAAGTCAATAGAATCATTTTGACTTGTTTTGGCCTAAATTAAAAGGCAGCATTGAATGAATTCACAAATACACTGTAACAAGCAGAAGGAAACACATCAATACAGAAAAGTAACACTCAAAAAAGTTGAGTTTAATTAAGAGATTATACCCAGTATTGGTGTGTGCTGTGTGTGAAAGAAAGTCTCTTTAGAGAGAGAGAGAGAGTGAGAGACAAAACAAACACAGATTCCATCCAAAGGAAATATGAACTCTGTGTGTGTGTGTTTCTGTGCTGGAATTCGCACAGACACACACACACACGGACGTGTGACACTGATGCATTGGTCTATTTCACTGCAGTGTCCGTCGTAATAGGACAGGATGAATGTGTGACCCAGAGATAACTGCCCACGACTCTCACCAACTGTGTGTGTGTGTGTGAAGAATATTCACAAGCTGTGTACATAGATGTGTGTGTGTCCCATTGTCGTGTATCACACTAGATGCATGAATCTCACATGAGCACATGTGGGTCAAGTTACCCACCAAATATTAAAAGAAAAAAAATAGGATTAATACAATTCTTAAAATGCAATATATCACAACTATCCTAGTTACTTTGCACTTAAAACAGAAACTGCAGCCCTCAGCTACAGTATCCAGTCAGGTGCAATGTAGATCCCCTGAGGAAAAATTCCACTCAATCTCTATCACAGGAGAGGAAGAACTGTATAAACTTGTTAAGTCATCTAAACCAACAACATGTATGTTAGACCCTATTCCATCTAAACTATTAAAAGAGATGCTTCTAGAAGTCATAGATCCTCTTCTGTCTATTATTAACTCCTCATTGTCAACATCCTCTCGTTGACCCCAAAGATTTAGCTCATTATTGGTGCTATTGGATCTCAGTGCTGCGTTCGACACTATTGACAACAACATTCTCTTGAATAGACTAGAAAACTCTGTTGGCATTAGTGGAAGTGCCTTAGCATGGTTCAAATCATACTTA
>JAUYWG010000050.1:17217118-17231139 GCA_034779775.1 Enteromius afrohamiltoni
ATAATAAAACAACAGACAGAATGATAGAACAACAGAACAAATGAAAGAATGACAGACAGAATGATAGAACAACAGACAGATTGATAAAACAACAGACAGAGTGATAGAACAACACACAGATTGATAGAACAACAGAACAAATGAAAGAATGACAGACAGAATGATAGAACAACAGACAGATTGATAAAACAACAGACAGAGTGATAGAACAACAGACAGATTGATAGAACAACAGACCAAATGAAAGAATGACAGACAGAATGATAGAACAACAGACAGATTGATAGAACAACAGACAAAATTAAATAATGACAGACAGAGTGATAGAACAACAGACCAAATGAAAGAATGACAGACAGAATGATAGAACAACAGACAGAATGAAAGAATGACAGACAGAGTGCTAGAACAACAGACAGAATAATAGAACAGCAGACAGAATAATAGAACGACAGACAGAATGATAGAACGACAGACAGATGATAGTCAGAATAATAGAATGACAGAGTAATTGAATGTGATACAGAGTGATAGAATGATAAATGGAATGAAAGAATGACAGACCGAATGATAGACCGACAGAGTGATAATATGACAGACAGAATGATAGAATGAGAGACAGATTGAGAGATCAACAGACGAAATGAAAGAATGAAACTCAGAATAATAGAATGAAAGTAATAATAAAATACAGTAATAATAAAATGTGAAACAGAGTGATAGAACAAGAGACAGAATGATAGAACGACAGACAAAATGACAGTCAGAAAAATAGAACGCAATACAGTGATAGAATGACAGATGGAATGACAGATTAACAGAGAGAATGATAGAATAAAAGACCACAGACAGAATGAAACATCAATAGGGTGAGTGATAGAGTGATAGCTATCCTATTGTTATGTCTGTTGCTCTAATGTTCTATCGATCTATAAGAGACAGAACTGTAGACAGAGTGAGAGACAGAACTTTAGACAGTACAATAGAATGACAGACCAAACAATAGAAAGGACGACAGAATAACAGGCAGAGTGACAGCTAGAATGGCAGACAGAATGATATAACAATAGACTCAGTGACAGACAGAACTAATATAATTCAGAAACTAATCTGGTGTAACTTCTTATCACACACATCCATTTTTTGCTTCAGCTCTAAAAAAATAACACAAGGGTAACATGTAAAGCCTCAAAAGTAACGGTCCAAAAACCAAGCCTTGGGGTACTCCACACTGCTCTTATGATTATTATGATAGCTCTACACGATTGCATAATAATCGATTACGATTATGAACCATACCAATGCATAAACTCTAATGCTAACATGACTTTCTAGTCTTTTCAAAAGCATGTTGTGATCGATGGTGTAAGTGCTGAGATCCAGAAACTCTAGTAGAGAGATACAACCACGGTCAGATGATAAGAGCAGGTCATTGATGAGAGCAGTCTCAGTACTATGATACGGTCTAAATCCTGGCTGGAAATCCTCACAGATACCACTTTCTCTAAGAAGGAACATAAATGTGATGATACTACCTTTTGTAGTTTAAAGTCTGTCAGTGTGAGTCCTGTTTAGTGTATGGTGGTCAGTTATTTTTTCCCTGTGACAAAGTTGGAACGTGTATGATGCCTAGCGTTTTTAAACTTTGTTTACATTTTAGAAGTTATGTAGTGTATTCCAGTCTTTACACAACTACCAGACACACAGACAGAGACTGATATAAAGTTGGTTTTAAACTTTAAGCCACACACTAATGCCTGAATATGTGCTTTTGACCTCTAGAAAAACAGCTGAAGATGAAGGTCTTTATTGTAAGAGCAGCGTGTGAAATCTTATCAGACCAAAGACACAGAAGAGGAGAGCTCAGCTTATCTCTGCCAGAACATTAGCAGAGAAAAGAGAGAGAAATAAAGGAGAAACGAGGGTGAGCTCACGTAGGCGGAGGAGAAAACTGTGATAATGGGTCCAAAGAAAAAAATTACTGCCAAAACTTTTGTTGTTTCTTCACAGGTAATTACAGAAGATTACTGTAGCTCATTATGTTATGACCACTGACACACTCTTACAGCTCTGCATGTGTGTGTGTGTGGATATATAAGCAAGAGAGAGAGAGAAAAGGACAAACACAGTGATGAACTCACAAGAGAAGAAAGGTTTAAAAAGCAAATGATTTTAATTAAATAATATAGTTTCACATATAATTACTCACACACTAGTATATGTGTGTGCGTGTGTATTAATAGTAGAACTAAATAAAACTATATTTACATTTTATCTAAATTAATTTAATATAAATTTAGAGATTTATCATGAAAAATGTGATTATTAACAGATCGTATTTAATACAAATAGTACAAATGTTAATATTGTTATGTTATGAATTATCTATTCAAAAATTTACATCTATACAGTACATTGCAATAATATGTTGTTATGCAATTTACATATGCATTTATTCAGACACACACAGAGACATACACGCATTATGCATGTACAGTATTGAAATATTTATGTAAATGTAAATGTATTTAATTAAATAATTTTGTTTTTACATTACAATTTTATATTAAATAATAATATATATGTGTCTAGCCATCACACAGTGGCCTGAAAAAACAATTTGGACACTTAAAAGTCTGCAAAATGTCACTGCATTCGATTGAAAATATCAGCTCTAGTGTGGTTTCTTGAAGGAAAGCAGCACAAACACTGAGAGCCTCAGAACAGCAGCTCATGTCGAGTGTGTTTGTGTGTTTGACAGAATGAACTCCTGCGAGGAACTAAACACCTGTGTGTGTGTTCGCAGCAAATGGCATCTCAGCACTAGGAAGGGTCCCCCGGCACCCGCAGCGCTATGACAACTGCTTCCATCGCTATGGCAATAAAGATGCCCTGACCCAAAGGGCGGCTGCTGCTGGATGTGATGTCAGCGCATTCGATCATTTCAGTTCATGGACACCGTCCAAATAAGCACTCGACCTCATTTAGCTCAGGTAAGAGTCCTTCAGCTAACAGGTTTATCTCCTCCACCCCCCTCACCCCATTCTCACACTCGTTCTCTGATGTTCAGTCAAAGAGCAGGGGCCTCATTTATGAAATTATTTGATTGTAGAATGTGTGTAGTGTACACCTAAATCCACAGGAAATGTCATATTTAAAAAAAAAAAAATCTTTGACGTGGAAAAGTGCTTAGCATCACGTCAGGGTCTGAGCAGACATACACACTTTTTATTGTTTGAGTATTGCTGGTTTTTGAAACATAAGCTGTTCTTGCAGCTCGCTGCTCTAAATTACAGTGGGTACGGAAATTATTCAGACCCCTTAAAATTTTTCACCTATCATATTAAGTTAAACTGAAATATCACATGGTCATAAGTATTCAGACCCTCAGTATTGCTGTGCTGTGTGTCCATTAATGAGGAAAAAAATTAACAAATAATTTTAGCAAATGACTGCAATATAACAAAGAGCTAAAAATTTAAGGGGGTCTGAATACTTTCCATACCCACTGTAAATAAATATTCAAATCAAATTATTATTTATTTATGAATACCTTTTAAGATTCATTATTACATTTTTAATCCAATTAATATTCTCATTACCATAATTTTAGAGAAAAAAATACATAGCGATATATTCATACAAGTGCCATTTGTTTGTAGTACTTCATTGTGTGTGTTGAGGGGGAGATGTTTACACATTTTTACAGCAACACATCTACAATACAAATATTTGATTACAGCAATGAGAATCAATAGAGTGAAGAGTGAAAAATAATACAATCACAAAAGTAGAACATGCAAAAATAGTTGTTTAAAGTGAAATGTAACCAGAAAATAGTTTGTGAGAATTTACACAAATAATGAACCGTATGATTAATGTGTTCAAATAACTTATAGGTAAAAAAAAATGATTTATTGCATGAATATTTGCCAAATTGATACAATTATATTCAATCTAAATAAAGAAATCAACAACAGTCAATAAGCAAATATTATTTATTTTTATTAAATTATTAGACAATCTCATTTTTTATATTCTTAAATTTTGCAGTGTTTAAAATGATTGTATATTAAAAACGATACAATCACAGAATGGAGTGTGATTTTTCACTCATTTGGAGGTATACTGTCGTACTGTATGTTAGTTGCGTGTGTGTGTGTTTTCGTTCAATTTTGTAACAAAAAAGGCACATGTGACACACACACACACAAAGCACTTTGGTTTGGTGTAAATAAAACTGTAAAACACAGTGGTACCGCTGAAATCAAGAGATCCATGTTCGCCGTTAAAAATACAAAACATTATTATTATTGCATCAAGTAAAGAAACACTTGTAAATCTTTGCTCTTTTGCTGTTGAAATGCAAAATTTTCCTGGAGTGGCTAAAAACATTGTAAAACATTACAGTCTGGAAAAAACATTCAGGCGCAGCACCGGAATGCCAAGTGGCAACATTCTGGAATGCCAGAAATTTCACATGTTACATTTTTACAATACAAGAAAAGAAAGGAAAAGGAGAGACCGAATGAGTGGAACAAGTGAACATTTTCTCACGATCCGTAACATCTTTTGCATAAATCTTCTCTCTCTTTTAAAGTAAACATGTGAAGTGCTCAGAAAAAATGAAAAATAATAAACCGAATCTTCGTTTAAATTCCTCTTTTAGTAATTTAACGTACACCTGATGAGGAAAGGTCAGAGGTCAGTGGTGATGACCGGCGTGACCCCGTGGATAAGGAGCGTCGGACCCAGGTCACGCGTGAGCAGCTCAAGCTGATTCAGGTAGTCATGGTAACGACTGGTGTCGGCGGGGGGACGGGGCAAATACAGGAAGCGGATGGCAGGTGGGCAGAGCGTCTGGTCCAAAATGAGTTTGTTAACCGCTTGTAAATATTCGTCCGACACGCGAGTGGTGTTGCTAGGGAAGCTGTTTGAGAACACTTTATCGGCTTCAACTCCGCCCTCTTCGCTTTCCATTTCTTCGATCTTTTCTGATCGAGTCTGCCGTTGCCAATGAAGCGCGACTTGAGAATCCCAGGGAACTGTGCAGATTTCTGCCTTCATTCGTAGATCTTTCAAAAGATGTTTGAGTTTCTGCTCCGTCCCTTTAAGGCTCCGCCCCTCCTCCACGCATAAAAAGAGGCGTAGTTTAGCTTTCTGCCATGCCCTCGTCATGTTCAAAATACACGCGAGCTGGAGCAAAAATAGTGAGCATGTATCGACATACGCAGCACTGTCCGGACGAAGGAGATTCACCGGCCAAACGTCAACGAAGACGGGCCCCTGGAGAGCCTGAGTACGATCAAACTGACCGAAGTATCGCGCCAATGCTACGTTCTTCAGCATCTTCACCGCATCTGCGATGACACACACGTACTCCTGGGGCCCCAGAGACTTCCCGCCCCAGACTCCACCCCTGCCCACAGACACGCCCTCTCGCACCGGTGGGAAATGGAAGGGCGGGTCATTCTGGTCTTCAGGATCGTCGACTTGAGACGAATTGTCAGAGAATCTGACCATCGATAAAGAGGAGTCCTGCAGCTTGTCCTGAGGCGGGATGTCATCATAGAAACCCAAAACCAGAGTATTAGGTCGCATACCGCCTGCAAAAATAAATAAACATGAGTAAGTTCAGAAATATAAATATAAATGCATAATAAATAAATACAATTAAATAAATATACAAAATTAAATGCTTTAAAATGAATAAAATAAATAGAAATAAAGTAAATAAAATATATAAATGGATAAAAATATATAATATTAAATAAATATACAAAATAAAATACATTAAAATAATAAATAAAACAAAAAATAAAATAAATGATTATAAATATATACAAATAAAATATATATATATATATACAAAATAAAATACCTTTAAAAATAGAAATAAAGAGGTTATATATAATAAAGAGGTACATTAAAAAATACATAAATATGAAAATAGAAAAAATGTGTAAAAAAATACATATATATATACACACACAGACACACAATAAGCAAACCAACAAGAATACAAATAAATAAATGTATAATAATGCATATTACATGCGTAATAATACATCGACCATGTTTGACTAGAATTCCCGCAAATATAACCGTGATGACCTGATGGTAAATGTATGGTTTGGGGATGGTTTGTTTGACAGGCGTCTGTCGCTCACCAAGTCCTGATATGAACAGCAGGTGTTGAACTCCATGTCTGATAGAGTCGGCCAGCGTGAGATTAACAAACGCTTTAATATTCAAATGATCCACCAGAGACAACCAGGAGTCATACTGAGACTGCAGTGGATCCGACGGGAGAATGTCTGCGGAGAAACACAGACAGAGTTAGTGCCTCCATACAGATTAATACAGGGAGATTTCAGCTTAATATTCATGTACCGCATGCAACTCCTGCTGTCAATTACCACCCATCATCATTCGGCCGGCGTGGCGCTCAAATAACACCCTTACTGAACATCTCACTGTGTTAATCAACAAGAGGTCAAAATATTCCTTCAACTACTTCAGTATATAAATCATAAAATATGTAATGATGAAATATAGCATGTGCTTTAAAGTTCACCAGCATATAAAAAACTAAATAAATATTTTCAAATAAATTGGAAATAAAATAGCTAGAAATATAAATGATAAACAAACAAATGAAATTAATATTGACACCTCAAATAACTAAAAATAATAGAATAAGTAAATATATGAGGAGAGTGTTGTACCCAGGTCTCCGAGCTGCACGTGTCCCAGCACATACAGGCCACTCTTCTTGATGTCATTGATGAAGGTGATCAATCCCACGCTGCACCTGGGGTTAGACACCATCAGCAGCACCTGAGGCCTCCAGAACTTCACGTGATCCTTCCTGACGTCCAGCATCAGCAGGTATTTACGCACCTGAAACACAACACCAACAAAATGAAGTAGAGGTGTGTGTCTCTGCGAGTATGAGTGTGAGGGAGAGTGTGTGTACCTGGTGGAAGATGAGAGCCTGGCTGATACAGCCCCAGCTGCTGATGGGACTCAGGTAGTGGATGAGCAGCAGCAGCAGCAGCATGAAGGCAATGCTGGCCGAAGCGTAGATGGCATTGATCAGGAACATCATCACGGCGCAGCCCACGATTCCCAAAACACAGGTGTGCCACGTGAAATACCTGAACGTCGGCCTGCAGAGACAAGAGACGGAGACAGGTCATGAGCGGATCGCAAACTGAGCCGTCGCTTTAAAACTCTTCATCTGGAGCAGATACACTCACAGACAGAAACCAGAGTCAGTGTTCACATAAACCATTTTTAATAAAGAATGAAATATGTAGTGATGTAAAATGACTCCTAGGACATTATAAGGTTGTGCTCATATGATCAGCCATCAGAGATGATCTTTCTGAGTGACTGCTGTACAACGCTGAAAAACACAGATGTGCTAAATGCACTAATTAGCAGAACCCAAGCAATATTGATGTATAATTTGCCCATTATATTCTAACGCAGCTGAAATTACTCAATGAACGCATGTAAAAACTGCTTCTGTTGAGCCGCTCTTCACATCTCTCATGACACAACACACAAACGCTGCTAGATTCAAGCAAACAAAGGTACGAGAGGAGCAAAAACCAGCTGAAAAACTGATGTAAACAACACCTGCTATTTTTACCTGCTCCTCCGAAAGTCATCATCTAGTTACTGCCAACAGGCGGAAAATACAAACATTTATATATACACATACATATTATACAGCTATTAATCAAATAAGCATTAAATAATTTGCGAAAATAGTGAATATTATAAATATTTTATTATAGGCGTTTTATTAAGCCAATATATTAATATATATTTCAAATACAAACATTAAATAAAACACATTGTGTGTGTATTTAATAACTATTTAAAATAATATATATATATATATATATATATAATTTTAAATTAAATATTGATATAAAATTAAAATATAGATTATCTTTATAGAATAGAAAACTTTGCTCTTGGGTCGTTGTTTAGTGACAGTAGTAAAGAGCTACTGCTAGTACTGATAACACAAACACACATCTCAAGATGTAATGTATGTGTTTGATGTGTAATTACATCAGCGTCAAACACACACAGACAGACGGCAGAAACTCTAAAAGCTTCTCCTGTCTCTTTCTTTCAGGTTTGAGCTTCATTAGCAGCTTGAGTCGTTTAGAGAAGTCGCTCGAGGAGTAAACGGGTCACAGTTGTGTGTGTGTGTAAATAACAATGAGTGTGTTTGTGAGCGAGTCATTATAACGCTATTAGGAGTTTGTCTTTAATGGATTTCTCTCTTCTGGAGGTCAGTGCGTGTATGTTTAATGGCTCTTATGGAGGTCAGCGCTAAATGAAGCTGCGCATCCAAACAACAGCGTACCGACGAGAGACTACTCGCACTTCACCTCAGAACCTCAAGAAATCAATAACCATACACATAAAGTGAGGACTATTTAACGATTTTCTTACATTCTGTTATATTTTTGTGATAATTAAATACGTTTTGCTCTCAAATTCTCATTACAGTAATGTACATGGATTTAGATTTTGTAACTAATTAGCATATGAGACCGTGATCCACATACTTTTTTTTTTTAAATAACGTTTATTTTATTTGTAAACAACCAATGAATGGCTTACTTATAGTTGGATGGGGAAGTTTTTAACAAGAAAAAAAACCAATTAATCTTAAGTACATTAATATAGTGTTAACATTACATTTTGAAATCAATACCCGAGTAAAATTAACTTTTAACTTAATTTTAAAAATTATAATACGTAAAAAATAATTTTGTTCTATTTTTTATTTTATTCTTTTGTATATTAAGTATTAAAAGTAAGTGTTAATTGTTAAAATAAATACTTAAGTATTGATTTTAAAATTCAATTAAGTAATTATTTTAACACTTCCTTTAATCACTTAAATGCTTAAAATTAAAATTGTTAAAATAAAATTAATTGTTAAAATACTTAAGTATTTATCATTTTTTCCATTTAATTTTAAGCACATTAAGGACTAAAACTTTAAATGTAATTTTAAAATCAAACCTTAATTTACTTTACAGTTAATTATAAAAAACTAAGTGGTAAAGTGAATGATTAAGTATTAAATCTAAAGTTAAGTGGTGATGCTTAATGCTTGAGTATAAGTGTTCCCTTTAACGCATTGTTAACACTTAATTTTAAGAACATCAAATTAAATTGTGAAGTTAGGTGTTAAAATTAGTACTTTGGTGCTAAGATTAATACTTAAGTATTAAATATTCATTTTAACAGCTGAAGTAGATTAAGCATTAAACTGAAAGTGTTAAAATGAATACTTAAGTATATTAAGTGGCAAAAATTCATCGTTTTCACTTTGAAGTATGGAGTATTCATTTAAATATGACATATAAAACAGAAAGCAACCTTGTATGTTCTTCCACTTTAAAACATCTTTTTTTAGCGTTGTCTTTAATTACTTTCCAGTTTCAATTCACTGTAGTATTTTTCTTTTTTTTACAGCAATGAGAATTTGTAGAGAATGGGATTAATTGTCCTGAAAACAATGTCACGATACAGAAATACTTAATGGCTCTGAATGGCTTAATTCTCTTCATGCAAAATACTTCTTTATTCCTTTCTTTTGAATCTGACCTGAAAAATGACCTGGATGCATTCTTGATAAATTTCATGTGATTGACCCAGAAACACACACACACACACACACACACACTCACTGATTTGTTCACTCTCACCCTCGCTAACTCACACTCACCTCATACACACAGACAGAGAAACACTCACTCCCACATTCACAGTCACACACACACTTCCTCTCTCTCACACACACGTCTGTTTTCCACATTCAGAATCTCATTCTAGTTTTCCCCCTCAGTCTCTTTTACACTCCCCCTTTCATTTCCTCTTCTCTTTTCATTTATCTGCCGTTTCACTGGCGTCTGTTCCAGGCTGTTCGTGTCTTTCTTCTCTTTCCCTTCCATCTTTCTTCCTCCTCCTCGTCTCCTCCAGCACCGCTCGGAGCAGCAGCAGCAATTATGTTAAAAGCCAGCAGATCTGCTCTCATCCGAGTGATGTCACCCTGCTCATGTCAGCAAAAAGCAAACCTCCCGCTGCCAAAATGACCGTGCGACACACACACACACACACAAACGCACGCGCACACACACACACACACACAGGGGAGTGTAGAAACTCTGGCGTTTCAATCAGCATCTGATTAGAGGACAGTAGAATCAGTTGAAGGGGCCATTAATCAGTTTAATTGCTTTCCTTATTTCAATCAACCAATTAACAGCGTGACGAGCAGCTCGTTTTCTGACACCGAGCTATAACATAACAGACCGTCAGCGTCACACATGAAACTCATCAAATTGACTAACTTTTCCAGGCGAAAGCACCGCATCCGTCAGGCTGCCTATATCAGAGGTTTAACGGGAAAGTCTCAAAAACACAAAGCTGTAGGAATCTGCTCACTCTCAGATCAGGACGAGTGTGTGTCTTCATCAGATCTGGAGAAACGTCTCAGTTATGGATGTGAATGGGTGCCGTCAGAATGAGAGTCTGATTAAACATCACAATAACCCAAAACATCTGGAGAAGACAAAACTAATCCAATATTAAGATGAACTCATAATTCCATCATTTTTTTAACACTGGTTTCTCAATTTTAATCTATTCTCATTTTTATGAAATGATGTTGACTTTCAGTCGATCAGTTTAGTCTGTTAATGGACCTCATTCATAAATCTCTTTCATTAAAAGCAATATTTTTAAGTTATATCAACTTCTTTCATTTTAGACTTAAAACAAAACAATAATTTGAAATCACATTTTAAAATCTACTCGAATATTATGAGTATTTTAGTTTTTAGAATTGTAGAATTTAATGACATACAAACATATATTAGTTTAGCAATATTATTTAGCAATAATAAATCACGCTATATACAGTAACTCATTCGGTTTCTATTAAATGCAACAAACTTTCAGTAAAATGTGAGTTAATGTAATGACCTTAAAATGAGCAGCACTGAATAAACTTTTTTTTAACAGTACAACATTTAAGTGAAATTAACTTTTAATGTAATACACTTCACTGTTAATATGGAGTCTTTCTGCAAACTCCAATGATTTAAAAACAAACATTTGTGTGTTAATGTGATCGCTTTATTTAATTTATTCCTTTTTATGTCAGTACAATTGTAATTACTCTATAAACTCTGCTGCTTGAATTTAGTAATTATAAAAATCTAATTAGATTTAAAGTTCTAGTGCAAAAATACGATTAAAAAAAGGTTTTGAGATCATGTAACTTTTCTATTAAGTACAAAAACTTTCAGTAACACTTGAGTGAAACTGATTCATTGCTTTAAATAAATTCGTCTAATTAAAGTTTTCATGCTCACCCCTAAACAGAAGATGTATGCTTATTAATTCCTGATTTATTTTAGGTGCAATGTTGACCAGACTTCATGCTGATTGTCAGAGAAGTGTTTTATAAACGAGTCTTAAAACAAAGAAAAGGCTGCTGTTTTCTCTCACTCCACTCTTCTTCTCCTCATATTCTTCTCTCTTAATTTTGATTGATGAGTGTCTGTCAGTTTGTTTTCTTTCATTTTTTCTCTCCAAAGTTTCATCTCATTAATTCTGGACACACAAATCTCTTGGACTGAGATGTTCTGCGGCTGCTGGAACAGGAACGCAGCCAAAACTCAACCACATCATCTAAACCCAAACCGCTGGAGCCAGAGATCAGCCTGCATCCTCCAACAAACAACCGCCGCCTGTTTGTGTTCAACATAGATTCTGAACACATCCGGATCATTTTAGCATCAAACAACTGATATTCTTGGCAGATCTGGGAGTCTGAATCCCGTCAAACAGATGAAATCCAGACACTGGACTAGACTTCACTAAAGCAGATGTGCACGAGATTCATTTTCTCACAGTACTGCAGCGATACTTCAGATTGATTTATATATTCCTGTGATATGCTACAGGTCAATTAATGAAGAAGCAGCTCATCTAAAGAGTTCATCAGAGATGCTTCTATAAGAAACTATAACAACACAAACAAATGTATAAATAAATAAATGAATTATAGGGTTTGAAAAATCTCTAGAATTAAAAAAATAAATAAATAGTTGTTTAAATTGTTGTTTCATCATTTTAATTCATTCAATTTATTAAACAGAGTTTTATTTACTACAATTAAATGTATTCATTAAAACGGATTTGGTACGATACAATTAAAAATAAAAATAAAAAACAATGAGTAAAACTGAATTTGGATATTTTATTTGATAGATTTTTATAGCTTAAATTAAATATTGTTGTTATAAAACAAAGCATATCAAGAAATAAAGTGACAAGAAAATTAAATATTACAAATAAATAAAGAAATAAAATTAATTTGGCGGAAAAACAACAGATTTCTGACATTGTTATGACCTTTTGTATCTCTTGTTCTTTCAATACATTGTGTAAGTAATTAAAATTATGAAACCTATACTATTTAAAAACATTATTTTTGATTATTACAATTTAATTGAACTATTAAAACAGAATACAGAAATATACATATAATATAAACGGGATTATTGGATGAGATTATCTTTTAACACCTTGTCATTAAAAAGGAAAATAAAATGATTTTCATGTGGACCTACAACTATTAAAAAAAGTCAGCTCTAACCCCTTAAAGACACTTTAAAAAAAACTATTTATTTCATTTTTACCTCATTTTTTGGGGATTTTGGGAACATACGAGGACAATTTTGCACTCAAAGAAAAGTGAAGTAAACACATACACAGAGAAGTAGAATCAAACCAGAGCCACAAGAGAAAAACACAAAAGCAAACACACACGGCTCTCTTTTGCCTGATTTCCCTGTGACTGGAGGCAGCACAATCGACTTCTGATCCACACACACACACACAACTCTGGAGTGGTTCAGCTAAATTAACTATGCTAATCACGGCGTGTCTCTGGGGATGTGAACACTAAATGGCTTTTAATCTAACGCGCCTCTGCAGACACAACAAACAAACAACTGACACAAGCCCCGCCTCCAGCACGCTCTCAGCCAATCAGCAGCAGCGCCTGACCCTATCCTCTGACCTTCAGTCGACACGGATGAAGACGCACAGAGAGACGGTCAGGGTCACCTGAAGTTGGGAGCGGAGGCCCACTCCAGAGCCAGACAGGCCAGATCCACAGCCGCGTAAACCAGCAGGAAGAAGATGGTGACGATACTCGCGATCGTGTTCAGCTTCCCGGAGAACAACACCAGCTGAGGAGAAGAAGAAGAGCAGAAACAGTCAACTTTACCTAATCCTAGAGAAACACCTAACAGCACTATGAGAAATAGGGACAAAAATGAATAAATAAATACAGAAATAAAATAAAACATACATTTTATTTTATTTTACTAGATTTCTTACCAAATATTTAATTAAATATTACATTTAAATATTTACTTAAAAAAGTGAGGAAGGTAAAAAAAATGTAAATAAATGTTTAATTTTTAATTATTTTATGCAATAAAAAGAAATTTAAAATAGTTTTATTTAAAAAGAAAACTCCTAAACAACTTAAAATGAAAGAGAAAACTGAAAATATACGAAATATTATTTAATTGTATAATAGTATATACAATTTAGTTAAAGTTCATGTAATCTGTGTGGGGTTTTCTGGGTTTTTTTTACATTTTATATATATATATATATATATATATGTATATATATATACATGCCTTCAAATGAATGTATTTCTTTATAAACATCAATTACCCTTGCTATTCTTCATACTTACGCATATACAGAAAATATGAAGCAAAAACTGGACATATTTAGTTATAAATATACATTAAATATTAATAAAGACTATAATCATATATAATACAAGCAGCTAAACTAAAAATAAAAAAATTAGAAATTCAAATATATTTCTTTATATATAAAATATATTTTATATATAATTGATATATACTCAAATATATTCATCT
>JAUYWG010000050.1:17231807-17252734 GCA_034779775.1 Enteromius afrohamiltoni
TATATATATATATAGGTTATATTATTTATTATATATAAATTCTAAATGTTAATGAATACTCTAATAATAAAGAAATAATACAGACCTTTATTGTAAATTGTGCTTTTTGGAAATCTTTATTTTTGTTATCTTCCCAATTTAATGCTATAAAATATTGTAAAGAAAAATGAAAACAGAAAATTACTAAAATTCTAAAGAAAACTAAAAATATGAGAAATTCAAATAAACATACTAATTGATAAAAAATAAAGTCAAAAGATTAATGAGCGTGTGTGTGTGTGTGTGTGAGAGAGTGTGAGTGTGTGTCAGTGTCTGTATGTGAGAGAGTGTGTGTGTGTGTGTGTGTGTGGCTGTAATTTAGAGCGAGTGTTATTAAGATATTGGCTGAGCATTATGCCTCATAATAAGTGCTCTTCTCTGAAGACGCTCGTATATAACACACTGCAAGTGTTGAGGATAAATTGTGTGTTTATGAGGAGTCGAAACTCTGGGTCAGACGCAGCTCACACACACACCTCTCAGGAAAGGGCTGTGTGAGAGCGTGGTGTGTTTCTGGACGTCTGGAGTGTGTTTGGAAAACTTCCACCCATTTACTCTGCTGAGTCAGCATCAGGCCCATAGCATCATGGGAGTTTAACCTACTCCTTCATACTTTATGTTTTATTTTACATACTATATGTGTGTGTACTGTGTATTAGAGAGCAGTAACCGAACCCGACCCAAACCCAACAGGCATGAAGATATTTATGTCCGAACCTGATCCCTGCCTGATCTAATTCTTTTCTCATACTAATGACACATGCACTTTTTTGTGTGGAAAGCCCGCTTTTATTAAGCAACTGTAGGAAGGCGTTGGGAAATGTCAACAGATGAGAGCATCAGCGCACACGGGGCAAATAGAGCCGCAATAACACAGACGCACATTCACGCTGATGTGACCGAGCCCGAGCATCCTCTCTAAATATCTGTCCGAACCCGGCCTGACCCGTCGGGTACCGTTGGGTATCCATCCTCTACTGTGTATACATGCATGCATATATATGTAATATTTTTTTTATTACATATATAACCTACATTTAATATAAAAACATAATTTTCTGAAAAAAATAAAAATAAATATATATATTTTTTTTTAAGTATTCATCATTATTATAATTTTTTGTTTGATGTACAAGAATGAAGTTGGAATTGTGAAACTTAAAAGGAATTTCCCCCCTCTTAATTGTGAGATAAAACATCGTAATTAGTAGTTCCTTGCTGTTCCCTTGTAATAATCTGTGAATTTTACTCACATTTTCTGAGTCTGACGTGTTTGAGAAAGAGACGCATAGAGAGACACTGCTCTCTTCTGTGTGTGAGAAACACTAACGGAGGTTATCACGAGTTTAATAAGGCAGATCACACAGTGAGTGTGTGTGTGTGTGTGTTCCAGGTCATGTCGTCTTGGTCTTCATGTCTAATGGCTGCAGCGCCCTCATAATCACAAAGTATTCTGGGAGTCAAAGAACCTTTAAACCAATCAGAGACTAACGAGAGACAGAGAGAGGGGGAGAGATGGGAAGGTAGGAAAATGTAGGATGAGTTTCTGTTTGATGAAAATTACAAACTTTGCAGAAACAGAGTATGAACATGCTAATAAGATTATGAATATGCTAATTTAACGGAGAAATGAGGAGCATATGGCAGATTTCACACTGTAATGTAGAGAAGGGGTTTCAATCTACTGGAAGCCAAAGATCCTCAAATATTAATATCCTCATCTGAGGATGATTTTCTAGAAAAAATGATAAATAAAATCTTAAATATTATAGAATATATTATTCTGATGTCAGTGACTCACCAGTATTGTAGTACTGTATGTATTATGTATTTATTTATTTTTCTCAAATAATTATACAATAACTTATCTTTCATATTTAAAAACTGTAATATATAAATGTCAGCAATTAATCCTTTTTTAGTTTAATCTCAGTTACATCATTTAAATGCATATTTTCATATTAATTTAATATTTCATTTTGATCTTTTTACTTGTATATATTTTAATTAAATATTTTAATGTTTAAATAATGATATTATTTTTCTTGTCTATTATTTGTACGTTCAGATTTAATTTTTAGCATTTGAATATTTTTTTTTTTTGTCAATGTTTAACTTCTCTTTTATGTAAATCTTTTTTATTTATTTATTTATTCTGACATGGTTTCTCTTAAACCTGCTTGAGTCCCTCTAGGGGCCTCTGGATCCCAGTCTGAAAACTGCTCATTGAGGGAAAAGCATAGTTAAGAACTGCCTTCAGAAGAGAATGCCTTGAGAATGTGGGCGGGGCCATTAAAAATATGGAGCTCAATGAGGAAGGGGCATGTCGGATGTGGGCGGAACATACTATAAGTGGGTGTGTCAACTAAAAATGTGGCAAGGTCACGTTTAGAACTAAAACTAGCCGTATTGATAGACGATGGCTCTGTTATTGGTGAACTGACCTGCACAAAGATCCAGGAGATCAGCACAGACACCCAGGGGTTCCCGTTAGCAGACGTGTGTTTGGCTGGAGACAGAAAGCGTCCTGAGAGACAGAGAGATGGCAGAATGATCTCGTATGATCTCAACTCATATTTCCACATCAAACAACGACTATCAGCAAATCAACAGCTGAAGGTGAAGAAACCAGAGAAGGCAGGAGAATCAATCACTCGCACATCCACAGAATCATCCTGAGAACAATCATCCATCACACACAAACACACACGCACACAAGCACGCATGCATGCATAATAAAAGTAGTAAATCACTCTTACTTTTTACAAGCTTACATAAAAATATACAAAAATAATTAGTCTTATCAAATACAAAAGGGATATTATTATTATAAATTTACAATGACAAAAATATAGAAATCTCATATTAATTCTTTTTTCAAATATAATCTAAAAATGTCATTTTTGCTACATATTTATATTTACGATATTCGTAATAACAACAATAATACTATAATAAAGACTATAATGTAACAAAACTATGATTACATTGAATAATAAAAATATGACAGTTTAAATTGTTTAAAACAATTCGTATTATTAAATTATAATTCATTTTAAATTTGTAAAAATAATTTATAAATATTTACAGAATTTAATTTATAGTTCAACAAATACCTAAAAGTTACATATATTTATTAATGAATAAATTATCTCCATATATACATACTGAGCGTTCGTGAGATGTTTGTGAGAGTATTGCAAGACGTTCCTGAGCATTGTCGAGTGTTTCTGAAGACTCACCTAACAGATTGTCTCGGGCCAGAGCGAAGAGGATGCGGGACGCTCCGATCAGGTTACTCATGGAAGCGGAGAGCGTGGAGGAATAAACACCGATCGTCACGAACGGATGCCAGACGTTAATATCTGTGAGGAAACCATAATCCTGCTGCAGGAGGACCCTGAGAGAAACCAGAGAATCAGACTAAACCTGAGCGATAAACAAACACACATTATTCATATTCTGAGAGAAACATGATTGACTCTCTTCTCTAGAGCTTTCAAACCATCTCTAGGTCTATTTATTTGCTAAATTAACTACTAAAGCATGCTACAAACATGCTAAAAAACATTTTGTTAAATGTTAAGTGAAACATTTAAATGTAATTAAAACATTTAAACTGTAGTAAAATAAATGATTTTATTTCAGCTGGCTGTCAGATGAACATTTCTCATATCCAATTAGTTAATGTCATGTACTAAAATAACTACAAGAGGAACTCAAATAAAAATCATTGTAAATATACATATTTAAAACAAACAAATACACGTACAAAGCCACACAACAAAATTACTAAAACAAAAAAATACAAAAATATAAATAATTGTAATACATTTATAAAAAATATAATAATATTTGAATGAAACTAAAATAACACTGCATTGCTGTTGTTGATTTGTCTAAAATAAATAAATAAATAAATATATATACTTTTATAAAATAAACTTTTTTTTTTTCAGTTTTATAAAAATGTCTTTCTTTAAGTACTAAAATTACTCAAATCAGCAGCTGAAAATAACTAAAATGAATGACAATATATTTTATTTTAGATTAAACTAATTATTAAATGAAAACAAATATATTTATTGAAATAAATAAAACTAAACTAAATAAATAAGCTGAAATGATAAAAATGACTTAAATAATAATGACAAAACCACAAAAAATAATAATACAAAGTATAAATATATAATAAAATAACACTGGTCTGTTTAGACTGTAAAAAATGAAGACCATTTCAATCTTTCTCATGTTTAACATCAAAGTTTGTCCTGACAAACTATTTTTATCTAATTTATTTGATTTAATGGCAATCAACATCATCCTACAAATGCTGCCACGCAGCTTAAAGGAACCAAGTATCCAAAAATACTCATCATTACATGCATGACGTTCTTAAACTGTACAGTCTGAATGACGTGAGGGAGCGTAAATGATGAAATTAAACAAATCAAATAATAAAATCTGTCATCAAAGAGCAGAAGAATCAAACGAGTCTTTTCTCTGCGTCTGTGTGCTTGAAACTCTTCTCACATTGGTTCAGCTCCAGCAGGTTTAATAGCATCGTCTCAGCTCTATTAAGTATTATACAGACCGACCGTCGATCTAAACACACAATTATTCCAGCTCTGTGTCTCTCACACAAACACAGAGCGGTTAACAAGTCCGTATGAAATAGAAAACGTCAATCGTCCGTCCGTCCATCCGTGCGCCCCATATCTTTTATTAGGTATTAATTCTGCTGACAGGAGCCGAACGAACGCAAATACTGACAGCTGCAAACAAACACAGTCATTAGAACAGAGACAGACGTGTCATTTTCATCCTCACTATCGATCTGAAGCTGTCCCGATATTATTGGTCTGTACAGGGAGAATGAAATGAATTGTGATGCTGGAAGAGAAACAAATAAGAGACACGACTAATAACCGAGTTCAGCAGAGCTTAATTGACCAAATCCAATCATTAGTCATTAATTCACTAGTTTACAAACGTAGTTAAGAGAGAGAAAGTTATGAAAACATCCATCCATCACACACTAACCTCTTTTATTGTGCTGAACACACACAGGCAAAATAAAATAAAATGAAATAAAATGAAAATGAAAATGAAAATGAAAATGAAAATGAAAATGAAATGAAATGAAATGAAATGAAATGAAATGAAATGAAATGAAATGAAATGAAATGAAATGAAAAATAAAATAAAAAATAAAAAATAAAATAAAATAAAAAATCAGCAGCTGAAAATAACTAAAATAAAATATATTGTTATTAATTTAAACTAATTATTAAATGAAAACAAATATATTTATTGAAATAAATAAAACTAAATAAATAAATAAATAAGCTGAAATAATAAAAATGACTTAAATAATAATGACAAAACCACAAAAAATAATAATACAAAGTATAAATATATAACAAAATAACACTGATCTGTTTAGACTGTAAAAAATGAAGACCATTTCAATTTTATTTTATTTTATTTTATTGTTATTTTATTGTTATTTTCAGCTGCTGATTTTAGTAATTTTAGTACTTAAAGAAAGACATTTTAATAAAACTGAAAAAAAAGTTTATTTTATTATATTTTATTTTATTTTATTTCATTTTAAATAAAATTATTTAACATTTTTTTAATATTTAAAATAAAATAAAATAAAAAAACATTTTATTAGTAATAAAAAAAGCATATATAAAAACTAACCATGATAATGGTTTTTAAATGCTAATTGTAATTTCAGGGTAGCACAACTATTAAATTAAAACTTCAAGTCTTTAGGCCTTACGGTTTGGTCTGCAAGATCAGTTTTAGGGCAAAAAATCCTAACAATTACAATTCAGCTCTTCATCAAACAGATGCGCAAACTGAATGAAATGCATGCAATACATACAGCACGTGCAAAAAACAGTTTGTTGCGTATACAAAGCCATGGAGCATTTTAACGACTGTTAACGAATATGCATTTGCAATGCATTTCAATTTACAGTGACCAAAGCAATGTGATGTGGGCATGTCCAGAGAACTACATGGAAAACGAAAATAAAACATAAATGCATGCAAGAAAATAGACAGTGCATTCTGCAAAGCGCACTAAAGCTGATCTGTTTTACAGGCAATGCATTGAATTTGTGATCATATGTTCAGTGCTCCGGTCAGATGTCCCATGCATCAATAAGATCAGCTCACGCGAGGGTCCGAGCGGTCAGAGTAAAGTGAGACATGACCTCCATCGAGTGAGAGAAACAGCTCTAGAGTTAAACGCTCCTCTGAGAGCACAATCATTAAAAACGATCGATGGCTAACAAGCCCCATTCACATCCCTCCATCTCCATCACACCTCCGTCTCTATCCCTCCATCCATCTCCAACAATCAGCAAACGCTCCAGATGCTGCACACTGCTTTTCAAAGCACGCTTCTTAATTTTGGAAATAAAAGGTATTGATTATTGATGCACAAACTCAAAATGCTTTTTTCGCCCCGGGTTCAGTGTGAGCATTTATCCACACTAAACTGGAAACCAGGGTTCACTGAACAGCCACCAAGCTTATTATACTTAAAACAAATAAATAAATTATAAATACATATACAGCTATAGGATAATAATGAATAATAAATAGTTTCATTTTGTTCCCAAAGCAACATTTCTCCTTTTCATGTAGTAATGTAACATAATGTTCTAAAATAACTAAAACAGACATATTAACAAACAACTAAATTACTTAGTTTAAAAGTTTGGGGTCAGTAAGATTTTCCTTTTTTGAAAGAAATGAATACATACATGCATCAAGGAGGCATTAAATTGATTAAAAGTAAAGAGTAAAGAAATGTCTAATGCTACAAAATCTATTTTTCAAATAAATGCTGTTCTTTTGAACTTTCTATTGAAGTATTATATGAGTTTCCGTAAAAATATTGAGCAACACAACCGTTTTCAACATTGATAATGATGATAAGAAGTGTGTGTTGAGCAGCAAATCAGTATATTAGAACGATTTCTGAAGATCATGCGACTCTGAAGACTGGAGGAATGACGCTGAACATCACAGAAACACACACAGAAAACATCTGTTTGGAATTAGAATAATATTTCCCAATTTTCACTGTGTTTTCGATCAAATAAATGCAGCCTGAGCTCATCACACTGATCCCAGCTTCTGAATGGCACAGTATGTAAAGTGCAAATGGCCTTTAAATATCTGCTCAGCTCTCAGATGTGATAGAGACTGGAGAAGAGTGAGAACGAGGGGTCAAAGTTCACCATCTGGAGCAGTGAGATACAGAGCAGAAGAAGAGACACAGATGAAACACGACTCACAGACGTTCAGGGGTTCCTCTTTCACAGCGCGGCCACTAAAGATGAAGGACAGACTTAAACTAATACAATTAAACACTGAGTGAATAAATGAACACACACTATAACTGACTGACAGTCCTGCGAGAAACACACACACGTTTCCTTTCACTATGGATCTTTTCTTTCTGTCACACACACACACACACTGTGTGGCTTGGCAACTGCTTTCCAGTCAGCGCTGATTCATCTATCGTCAGCATCATGACCAGTCTCTTCAATGAAGAAACGCGAGCTCACAACCGTCCATAATTTACCGTTTCTGCTACTGCTCCTTTAAGACTGTCATGTTATACGTTGTGTAAATGTGATTACATTCATCTACCCAACATCAGAAAGTTGCAAAAGTTCAAAACAAGTCTTTTTTGCTGTTAAACTTCAATAAAAATGTCTTGGCTTCCTCCGCGTATGACGTCTGGCAACTTAACATGCAATGAACACTTTTATTTCAAACGTTCACAGACAATTTGATTTCTCCAGATGTGACCTTTAAAACTGCTGAATATTTTCATCATAAGCACAGTCTCCATGCGTTTTAATGTCATACAGCCATCTGCTGGTAACTCACAGCTCTGCATCTGCCTCCGCTGACACAAAATGTCTTATTTTAACTTGATTAGGGGAATTAATCTTTAATGTAGGACCACCCGCCTCCTCTGTTGTCATGGCAACGGGCAGAGGGTCTCCACGGCGACCAGTTTTCAGTATTCTGAATGACAGTGATGAGAAACTGATCGATGGCTTTAATAATAACAAAAAAAAAGTATATTTAATCTCTAATGCTGATGTAATTTAATTCCTCTAATCAAACCCTAAACCACGTCTTTCTCTCTCTTATCCAGAACAGATAAACTCTGCTCTTCAAAATCAATCATTTCAGACAAAATTGATTGAATTGCTTTAGGGATCTCACTTAAAAATCATGTTTTAGGCCTGTATGTAATGATTTACAGACGTTAAACAGGCACTTTTCAAATGCTGTTGTGTTTAAAGCAGGCAAATACATGCTGTTAGTTTTAGCACTGAGAGCTCTGCTTAAATCAGGGTAATTACTGTTAACAAAAATTACAACATGAAGATTATGTGTAATTATATGAAAAACAACAAAAATATATAAAAAAAAATCTAAACTCGCCTAATCGTCATTTAGTTAAGCTTGATGTATTAAAATAAAAAATAGCCATATGAAATATAATATATATGAATACATAATATGAAAATACATATATATATATATTTTTTAAAATATTAACAAATTAAAATGTCAAATAAATCAAAGTATATATATATATAAAAATACAATATAATAGCTAGTCATCAAAGCAACATTTTATTTTATTTAGTTTAAATGTTCTACAGTAACCTCAAGACTGAAAAAAACTGAAAAAACAAAGATTAAAATCACAAAAGAAAGTGCTTTGAGTGTCCATAAAAGTGCTATATAAATGTAAGGAATTATTATTATTATTATTATTATTATATTTTTATTATTATTATTATTACTACATTTATTACACATAAAACTAACACTGCTAATAATAAAATTAAGAAACAAAAAGCAAAACAGAAAACACAAAAAGATTCCATTACAATAAAAGTCAAAATAAAACTGTAATAGAATGACAAAACTAAAATAACACTGATTTAAATGCAAGTCACACAGAACAGGACATGACATCAGATCAAACTTTTGGCGATTTCACATTTTTCTGTCATTTAACAGAAAAACCTTTCTTTCCATACATCTCCAGTGTCTCATTCACTCTTTCTCTCTCTCTCACACACTGGGCTCTTTCCTCATGCACATCATGTGAGGCACACGTAATCCAGGCATCACATGAGGCCACTAAAAACACACAATTGCGTTTACTACATGCATGGAATTTCCAAATCCCAGCCATCACAAATACAAAAAAACAAAAATATATATTTATACACACAAAATACAAACATTTATTTCAAAACATCCCTAATTACAGCCTGCAAACATGTGCATTCAAACTGAACGGTATTCAGTTGAATTTAACTGTTTGAATCCTTTCTATTGGAAATGCCAAGAATGTCATGTGACCTCAAATCACACTTCTGCTTACACACACAATCCAGCTTTCAGTTCCGCTCAAGTCTTTGTAATACCTACAACAGCTTTGTGCCAAAATTTCCTGAGGTTTCAACACTCTTAACTTTCACTTTCATTCCTTCTTCTGTTTACTTTATTCTGTAAAAGTGTGTGTGTTACCTGTCACAGGTGCAGGAGATCAATATACTTAGCAGGCTATAGATAATAAAGGTGAAGATGACAGCTGTGATGGTTCCACGAGGAATGGAGTAGCTTGGGTTCTTCAGATCACCTTAAAAATACAAACACACATTAGTTAAACATTAACAAGTACATTTACTTCCCCAGTTGATTGAGTACAGTAAGGACTGAAAATATGGTTTGTATTGCAAACATTATGTTCAAATAAGTAAATGAGGCGTTATCTAATTCAATTTGAAATCACTTGCTTACATTTCCAGAGAATGTATGTGAACATTAGATAAAGCCAGGTTCAAAAACCGATTCTGGGTTTTTTTTGACATATTAGAGAGTTAAATGTTTTTACAGGGGGGGATCCTTTATTCAACCGTTTATTCAGAATAAATAAATGTAAAAAAAGGAAATAATAAAAATCTTCGCCATGTTTTTAGAAAAAAATAAATCAATAAAATAATATATGTATGAATTAGTTTAAATGACACTGTATGAACAAACCCCCCAGAGAGGAATAAAACTCAATGTGATTTGATGTTTGTAAGTGCTGCTAAAGTGGAGAAAAAGCCAATTTTGTGAAAACAAAGATATGCATTATATTTGTAATCTACAGACATACGTAGATAAAGTGCAATAAAAAAGCATGTGAATGATATATGAACAAACCTCACTATAAAAACCTTCAGAATATAGGTAGTAATGAAACTCTAAAATCTGGTGTTTGTAAATGCTGCTGAAGTGGAGAAAAAACTCTCTAAGTTATGTAGTGCAATTGAGATAAAGTGTAATGTAAGCAACACTCAAACATGTATTTTGGTTTAAGCAACAAACTGTTGTTTTGACAGGAAAAATGTTTTAAAATAAAGAGCTTTAATGTTGACAATGTTGGTGGCGTAATTAATTTATACACTGAAATAAAATACTGGTAACACACTATTTTACAGTTACACCCATTAGTTTCTTATTAGCATGCATATTACTAGAATATTAGTGATTTATTAGTGCTAATTAAGCAAATATTAAGGTCTTACTCTACATCTTACTCTAATCCTACCCAATACCTAAACTTAAGAACTACCGCACGAACTATTAATAAGCAGCTAATTAAGAATTTAATAAGGGAAAAGTCAGATAACAAGTGAAAATACCAAATTGTAAAATGTTCTAAATTCTAAGGAAATTGGTTACAAACAATATAACAATTTACATAAATAAAATACAACTATAAATAGCCCACTAATCTCAACACCCACCGGACATGTTGGAACCAGCCATTATTCCAGTGCAGCCATTAAACATCACCGCAAAAACAGTGGGGAAGGACATCATGACTTTAGTGGTGTAGTCCACTACATAGTCAGCTTAACACACAAAGACAACAGATTAACTGTCACTTCTGCAACGACAACGATTTAAGATAAGAAGTACATTAACATTCATAAATTTAGCAGTTCATTCCACTTTCAAAAGAGGAACAAAAGCAACACATAGAAGAGCCAGCAATTTCTGTGATATACAGAACCAGATTTATAACATAACTAAATTATTAAGCAAACTAGAGAAGGGGAGAAATGCAAAAAACATTTTAAAAAAGACGGAAGAGAAAATGTGAGCTAACAATGAACAATACTTTAATGTTGTTTCTTATCTTAGCAAATATAACCGTTATTTAAAAAAGCTTGTTTAAAATCAAAGCGTTAATACCTGTGAACTAACATGAAAAAAACAACAAAAACAACTTTAACATAAATAAGAAAATATTATTTAATGCTATTATTCATTAAAATGTTATATTAATAAACTACATAACCTTTAGGGCAAGTTATTTCTAATTATGCATCATTTACTGGTTGTAGTATGTCACTATGTTATAATACATACAAGCAATAAGTTACTAATGTACATCACTAGTATTTAATTTTTTCATACATGTAATTCAGGCTTTAGTTGACTAGCTGCTTTTAGTTACAGTAGCTACGGATAACATGCATTTTACACACTGATGAATTGCTCAGTTAATCATGAAGCTATTTAACTGGTATCATGTTAATACATCTGTTTCTTCATTCAAGAAGTGGCATTTGATCTTTTACAGAAGTGAGTGTCCTATTTCTCTGTTTTCACACATTCTCTCACCTTGCAAGTTTCCTAACAGCGTGTCTAACTTGAAGCCGGTGAAGTTGGCGCTCGTCGGAACAAGCGAGGCATTTCTTTGACCGGGGAGTTGGACAATTCGAAAAGGCACAGCGAAGAAACTGATGAAGATGGTCCCTAAAACCACCATGACGATGATGAAGATGAGGAAGGTGGCTTTAGCGTAGATATGAGCCCCGACCAGACACACCAACACACACAGCAGCAGAATCACAGTCCCGTACAGCAAAGACCACCAGTAACCGATCGGCAGAACCGCAAACCGAGAGCCAGTCAGCGACGAGCCATCTAAAACACAAAACAACAATACTCATTAAAATTAATCTTGATAAATAAAGTGACATTTTCATAATGACATTTAATTAAATTAATTAATTAAATAAATAATACATACTTTTATTTATTTATCTATTTATTTAACAGCCATTATGCTCATTAATGCTGGACAATAATACAAATAAAACATATATATATATTTTTTTTTATTTAATCGCAATGCTTAGTTATTGATACAGTTTTTTACTGTTTAAAATAACTATTTGTATGATTATTTCCTTTTTTATTATTCTTTTAGCCTTAAAACTGAAACAAATAAAATTAAATAAATAAATAAATATTTGTATTATTTTATTTCATTGAAATTATTAGCAACTGATGGTAAACAGTTTTTTTATAAAATAATTTAAAAAGTTAGCTATGGGAAAATGGGAAATGAGAAAATACGAATAACCTCAATTGATGCAGAAAAACAATCAAAATTTACTGACATAAGCTGAAATGCTGAAATTACTAAAACCTAAAAAGAAAAAAAAAAAAACAAGCTAATCAAGAAATAAAACAAAATAATTAAATTAGTTTTACATCTGAAAGTGCACCGTGTATAAAGTTATTGTCTCTCAAAAGAAAGAGTCGTCTCTGATTCGTTGAAAAGATTTTTGTCAAACAAATTCCCAGTTAGAGGTTAACATGAAACATTAGCATATTGCCGCCCACTAGTTGATCTTTTCACATTGGCCTGAATGAAAATGCCAATTCATTCTTTACCACTAGATGTCGCTTTTGAAGTGTTAAAAATAGTTTCCCCGATAACGCTGTACACAAAGCAGCACTGCCCTCACAAAAAAGCTTTTATTATGAAATGGAAATGAAATTGGCCAATCAAAAAGAGGGCTTTAAAAAAAATGTATCATTAAGTAAATTGTTAGAGATTCGTTGAGCAAGTAAGGTACAAATCAATGCATATTATAATACAATTAAAGTGTTTTGAGCTTGCATGCATGTCTTCCTCTAGTTGGAGACTCCTAAAACCAAAATATAAACCTTTCACGACCCATAATAGAGGTACTTTAATACAAACACAGGAACACGCTACCATCAGAGATCCCGAAGGTGGTGAGCATGGCCTCCACCAGCCCCAGCACGTAGAGGGCGCTGCCGCACACGTTAGCCAGGAAGAACATGATCCCGATGCTGCCGCCGAACTCCGGACCAAGAGCACGACTGATCATGTCTGTGGACGCAAACACAAACACAGCAACATAGCTAAGGAAATAAACGACGGGAGAAGTAACGTACGTGTTTGAGTTCACGTTATTACAAGGATACAATACGCTCCTCCGGCGTCCAACGCTCCATTAGTGGAGATGGCACACACTGACAGAACCGTCATACTGATGATGAAGTACGCCACCAGCAGCATCACTATAGTCTGATACAGACCACACTGACCCACCACAAAACCTGCAAGACACAACAACAGCGTCTTAACACTTACATCACACAACGAGTTTCACAAATACTGCTTATAGAGCAATCATTTGCCCAAACGTGCTATAAATGTATTCAACCTCAGTTCATAACGAGATCAGGATGAGTTCGTTTCATCAACAGGTTTGTAGAAATGTGTCTCTGCATCAATGGACGTCTGTGTAAATGGGAGTCTGATAAAAACAGCACTCCAGTCTTTCAGTTAACATCTGGAGAAGATAAGAGATGAAACATATCAAGCCTTTTTTGACTAAAATAATCTATAATAAATGCTAGAATAAATAAACACTGACTTCTTTTTCCATTGGAAGAAGATATATTATAGATTATTTTATCTCAGAAAATGCTGGATTAGTTTGATCTTCTGTCTTCTCCAGATGTTAACTGATGGATCACTGTGATGTTTTTAATCAGTCTCATCCTGATGGCACCCATTCACTTCCATTGATGCAGAGACTAATTTCTACAAATCTAAAGATTAAACAAACTCATCCTGAACTCAGATGACCTGAGGATGATTTTCAGCACACTTCCATTTTTGGGTGAACTTTTCCTTTAACCCATTTGTATGCAGACAACGTTTCGACACTCACATAGCAGGCATGTGTGTACAACTTTTTCTTTTTCTTTTTTTATGATAATGCTGCCAATTTCACATGAGAATGTTGAATAGACCACTAAGCAGATTGCATTTCGACACACTTCTGCTTTTAAAATGGCAGTAAATGGCATCATGACTGCAATTTAAACATAAACCCATGCATCTCTCGTGTAGTTCATTCACAGATCAGATGTTCTAGATTAGTGCTGTGCTCAATGGAGCTCAGTCACAGCAGTCGTGAATCAGAGCTGCGCTGTTGTGCATCTTCATCCAATGAAAAAACACGCACACAAAAATCCTGTAGATGACATTTAAAACACTTAAAAGCATTTCAAGCGTAAGCATCATCACACATTTGCATGCATGTGATCATGCACGCTTTACTTGGGGCATTCATGTATAATGCATTATAAAAAACCTAATAATGCATTACATGATCTCATCTCAACTATAATACTTATGAAAAAATAAATGCATCACAACGTGCATTATGAATACATCTATGATGCATTATACCTGAAGGCTTATTAAAACGACATGATAAAATCGATTTTTTATGTTTCCACATTATGCATGAATCATGATACCTCACATACAAATATGTAAACACAAAGAGAGAATGGAGCGATGGTGTTTAGACTTCAAGTCAACATGAAATAGCATTTAAAACCCAGTTTTGTTTCATAACCTCATTTACTTTGGAATACAAGAGGATATTTAACAACATGTAACACAAATGTAGAGCAGGGTTTGTTTTTAGCCATGTTTAGATTACAATGCATAGTGAGGAATCTGCAAATAATCATTTGAGGAGGACCTTTGATCAGGACTATTTGATAATATCGCAGTGACTTTTAAGATGTTAACTAATTTATACATACACGTTTTTAATGAAAAATATAATAGATCAAATGATAAATATTAAACGTATAAATGCACAAGAAAAACTGTCAGCTGACTTTTTTGTTTAATCCAAGGTGGAAATAACCTTCTATACCACACAATCACTTTTGAGACAGCACTTCCCTTCTCTGGAATGACATTAATCTTATGCATCTCATTCCCCAAAAGAGTAAAAACATGCATTTAAAACCACAAGCTCAGTTATGCTTTCATGTTGACTTTGATCACATGCAACATGACGTCCAAATTCAGGCTGAACACCCGTCACATATGACACAAACAGCAAAACAAGGCATGAACATCATCTCTTACCGCAGCGGCTTCTCACTGAGCCAGTGCACTTAAAACACAAACAAAAGCAAATATTAAACCTAACCAGTTTTAAACCAGCGGATGTGAAAAAGGAGTCATTTCAAAGCCGTTCTGGGGGTGTGTGTGTGTGTGTCATGTGAGCGGGATAACAGGAAAAACCACCACCGAACGATAAAACCAAACGATCCCAAATAATAAACAGATCACAGCCTGTGTGTCTGCAGTTAATATGTACTGTACTGTACTGTACGCTGATTAAGCATTCATAAATCAGGCTAGAGATAGTTAGAGACGTGAAGCATGTGCATACATAGCCTCCAGACGATTACATCACATTTAGCTGTTTGAGCAGTGACTGAAATAAAACACACAAGCTGTACAGAAAGTCAAAACACAACATAATAAATACTATACATTAGACTAAAATAATGCGCGCACACACACCTTCTTCGACCTACAGTAGTATCATCAGCAGACACTTTCAGAGATCTGACTGAGTAACCAATCAGAGAAAAACATTCTGAATGACAGAAACAGTTTGATGTTCGTTTTTCTTTCAGACAAGTTCCTGTTTATATAAATGGAATATGATGTGTTGGTGTTCAGAAGCACTGAACACATCTTGTTAAGACACGAAAACAAGGTTTCTACACGTTTCAAAAGGAAACATTACATTGTATCATTTCCCACGCAAACACTGTGGGAATGTTACTTTCGAATGTTCTCTGGGCGTTCTGATACAATAGTAACGTTCCAAAAATGTTACAGCGTCTAACTAAACCTTTCAGGAACAACATTCCATTAACTGTTAATATCTTTGAGAACATAATTAAAGAGCAGAACATGTTACTGGAAGAACAGAGAACATTCTTATTATCTTAACGCTTTAATCATGTTTAAAGTTTTCATTAAACATTAACGTTACTGAGAGAATGATAGTTCATAACTAAGAAAGACAGATCTAGTGTAGAGGAGAGTAATTGACGCACCGATCCGCAGGAACACCACGACACTGAACATTGACAGCAGTGTCGGGATCACGACGCCGAAGAAGGTGTTAAGTTTGGGCGGCTGATTAGCGGCGGGTCTCCGCCGGACGGTGGCGGGGCTCTGAGGCTCGTGCTCATCTCTCCGGTGTTCGCCGGACTCGTTGACGCTGGCGGAGAGCCGGTAATGCAGCAGCGGCGTCCGCTCAGACATGTTGCCGTGATTGAAGCTTCCTCTACGGCCGCGGTCACATGACTGCCTGTGTTTACAGCCGCCTCCAGTCATGTGACAGAGAGCCACGGCAGCCAATCAGCTGCGGCCTGGAGGAGCGTTCACAACTGGACGAATAATATAAAATCATATCGAACGCATAGTACCTGAAAATATACACCTCTCTCTGGAATTTTTTTTTTAAACACACCCGCAATGTTATAAAATGTTATTTTTATTGTATTCATTCTAAAATTTAAGAAATCAAATTATTTTAAAGTGTATGTTTGCTAATGTTAGGATAACCTTCAGCTTAAATTTGCAAAGAAACCATGTTTAATGAATGTTTCGGGTTGTTTCAAATATTACACATTACAACATAACGATACATATACATACAACTGACCACAAAAAGATTTAACTTTTATAATCTAGCAAATAAATTCTTATGCTTAGATTGAGTAGAGTATTTGTCAGTATGAGCTGGACAGTATACAGCTAGACAACATCAACACATTAATGCTTCAAAGTTATTTGCTTTTTCATAATGTTCTCCATATGTTAACACTAAAACATTATTTATACATCATTGTAAAACATATACGTTTTTAAATTAGAATGTTCTAAAAACGTTTTAAAGAAACGTTCCCGCAATGTTTGCAAAATGATTGAATTGAATGTTTTCAATAACAAGTGAAATGACTTTTAGGGAACAGTCAGAAACGGGACCTAAAACTAAATGGGAACGTAAGCCAATATTTTTTGTGACACCGGAGCAACAGAAGCAGTCATGAAAATTCCTTTTATTATCTGAAAGCTAAATATAAATAATCTCTCCACATATGTCTGGTTTGTTAGGAGAGGACAATATCTGTCTGAGATACAACTATTAGAAAACAATCTAAATATTGAGAAAATCATCGTTAAAGTTGTTCAAATGAAGTTCTTATGCAATGCAATTTGTGAAATTCTATATGAACTTCATGGAATTTATGGTCATTTAGAAAAAAATACAAATCTTTTCTTCAACAAATGTTCAAGAATACGACCCCTGTTTTTCCATCTCATCAGTAGATCCTTTCCTGCTCCAGTACTACTTCCCCAACACAGTCTCACGATCAATTCGTACATATTCGTACAAGGTGTCAAATTCGCATGACCTCACTCCTACGATTTTATCATTTGTCTGAAACCCTGTGACGGGTAGGTTTGGGGGTGGGGTTAGGTTTAGGTTATTCATACAAATTTGTAAGAATTGGCAACTTCTAAAATATGTACGATTTAGAAGTAATTTGTACGAATAAGCCGCATCGTAAAATATGTACGAATTGCCATGAGATCAGATTGATTTCCCTCAAATCAGTTTTTGTGCACTTTTTTTTTAAACGTTCTTCAAGTTCACTTTAAGGAGATGTTGGGCGTGACGGGATCATGTGTGTGTTGTGCACGTGTGTGTGAGATCCTCCATCAGGAGCTCCACGGGACCTCGCAGAAGCTTTCTGTAGAAACGCAGCGTCTGAGTCAAGCTGGATGTTTTCTGACCCTCACAGCCTCGTCCTGGACTCCAGGAGATCTGTGTCTGGAGAATAAAAATATGTGTCAAGAAGATTTGATGTTCATTCAGTCATTTCTAAATATTCTTTCAGCGATGTTTCCAGTTCATCATCTTTTGTTACTTTCTTAAAAAAAACAGTAAAAATGTTAAAATATTATGGCAATTTAAAACACCAATTTTATAATTTATTATACTTTATAACATTTTTAGCTTAATTTCTCTGTTTATTGTGTCACATGATTCATTTTAATATGCTGATTTATTATCAGTGTTGGAATGCTTAATTTTTATTTTTTGGAACCTGTGAAACTTTTTTGTTGAACACAAAGAAAAAAATACATATATTATATATTATATAATATATATATTATATATAATATAAAAAATATTTTTTTACTATCACTTTGTATCAGTTCAACACATTCTTGGCTGAATAAAATATTCATTTAATGAGCCCAAACATTTGAATAGTAGTGATTTTGTTAAGAAAGATTACTATTACACTGATCTTTTCATTTTTTTGTTCATTAAAGAATTTTGACACAGGTTCCAAAAAAATAAAAAATAAAAAAAATGAAGCATTACAACTGTTTCCAACTCTTTATGGATCATAAATCAGCATATTAGAATGATTTCTGAAGCGTCATATGAAATATCTGAAGGAACTGGGAAATATGTAAGTATTTTCTGTTGCATCAGAAGGGCAGCACTGACCAGGACAAAAAAAGATATTTAAGCAATAAAGGAAAGATTACACAAAATTTCAAAATGTTCAAAAGTTTTCACGCCCCAACTGTTAATGTATGGTTTCTCCTTCTGGAACATCAGTGAATCAGTTTCAATCTTTTTTTAAAAGTTTTGTTTGAGTCCCTCAGCTGTCTTTAGTGTGAAAAGATTGATGTCAATATCATACAGCCACTGCTGGAAAAGGTTCAAATACACAAAAATGCTGGAAAACCCCAACATTTCTGGGAGCTAGAGGGTTTTTCTGAAAAACAGCAACAGTTTAACAGTTCAGGACAAACAAAGGATTCATGAACAACTATCACTAAACAAAAAAATCATAGCTGGGGATCATTCAGAGAACAACACAGTATTAAGAATCAAGGGGATGAAAACTTTTGAACCGGTTAATTTTTTACTATTTTCTCTTGTTATCTTTATGTGAAACATGTATTTTTCATTTGCAGTTAACAATTTGTTAATATGTTATTAACAATAAACTTTTCAGCTCAACTGTAGCATTCTAAATGACGCACAACAAACTTTCTAGTGTTTTTAGAATTGACAAATGAAATAAAAACCTTTCTCTCCAGACGCTCCACAATGAGCAGGTGGTTCTTCACACTGCGCTCCAGCGTCTTCAAGATGTCTATCTGACATGAAGAGGACAAGCTTTCCTTCACGTTTCCCAGAGAGCGAAGAAGAGTGTCCAGAGAGTCGCGAACAAACGCCTGCTTCTGCTGGAACTGATGGGTGTGTGTCTCGAATGAATAACTTCACACCAAACACAGTTAATGCTGTTAAAATCCAAGCTTAAGCATTTTACATTATATTCTAACGTCAGCTTTTAATTTAGAGGGAATGAATTTGATAGATCATTATTTAATGTTATATGTTATTTTTTATACTACTATACTACCAGTCTTTATTTTTATATTTTAATGAAAATTTTAGGTAATGTTTTTGTTATTTTATTGTGTTTTTGACAGTCTTATTATTTTTATTTATGCATTTGTATTTTTTTATCACTTTTTAATTTTGGTTTTAATATTAAATTTTGGATTTATTCATTTTAGGGTTACGTTAAATTAAAAAATAAAAATGAGACAAATTGAAAACATTTCTACATCTAACTTTATTTTTAAGTTAAAGAAATGTTTCTAAGGAATGTAGTCTAGCATTAAATTATAAATGAGAAAATTAAGTTAATTTAAATAAAAATGGGAAATGTTGCCTTGGCAATTATCTTAAATTAAAGAAAATAAATAAATAAATATATATATATATATATATATATATTTATTTTCTGGTTTGAGTTGAAGGAGTTGTACTCACTGATGTCTGTTTCCAGTCTGCCATTTTGATCCGGACACAGGGTCTCAGGACGGCCAAGGGCAGTTGGTCCAAACAGTGTGTCTGTAACAGCAAGGGTTTACTGTATATTTCATATTACTGATGTGTCACGTGTGTGTGTGTGTGTGTGTGTGTGTGTGTGTGTACCATGAGCGGCTCCAGCATCTCCGACTCATCCATGTGTCTCCTGACCTTGGGGTCACAGATGAAGCCGATGGGCTTGCTTTGACCAAACTGAAGCTGGAGCAGAAGAAGCAGGACACCTGCAGAAGATCATCACAGACACGCTTTACTTAAAACTGAGTTTTAAAACAAGACTAAACAAGCCATAACCTGAGCTCAAACAACTCAAAACCAAGACATTTCTTGTTTTAATTCACCCCATCAATAACTGCTTTCAGTGTTTGACAGGTCATGTGGTTTTGAAATCCATAAAAATAAGATCTTTCTTAAAAAGTGTGATTTCTAGAACTGGGAAAGCCAGGGAAATTAATAAAAAGACATCTTATTTTACTATTTATGCCACGCTGGTAAGATAAACAAATAAATAAAAATGAACGGGAGCATAAAATGTTTTATAAAACACTTCTACTTAATCTCTAACCAACTAAATGTTTTCCAGTGTTGTACGGTTAAAAGCAACATCAAAAACATTCAGCTTTTAAAAATCTCCTGTAATCCTGAAATGACATTATTTCAACAGATAACATA
>JAUYWG010000050.1:17259689-17279081 GCA_034779775.1 Enteromius afrohamiltoni
GAGTCTCTCACAGATTTGTTCAGAGATGTTTTGTTTTGTAAATCTGTTCTGATTTCTTTCCTGATTCAGACCACTGGAAGAAGAATTATTATGGATTATAGACTTGTATTTGTCAAAAAATGCTGGATTAATTTGATCTTGTGTCTTCTCCAGATGTTCACTGATGGACTGGAGTTCTGTGGATTATTCTGATGTTTTTATCAGACTCTCATTCTGACGGCACCCATTCACATCCATTACTAAGACACTGATGCAGAGACACGTTTCTCCAGATCTGATGTAATCATGAACTGTGTCTGTTATGTAAGAGTGAAGAGTGTGTGTTTGTGTATAGTTGCAGAGATGCAGAAACCAGGATTTGTTAGTCTCTCTCTCTCACACACACACACACACACTCACACATATCTCTGTCTGCATCTCTAATGTAACTGTTTGCATCAGCTTCAGATTTAAACAACTTATTATTTTAATAAGATGATAAGAGAAATATTATTATCAATTATAAAAAAATATATTTTGTAATGCATTTTAATTTCATTTAGATTTTTAATATCAACACATTTAATTTGATTATGCTTAATGCTCCATTAATCCATTTTATCTGATACTGATCAATGTTTATAACTGAATAATCAGTATTTCTATAATTATATTATTATAAAATAATTATTGAATAAAACATTTAATAATTATTTAATTAAATTACTATTTATTATAGGGTATTATATTTTTAGATAAATACAGTATATCTTTTATAAAATCCATTAATTAAACTTACTATACTATCATTACATTTGTCATATTTCATTACAGTATTTTTAAAATGTCTTTACTTGTTGATTTGCATTTATAATGAATGATTATAATAATAATATAATAATAATAATAATAGATAATTAGTATTTTATAATTTACATGTTTTCTTATATTGTTTATTATCAAATAAAAATTATACAAGTAGTTAAAGTAAATTGTTAAAACATGTAAATAATAACCATTCAATCAAAATATATATATTTTAATTGTGAAGCAAACATTATCATGCTAAATAATCTCTCTCTTTAAGTGTGTGTCTGCCTATGGAAATTAATTTAATAATAAATTGCAAATGCAGCACTTTTAAAACTTTTTGGTTTCTATAGTATATTCTTATATTATGTTTTTATTATTTTAAAATGATTATTATTTACTATTATTGTTATTATTTAGATTTTTTTATATTGTTTGTTATTATTACTGCTTAGATTATTTATTATTTACATTATTACTATTATTTATAGTTATTATTTTGATTATAGCTTTATATTACTGCTGTTGCCACTTCATACTTTTTTTTAAATGCACTAATTCAACACATTGAATTATTCCCTCAGTCTACACATTATGTGCATTATTATTTTATTTCCTGATGTTCTTTCTCTGAATGTTCTGTTTCTTGTCCGTCTCTGTAGATGGCAGTGTGGATCTTTCTGAAGAGGAAATGGAACAATCGGTTTCAGGTGAGAACACTAGTGTACTACATACTGCACCCTACACACTCGTGTTTCACAAGACAGCAATGCACAATTTACATTTTTAATCCAGTTTTGGGGCAAAACTTTTTGTTCAGAATCTGTTCAAATAATAACCAATGAGGAGATACAGAACATGCAGACGATATCTAGTATGTAGTATACATTTGTACCTCTCTTCTGAAGGTCTGCTCTTCACCCTCGATTCGTCCTGCTCTGATTCGTCGCTTCAGCTCTCAAGCTCCGCCCTCACCGTGATCTCGTCACGTGACCGCGGCGATCAGGACTCCGGTCCTCTTCCTCAGGTGAGCGGCAGTGTGAGCGTCTCCAGAGGACAGTATTACTGGGAGGTGGACGTCTGCAACAGCGCCGTCTACAGGCTTGGTAAGAAAATAGCGTACTTCTGAAGACATTTCAATAAATAAAATAATAAGAGCCCTCACATTAGGAAATGTTTCTCAAAGTGTGGGTTGAAGGTGCACCAAAAAAAATCTAAAGTGTCAAAACATTGAATTATTATCAAACTAAAACGTACTTTTTTATTTTAAAAAATCTAATATATAGAAATATTCCTACTAGCTTGATTTATTTTGACAAAAATAATAACATGTAATATATATATATATATATATATATACACAAATAAAAAACAACACAATGACTAAAACTTTAACTAAAATTCTAATAAAAATTAAAAATAATTCAAACTGTTATTCAAAACTATAATAGTACTGTGAGATTACAATAGCACCCATTTCAATCATTATATTTATTGCTTAGAAAGAACTATATAGAGATAGCGTAATATACGTAAATGCTTTTATTAATTTAAAATAAATAAATACATAAATAAAACCTAAAGTTATTTTATAGATAGTTGCCAAATCAGCATTTATGTTATAGTTTAAGTTGAAGTTCCAAAACTCCTAAATAAACTAAAAAGTAATACAATTATATAGATTTAACTAATAATGGTTAATACAACACACACACAAAATGACTAAAACTTTAAATTATAATTAAAACAGAAAATCTAAACAACATAATATTACAAAAAACTGCACTTGTGTCCTCTATTAATTATATTGTGTAATACAGCTAATTAATATTATGATTTTTGCATATTTAGTGTACGTTAATAATGTCTTCAGAAACAGTAAAGTCCGCACTCCGGTGATGTCTCTTCCTCAGGAGTGGTTTCATCATGTGATGGGCGTGGCTGGTGGTTTGAGAGGCGTGGCTCTGTGTTTCACACTGTGTTTGATGGACAGCGTGAGCTCCTCCCCTCAATTCCTCCTCAACTGAAGACAGTGGGCGTGTTTCTGAATGTGGGCGGAGCTTCGATTACCTTTCACAATACTGTAACTCAAGAGTTTCTGGCTGCAATCCCCGCCCACTTCAGTGCTCCCCTCCGCCCTGCTCTTCAATTGGGCCAGGGAAGGCTCAAACTCCGCCCCGGCCTTCCAGCACCCAATCACGTCTTCCTCAGCCACAGCTCTGCCTATCGCGGTCCAGGAGGGGCTGGAAGTGGGCGTTGGAGGCGGGATGTTGCGTTTGGGTCGGTGAGGGCTGTGATTCAGAAGTTTGAGAAGATTTCGGCTGTGATTTCAGACTCTGATTCAGGTCTTGTCTCCAGCATCAGCTCACTGTCTGAGACCAATAACAGTACAGATCAGCTCCGTTCCAAAACCTAGCGCAATTTCTACCTAGTTTTTATACACAAACATAGACACAGACATGATTGTGGCACAAAATCATGGTGGGAGGAAAAATTAATTTTCAAATGTTTTGTGTTTTCTCGCAAAGTTATTTGCATTCTCTTGTAAAACCTTTGTGTTCTTTCTGAAAACTTTTAAATTCTTTCGCAAATATATTTGCATTCTCTTGCAAGGCTTTTGCATTTTCTCGCAAGAATTTTGTGTTTTCTCGTAAAACCTTTTTATGCAAGCAGATGACCACAAAATTGCACAAAAAGCAGTTTCTCACCAATAAAAAGCCATGCGTAACATGGCTTAATATATACAGTGACTATGGAATATTAAGTATTAAGACAGTATTAATTGTTATATTGCAGCCATTTGCTAAAATTAAGTTCATTTTTTTCCTCATTAATGGACACACAGCACCACATATTGACAGAAAAACAAAGAATTGTTGACATTTTAGAAGATTTATAAAAAAAAATAAAAAAAACTGAAATGTTGGTCATAAGTATTCAGACCCCTGTGCTCAGTATTTAGTAGAAGCACTCTTTTGATGGAATACAGCCTTGAGTCTTTTTGGGAAACATGCAACACGTTTTTCTCACCTGGATTTGGGGATCCTCTGCCATTCCTCCTTGCAGATCCTCTCCAGTTCTGTCAGGTTGGATGGTAAACGTTGGTGGACAGCCATTTTTAGGTCTCTCCAGAGATGCTCCTACCAGTAGACCACAAACTCAGTTTTTTTACATACAGCATACCATATTTTCCACTTTCAATTCTTTGTAGCCTTTATAATTTATTCTTACATTAAAATACATTTCAAATTAACAGTGACTGGTAGGCAGATTAAAGCGGGAACAGAACAAGAAGTCCACTCACGTGATACTTAGAGAGAGTAGAGCCTTTTTTTTTTAAGTCATAATTTACTCATTTAAATTACATGATAATGCAAATAAAATGAGACAAAATGTATTCATGTTTGAAAAAATTGATTCGCCCCCTAAACTCTGCCTATGATATACATATATATTAACAGTGATTATTTTATTCTGCTTTTCTGTGCATAATATAAACTCTTAACTGATTCTACATTTTTTTAATTGCTGTCTTCGTTCATTAGCCTACATGTTTTCTAGGGCGAAGAAAAAAACGTAACATGCAACATTTTGTCTTCATATTCTGCTTTTTTAATAGTAATATTATTAATATGGTTATTTATATTAGCCTAATCATTTTACTAGTATTCATTACTATCGAATAGCTCCTCCAGTGTCCCTGCTGTTGCCATTAAGCCACATTTTAGAATGTCCAAAACTAAGCACTGACTGTACTTCTTTATACTTTATAAGTCCAAGTGCAAAACAAAACTTTATGAAATGCTCCACTGTGAACATACAGAGATATGAACCACTGCAAGCTGTAAAATAAACAATATTTACTCTGCTCAACTCAACTCTACTGGCTGTGCGAGGGAGCACTAAAGTTTTGCCAGGGAACATAAAATGTTTTTTCCACCAACATGTCCCTTTAGGGGCTCCTTAGAGATCTGTTGCTTTGGACAAAATCGAACGCAGCATCAGACGAATGCTTCTTGAAAAACAATGCCAAAAATTGCCAAAATTTACAAAGTTAATTTATTGTCTTCTTGTGGTGAATTCATTTTGTTTTTTAAATATGTAAACTCAGTGGGACTTATATTCTGCATTATATTCTGTTGTTGCAAGAGATTGTGTTTTCAAAACGACACTTGCCATCCTTTTGAATGAGGACTGACAATTGAATTGAAATACTGTACAATAACCAAAGATGCCACACAACTCATTTACAGGAAATATTTAAAGTAATTTGGACATATTAATTACATGAGCACTGACATACTGCTTGCAAAAAATAATAATCATAATAATAATAATAATGTTTGAAGTATATTCCTGAAATACTGAAAACAACTTGTAAATAATAAAACTTATTTATTATTACATGTCTCTCTGGGATACTTTGTTGTTGTTGGTCAAGGGGGGGGCATTCAGAAGTCAAATATTTGTGAATAATAACACTACATTATAGCTACAGCTGATTAAAGTTCCATAAGATACCTCAACAATGTCTCAAACTCTGCTCAGATTTGCTGAGAATCCAATAACTGCAATAAGTCTGGGATCTCAATAAAACTATTCAAATATTTCTCATCAAATGATCCAAGTTTTGACAAGCTGTCATATTTGATTCACCATATTATTACAGTTTTTCTCGATCGCTAAAACACTATAACCAGGCTTCTAAAGTCAAATTTCAAAACCATAACGCTATTTTCTGCAAGCACACCCATTTCCCTGAACTAGAAACACTATTCCCTGCTTTGACACATGAGTCAGACTTGGTGAATTTGGTGTGATCCCTCCATTTTTCAGCGCTTACACCACAAGCTCATTTAGAAAACACTAGCATTCAATGGTGTTAACTCAGTTCTGCACACAATTACCCAGCTGGAAACACTAGGAGTCAAAATTGATCACACACCAATCAGAACCTTACTGTTTACTGTTTAAGCTTACTGTTTTTCTCAGCGGCTTTGGTCCATTTCTAGTCTCTTGTGAAGATCATAAAACATTTATCTTTCTTTTGATCAAGTTGCCATTGCTCTGGTACAATCATGCAGCTGATTACGTATATTTGATTTTGTCTGCTTATGCACACAGTGACATCTAGTCATTACGGTAATACAGTGTTTACTGTAAGTCATTACGGTAAACACAAATGAGTTGATCTGTCATAAACTGTAAACCAAATTCTCTACACATTTCTGTTCATATACAGTCTTTTTCAGTCAACATCCCACATACAGTAATGTGTACTTTTGAAATGAATATATGGCATACATAAACAACACTCTGCATTTCAGTACAGTAACTGCCAAACTGATGCCGTAGCTCATCGATCAGGTAGCAGCAGAGTGTACTGTCATATTGATAACTTAACTAAGCATCTTGTTTGTGAACAATGACACAAGGACATCAGGTATTCAAGAGGATTTTACCCCTGCTGTTTGTCCAGAAACAGTATAGCCTGTGATGTGGACCAGATATTTTGGCCTGACCCAGAGCAAAGACGGGATGCTGAGGCAGAAGATACATTTTTTATTTTATTTATTTATTTTTTTCTCAGTTTTACTGTGTAGTACATGAATGAATAAAAATGTTTCAGTGTATACATTAGTTGTTTCTTTTGTGCTCATGTAAAAAAGGTTTTTGAGGAGGAGATATAACTGTTTTGGAAATGTTGTTTTAAATTAACTGCACCAGTGTATAAAACTATGTTGTAGTGTTTGTTTTTGAGGGCTTGTGTTTGATGTCTGAGGGCAAAGTTTGTTTTTTCAGTAAAAGTGAATGGTTTTGAGTGTAGAGCTTCATTTTGACCTGATAATAGGATGTTTGGGAAATTGGGTGAGATGTTATGGATTTGTGTTTACTGTAGTGAGAATATGAGGCATAGTTTTAAGAAATGTTTATAATCAATCGAGAAAAACTGTAATAATTAAAGTTGTATGCATTTTTATTGTGTTGATGCTGTTGTAATTCGATGTATCTTTAACATGTCTCTAAAGTTTTTAGTAAAGTTTTACTTTACTTTTTTAGATATTTAAATACGTCAACTAAATTAAACTAAATGTAGCTGATTTTATTATGATGATTTGTTTAGTTTTTTGTTTTGTTTAGTTTTTTAGTTAACCCTTTATTTTTAGGTAATTAAAAATATATATTTTTACTGTTTTAATTTCAATTAACATTCATTTTGAAGCTCAGTGATCTCATGAGGAATTGCTTGAAAACATTGCTGAGAAAGATGATATTTAAATCAGATCTGTCTAAAAGATCCATAGATGCAACAATTTACAATTTTCTTTGAATACTTGAATAATCTGACAGAGTTTTATTTAAACTTGACTTGTGCCTAATTTCTTCCTTTTCCTCTTCTATCACATATTCTCTGAGCTCTGTATTTGTGTTTTGGCCTGCAGCAGGCCTACATTCATTCCTCAGATCACATACACACAGATGTCTTGTATATTGTCTCCTGAAAAATCAATCAGCATTGATCAGATTCAATGGGTATTTGTCTGATGAGAGTCAGGAGGGATGTTAAAGGCCTCTGCTCAGATAAACCAGTCTTGAAAACAAGCATGTGAGTCATTTAATTGTAAACACAAACTGAGTGTCTTGCTCTGGGAAAGTGAGTAACACGATCCAAAACAACATTCACAGGCTGATCAGAGAGAGAAAGTGTTGATTTTATTGCTCACAGGTTCTCTTTTATGCAGACGTCTCAGTTACGCCTCATTTAAGTGTCTGCTCGGCTCAATTGTTTCTTCTACAAGAATAAATACACACAGAAGACACAAATGAGTCAATAATTCTCATACAAAATGTTTGAGTTCATATTCCTCAGGGAGAACATGTGAGACCCAAGCTATAATAAAGAGATCTGTTTTCTTTCGCAGGTTATACAAACGTTTCTCAAACACAATAATGTCCAGTTTTCTTGCTGTGATTATAACTTTCATCGAAATATAATTTTTATTATATAGTTTATTTTTAATAATAATAATGTCCTTTTTTTGTTATTTAAACGTTATTTAAAGGTTGTAAAAACACCTCTTATAACATTCCTTTAACCTTTTAACGAAAATATAACATTATTTGAATGTTTATTTTATATACTCTAAGAACCTTAAAATGTCTAGTTTTCTTGTTGTGATTATAATGTTTGTGACAGAGTGCTACTAACTTTTCCAAAAAATAACGTTATTTGAATGTTTATTCTTAATATTTTAAGAACATTAGTAAATATCATTTTCTGGTATGAGAATGTTATTTAAAGGTTACAAAAACATTTTTGTTCATCATTATGCATTATGTTCATCAAACACAAAAACATTTTTTAAACCGTTTTTGAAATATAGCAAATTAACTGTGATATATAATGTTAGTGTGTAAATGTGTAGTTGTCTGAATACATTTTGGTTTGATTGCATTTCAGATATTAGTAAAGTTACAAGAATGTTCTATAAACTCTACTTTAAGAAAATCTTTTCCCATCATTTACATAACCTTTCAAAAACTTTAAAGTTGCGCAATTCTGGCTTCCTATATAATGTATATGATGTTCTCCAGGTTCAGCTGAGGTGAGAAAGCAAAACACAAGGCCTTCAGTTCACACCAGGGTCTGATCGAGCCGCATATTAGAACAGTCTGTCCCTCCTAATATGTGTGAAGGAGCCACATTTGCATATTAAATGAGTAATTCTGTCTGTTATTGACCTGTTAACCTCATCTGTTTCTCATTATTATTTCATTATCATAATGCATTCATCTCCTGACGCCCTTGAAAACAGCAAATCAGTGAATTCCTTCCTAAAAAGAAAATGTTCCTCGCAAACCAGCTCTGATTCATTTGGGCCTAATGAGTGACTAGTCTGTTGTTTTTGTGTTTTATTTCTATTTTTGCTGCTTGTAAAATGCATCAGAACTTATAAATGAATAGATGTCGAGTGGGTCAGCCGCCTGACGCTGTGTGTGTGTCGTAATGATGATGTCTGGAGGTGATAAACACTCAGTGTGCATTGGGACAGGATGTGTGTGTTTACTGTTTCCTGGCAGTTTTTTTAAACATTTATCAGATAGAGTGTAACTTACCATCATCAGGACCACGACTTTCGTCATTCACCAACAGAAGAAGAAGATTTACAGATGTTCTGGTGGAAAAGCCTCATATTATATATACATATTAGAAAGATGGCATTCACACAAATAAAGCAACAAAACTGACTAATAGTTTTTTTGTATTTAACAAATAACCAGTGTAGTCATAACATATCAAACTAGTGAAAAGAAAATCACAAATAAACTTTTAACTCTTTATTTTATTGCTCTTCATCTATTGACATTTGTAGATTTTAATTACATTACATTAATTATGTTTTTTCTCCATATGCAGCACTTACATACACCAGAACATTTTATTCCTGTCTATATTCTGAAGGTTTTTACCAAAGGGTTTGTTCATATATAATTTACATAGGTTTATTTTTGCATTTCATCTGTTTTTGTCTACAGATTTCAATTAAAGGCTATTTTCATTAAATGAGTTTTTCCTCCTCTTCAGCAGCACTTACACACATCAAATCTTAGAGTTGTATTCCTCTCTATATTCTGAAGGTTTTTACCAAAGGGTTTGCTCATATATCATTTACATAGGTTTATTTTTGCATTCCATCTGTTTTTGTCTAAAGATTTCAATTAAAGGCTATTTTCATTAAATGAGTTTTTTCTCCTCTTCAGCAACACTTACACACATCAGATCTTAGAGTTTTATTCCTCTCTATATTCAGAAAGCTTTTATAGAAAGGTTTGCTTATATACCATTCATTTTTTTTCATAAAAAAAGAATATGCAGATTTTTCTGTATATAAAATATGCAGTCTGTTGATAGTTTTTCCTGATTTCTAGAGTGATTCAAAATTATTTCAAAATCCCTTCTATAAAAACCTTTAAGATGTAAAAAAGAATTATAATCTTGAACCTGGCTTTATCCAATGTTCAGTACAATTGTGCAGATTAGTTCATATTTATACAATAATGCCTCGTTTTCACATTTAGACAATTCAAAACTGTTTTTTTTATTCTTAATGTTATAGGACATTATCAACATATAAAGACATTACCAAAATATGCTAAACATTTTAATACATATCATTGTCCTTGATTATATGTACATGATTGATTGCATTATATTCACAAAATGTGAAATCAAATAAATTATGGCAATTTACATTGTTGTATTTGATTTTAACCATATTACTGTTGTAATATGTAATATGGTTAAAATATCATACTATATATTATAATATATAGTATATGGTATGTTTGTTATGATATTTTAGTTTTATCAAACATACTGTCTGTGCAACTGTATTAACTGAAATTGTTTGTCTAAGAAAAGACAGAATTGTTGTCTTGAAGTAGATTCAATGTAAATGCCTCTGCAAAACAAGTACATACTGGATAAAACAATTCATATACAAGTAATGAAAAGACTCATAGTTAATTAATGTACACAGATAATGCAGCGCAATCAAGTGGATTCAGACATATTAAATCAATCTTTTACATATGACAAAACAAGTTTTGTGTATATTCTTACTATGGTACTGCATGTGGTTCAAAACGCTATATTTTATGGAAATTCTATGGGAATAAATATTTTATATATTTTAATGCATATCACTGTCATTTGATATACATAGCCTTCCATGATATTATGTTGTATTCACGTAAAACTTTTTTCGTTAAAAAAAATGTAATTAAAGCACATATCGTCGTCTGTGCAATCGTATTATCTGAAAGTTTTGCCCATAAGAAAAGACAGAAACTCTTCTATCAGTATACACTCACACCTCTTCTCTCATTATAAGACGAGGTTCCTGTCGGTTTCTCCTCGTGAATGCGTCCATAACATCTTCTGTTATCACCTCATGATGAAATGCAAAGAGCTCATGATCGATTGATGATTGATTCCCATTCTCGGCGGATGCGCAGGTGTGAAGCACCATCAGCATGAAAATAACACACCTTACACACACCGAACACACACACGCTCAAGCACCTCGTGTGTACCTGTGAACTCACTTCGGAAACGCTAATACACACACAGACCGTTTGCTGTGTATATTGTGATGTTTAGTTCTGTCTCACATGTCTGTTAACGGAGCATAATGAGACTATAACACACACCCACGACCGTGAGAAACTTCATTATGAGAGAAGTGAGTGCATTATGCATTATCGTTTAATATAGCTTAAATAAAATGTATTACATAAATATATACAACTTAAACAAATGTTTCATTAAATGAAACAAATTATAATTGTTTAATACAGCCTAAATATAATGCATTCTAGAAGTACAAAAAATAAATAATATATATTATAATATATAGTAAATAATAAAACAATAACCATTAAAAAAAACGTATAGAATATAATAATAATAAAAATGAATTTATAATCATTTAATTTCGCCTCTATAAAATGTATTATATAGATGTAAATAAATTAAACTATAACGATTCTCATGATAGTAAAATAATAATGATTTAACAAATAAAGGGCTAAAGTGTTTTTATTATTTATTTAATTGTTTTTAAATAAAATAAAATTAAAACATTTTTGTTATTGAATTTAGAATGTAAAAACATAATTGTGCAATTTTTCGCATGCATAGTGTAATTTAAAGACAGTGACTTATTTATTAGAGACTAGAACATTTCGTAACTTCTTACGCAAATTCAGCGCGCGCATCAAAATACGTGCCTCGCGAAGACAAAGGCGCGCTCGCACACATCTTTGGGTTCGTGTAGCTCTATTTATCTCTAATCTCACAAGTGAAAAGAGAACAAGCTGAATCTATCTGCCTTGTGTTCCCTGCTGGCGTTTATTGCGCGTCTTTCTCATGTAGAGCGTCTTCTATAGCCGCGTTTAACATCTGCATGGCGGGAAGGCCGCGGGGAACCGCGAGGTTTCCGGATCACTGATATATGACCCGCTTTATTATTTTGTTATTTTATTATTCCATTAGCCTATTCGCCATCATTTAGAGCCTTTCAAATCCCGGGGAGGGGAAATGACCCCATAACCACATACAGAGACGGAGGTCTTCAACAAACCAGCGTGATTTACAGTACAGATTATTATTATTAATAATTATTATGATGATGACTGTCTTAAAAGGGAAAGCATCAAGATTTATATCCCACTGACGTCCTCCTGCTAACAAGGAACGTTATGAGCGAACATTCTTCGAGTTGTGTTAATAAAACGTTATGTTGTCTTAAATAATAATGATCCAAAAATATGAACACAAAAAGCCTCATTTAAGGAATGTAGATGAAACACTCTTATTTCAGACGTTTATATAACGTTCCGATAACGTACAGAGAACGTTCAAATGCAAAAATGATAAAATGTAACGTTCCCTTAATGATCGAATAACCACAAACAAACTTTTTCAAACCATTCTTTAAAAAAAGCCCTGGATGTTTTGAACGTTCAAAAATATATATTTTTTATAACTTAAAGGGAACTCTGCAAAACTTTCTTAGATTAAAAATCATTATTTCATGGAAAGTTTTTGCGGGAAATGTTTCGGGTTTACTTTTTTATTTCTCTGTATGACAAAATGTTCAGGAAGTATTTAAAAGTACCATTCAGGATGTTACTTTAAAGTTCAAATAGCCAAAAAAACTAGATTTTAAAAACTGGATGTTTTAAACATCTTGACAACTTTTGGAAATGTGGACGTTTTTATAACGTAATGACAACATTAGCAGAACATTTTAGATATTCATGTTTCGCCTTTTATCAAAAAGGAAATGACATAAAAACATCAATGATATGAAAGGAAATCAATCGACAAATAAAAGCATTGATCTTTTGCGTTAACGACACTTGATGAAAGTCATAAATGCACTTTGTATTATTTTAAGCGCTTGTTTCTAACTTCAGACATCAAAGATGAAACCAGCAAACGTGAATGAGTATAGTCTTATCAGAAGTGTTTAAAGCCTTTTTTTTGGCTTCTCTGAAGACTTAGTGAGGGAAATATAATTGCTTTTGGTTCTTCATTGTTCTTCTCAAAGAAAGGCCCTGGTTCTTCTCAGGGTGCATTCAGTGAGTTACTTGTGTAGGAAGTCTTGAGAAATAAAGGACTCCCCACTCAGCCTTTGATTTAAGCAGGGGGCTGATGGATGTTGAAGCACATTAAAATGTGAATCGTGAAGCAGCGAGGGCCAAAGCAGAGGCCTGGAGACGCAACAACAGTCCAGCACTCAATGCTGGCTGGGTGCTCGTCTCTGAAAATGTGTAAAAATACAATTCAGATCTACACTTTTCCAAATAAAGAGTGTTTTGAAGAGAGCTGTATGTGGTTCTTGAGCTGCTGTAGTTATTCAGAGGCTGAAGTTTCATTGCAGGCCATTCAGAATGAGCTTTTTTTTAAACTATCAAAACCTCTTTGCCAATCTTTTATAGTTTAATTTGGGTTCTAATCTTTTCATCAGATTACCTGTATGATTCATCCATATTTAACCTCTACGTTAAGAATGACAGAATTTATAATGATAACAACAATTTTTATAATTTGATTTTGTTGATAATATTCTTAAAAAAACAATGCACTCTTGCTATAAAATATATTTTGTTTGTTTCCTTGTTTTATTTACATGTGTCCCAACAGGCTTGTGGTTTGATATTTAGGCAACTTGGCAGAAAAGTGCAACAAAAAAAAAATGTATTGACAATGTACATTGACTCTTGTTAGAAAAAGTCAACTTAATAAAAGTTAATAAACACAAACACTTGGCTAAATACAAAACATTAGTTTATAACTCTATATTTATCATTATCATCATTGCTGATAATAACTGTGACTCCATTATGCTATTTTCATGTATATTTAAGAAGGGAAGAGAAACTAAACGTTGATTGGAAGCGGAAAAGCCTCTAGTCAGAGAATAAAAGAGCTGAGATCGATCATAAGTGTCGGTGGATGTGTATTAAACGCTGGATCTTCGCAGGTGAAGTTATCGGGGCTCTGAAGACCCGCCCCTCCGCCCTCCTCCTCTCAAACACCGGATAAAACCGGGACCCTCACGGACACGACTCTGTATAGCACACCGTGCGCAGAGCGACTAACATTAGCCGAGCTACTTCGGGAGAGACCGGTACTGTTTATTTATTTCTTGTTGAGGGATGGAGGCGCTGAGAGTTCTGTGGATTCTGGGCTGCGTCTGCATCGCTTCGGCTCTGGGCTCGAGACTCAAGACACCCGCGTTACCCATCCAACCGGAGAGAGAACCCATGATATCCAAAGGCTTGTCCGGTAAGATTCGGTCAACCTCCAAAGAGCGATAGAACTACGCATGGTCTATCGATCTGGTGTTTTAAAGATAGATAAACTATCGATCGGAAACATAATACAACAGCATTTTAATCTCCAAAGAGCAATATCCAGTAACCGTTGCTGTATGTTTCATTACTGGTTCTTCAACTCTTCATAGCAGCAGATGTGATAAAACACAATTGATTTAAACCAGAACCATTGTTTTTTGATATAATCTTCAATGCAACTAGAGCCAAAAGCCATAAATAACTCAAATTTCTAGTTCTGTAGAAAACCATCAATACATCTGATGTTTTAATGATTTAATGTTGGTTCATTATTGGACTCTTTAAAGCACAACATGCAAAAACCATTTGCATTTCAATTAGAACCATTATTTTTTGTTCTAATGAGTGAGTATGAAAAAAAACGTCATAATTAAGTTGCATTTACATAAAATTATTAATTGGACATTATCTGAGTTTTATCATCTTAATAAAATGCCTCAAATAACATTTTATTTCAAGAGTTACGATCCTTATTCTGCCCCGTGTAAAGCATGATGGGAAGGGGAAATCCACTTTCTAGTTACACAAGTAAAATCATTTTAAAATATTGAGTTGAAACGAAACAAAACAGTTTCAAGTCATTTTAACACGATGCATGTGTTTAAATAGGGAACCAAACATAATTGTGTTACATGAAAATATGTTTTTAACATAAACTGAACAGTGTTGGGGAGTGTAGAGCCAAAAGCTCCAAAACTCATGAATGCATCTGCTGTTTGAAAGAACATAGACACAAAAAGTTCTGAAGAACTTTTGAACAACATCTGATCTCCAAAAAAGAATATAGCTGTAATGGTTCTTCAATGGTCCTTTTGAAGACTCTTTTTGGTTTTTGGCTATATGGTTTTTTTGGAGGCTAATTAGGTTTTGATGACCCATCGTTGGTTCTTCAGCTCTTTAAAGCACCAGATGCTATTTTAAAGAACTATATCATATATTAAAAGCAATCCAAATCTTTATTTTAATGTTTTAATGAGTGCATAAGATGTTAGTCTAGCTGTTTGCTTTAAACTGAAGTTCTTTAAGTTCTCCGATTCTTTAGACCACCATCTAATAGAATCTCCCAAGAACGATATAAACAGTACCACAGAGACTTTGATGCAATGGCATCGGTGGAAGACATTTATGATGATTTACCTCCGTATCTGACAGTTTACGTGCGTGTCTTTGAAAGTGTTTAGCTTAACAATAAATTGTTTAATAGTCTGGCTTTATAAAAGGAGGCCGTAAACTGCAACTGATGATCACTGACCTCATTCCAGATGCAATAAACGGCAAATTTACTCGAATCTCTCATTCTCTCTTCAAAACAAAGCAGAGGAGATGTTTTGGTTACCAGCGCTGAATGTGATTTCGTTAGGAGGGAAGAAGTCATTCTCTGCTCGTTGTAGTTGGTGTTCTTGAAGGTTTGGCTCAGAAAGGGCTGTTTGAGGCTGATTTGTACACATTCCCGTCCTCGGGGTCTCAGTAAACGTCTTGAGGTCTCCTCACGCTGCTCTTGTTTATTGTCTCAATCAGGTTGCTCCTTCGGTGGCCGCTTTTATTCACTGGAAGACACGTGGCATCCAGATCTCGGAGAGCCATTTGGCGTGATGCACTGCGTTATGTGTCACTGCGAACCGGTAAGACGTCAAACATACTGTTTTTCCTAACATGTGTTTACATGCTGTAGACCAAACATTATTTGGATTTTATATGCAAAATATATGCTGAAACACTTTAAAAATTCTATTAATATTTTATCATTTAAAAACAAAATCTACATTTAAAAATATATAGGCCTATTGGTATTTTATGTATTTTAAAACATTTTAAATATTACCCTTAAAAAAAGATAAATGTTTGTAACATTAATTAAGAATGTTATATTATTGTCTGTAATTATTTTTAAATATTATTTTTAAACTTTTTATCATTTTATACAAATGCTATATTTTATTTGAATGTTTTTTTATATTAATGCATCCATGTAGGACGCAGCATTAAAATAGTTATATTAACTTTATATAAATGTCATATTTTAATATATTTTTGTATATTTTCACAAATAAAAATATGGGATGCACGATTAAAATTAATCTGAATTATTTTAACATATATTTTTAAAAAGTGATTTTAATCTAAATATTTGAATATATTTTTTGTATATTATATTTGTGTATTTTTGTATATGCATATAGGACAATATTTGTAAAATATTATTATTTTTTAAAAGATTTTAAAAAACTTTATACAAAATAGCATTTTTATATATTTTGTAAATTTCGATCCCCCCCATATAAGATGCAACAGTTGCACTTGTAAAACTAGATTGAATCGCATTAAACCTGACTGCACTGAATAATATATTACTACAGCTTAAAGCTGAATCAAATTTGCTTCAGAATTGTTGCCTTTTCCTGTTTATTTCTGTTAAGCCGCTTTGTAGCTGTATTAATAAATGCCCATCTGAAAGCATGTTTCTCTCTCTCGAGCAGCAGAGGAGCCGGCGAGGAAAGGTGTTTGGGAAGGTGAGCTGCAGGAACATGAAACAGGACTGCCCCGACCCAACCTGTGACGATCCCATCTTGCTTCCAGGACACTGCTGCAAAACATGCCCAAAAGGTAACACACATACAGACTGAGTGTGTGAGTGTGTGTTTCTGCAAATGGTGAGCAAATGGAAACAAGGTCCAGTGCTTTTTGAATGTCGTCACACTGTTATACGGGAAAAAGTGTGAGGGAATGACGGAAAGTTTTGGCCAGCGCTGTTCCTCGCAGACAAACGGAGTGATAAATGGCAGCGAGTGTGGATAGATGGTCTGCTTCGCTGTAATTGCGCTCATGTTTATGGATGCCGGTCCGTGCAGAACATTGGCTCTACTGTGCATTCTGCGATTTTTCTGACATCATGCATCTCGGTTTCCGTGGTTACAGGAGACTCAGGGAGAAAGGAGGTGGAGTCTCTGTTTGAGTTCTTCCAGGAGAAAGATGACGACCTGCACAAGTCCTACAACGACAGATCCTACATCAGCTCTGAGGAGAACAACAACCGAGACAGCGCCACCGGTGAGACCACACTTATAACTAGAAATGTCAAATTACACATAACTGAAAAAAAAAGATGATGCAAAATTTATTTATTCAAATTTATATATTTTTACCAACACTGGTGAAAACTTTTATATAAATGTATCATTGTATGAAATTTATATGAACGTATAATCTGAGAATTATCGCTGTTAAACCTATTGGTATAAATATTCAATTCCTTTGAATTATTTGCATTGTGAGGGTCAGAAAGCATTTGCAAAGTTTCAACCGTTGGCTAAAAACTATGCATCGTTCACACATTTCTGTGCATTCCTTTCAAATATGTTAAATGATGGTCAGTGTGATTAACCTGATTGATGTGCACAGATTTTGTGGCTCTTCTCACCGGCGTGACGGACTCATGGCTGCCCAGCTCCAGTGGTGTCGCTCGGGCCAGATTCACTCTCAGCCGGACGAGCCTGACCTTCTCCATCACCTTCCAGAGGTAACACTCTCACCTGAGCAGATATGATGCCCATCCAATCACAATCCTCCATCGCTCAATTTACACTTGTGCTTGTCTCTTAGGATGAACCGGCCGAGCCTCATCACCTTCCTGGACTCCGACGGAAACACGGCGTTTGAGTTCAGAGTCCCACGGGCCGATACAGACATGGTGAGTTATTAATGTTAATTAAAACCTGAAAAAAAAAAAAAAAATTTGTTACTAAATGTTCAGTGAAATTTTTTTTTAAATAAATATAAATATAACAAAGGTAAATATAAATTGAAAATAATATAATTATATTATAAAAAGGCATTTAAAATAAATGTAATAAAATAAACAATAGTAATTAAAGTTAATACAAATAAAATGAAACGAACATGCATAATATTGAAATGTGTTCAATGTTCAGATCTGTGGCGCCTGGAAGAACCTGCCGAAGTCTCACCTGCGTCAGCTGGAGGCGGAGCAGCTGCGTGTTTCCATGACAACCGCTGACAACAAGAAGGAGGAGATACAGGGCAAGATCATCAAACACCGAGCGCTGTTTGCAGGTGCGTAACGAACCTTAAACTCCATTCCTGTCGTAGTGTGATGTGTTTGGACGTTTAGGCTCATTTGCACTTTGTCTGACAGAAACGTTCAGTGCGATCCTGACGTCTGACGAGGTGCATTCTGGGATGGGAGGAATCGCCATGTTGACGCTCAGCGACACAGAAAACAATCTGCATTTCATCCTGATTCTGCAGGGACTCGTTCCTCAGGGGAGCTGTAAGGACAAAATAGAATATCTCTCTCTCGGTCTATATATATATATATATATTCAAACAGATATTTTCTAACATTGAATAATTCCTTTAAAAATATAATAAATTTTTTTTCCCATTTTGTTTCAGTCTCCGCTAAGGTGCCAGTCCGAGTGAAACTGATGTATCGACAACATCTGCTGAGAGAAATACGAGCAAACATCACTGCAGACGTGAGTTAAAACACACATGTACATGCCTTTACTGATGGAAATGAAGATGAATGAAGCACAGTAAGTTAAGGAGCATGGTTTTGTGTGTCTGTAGGACTCTGACTTCGCTGAAGTCCTGGCTGATCTGAACAGTCGTGAACTCTTCTGGCTGTCGCGTGGCCAGCTGCAGATCTCGGTGGAAACAGAAGGTCAAAACTCTCGTCAGATCTCTGGATACATTTCTGGCAAGAGATCATGTGACAGTAAGTGCAGCCAATCATCAACTATCACCTCATAAATCACCCCGTTAATACATAAATCAGCTTCAAGAGACATCAAAGGCTTTGAAGAGTTTTCTTTCCTGTCCTGACAAAAGTATTAATATATTTTTTTTTTAATTTAAATTAGATGTATATTTGAATAAATGTATAATATTTTATGATATTAAAATGTATTAATATTTGTTTGTCGCTGATTTAAATTCTATACATTAAATGATTGATTTTAAAATGTATTAATATTTATTTAATTGTTATAATAGTGTGTGTATATATATATATATATATATATATATATAGACAAAAAATACTAAATAATTATTCAAATATATAGGTTTAAATGAAACCATTAATACATAATTAAGTTTAAAGAGCCATGAATTGTTATTCATATTTAATAATTATTTGTATCTGATATTGAT
>JAUYWG010000050.1:17342214-17365350 GCA_034779775.1 Enteromius afrohamiltoni
ATATACTATGTAAAGAAAAACTTTTATTTTGGATGCGATTAATCGCGATTAATCATTTGACAGCACTAGTATTTATTATATATAATAATATAAAAAAGCATCATTACTCCAGTCTTCAGTGCCACATGATCTTCAGAAATCATAATAATATACCGATTTACAGTTCTGATTATTATCAGTGCTGAACACAGTTGTGCCGCTCAATATTTTTGTGGAAACTGTCATGCATTTAATTCTTCAGGATTCACAGAAAGAACATTTATTTGAAATAGACATTACTGTAACAGTGTAAGTCTGGTGAGTTGAAATCCTTGCTCTCTCTCTGTAGAGTCGATGATTCTGCTGGGCTCTATTGAGCGCGCTCAGTTACAGGCTCTCCTCGCACAGCACCTGAGTCGCGAGCGGCGGCTGGAGTTTATTCGCGATCGCATCGATGCCGAGAGGAAGCGCGTGTCTGTGGTCAGCACTCCCAGCAGCGTAGAGGGGGGTCAAAAGGTCAACCACGAGGTTCGCTTCCAGGTCAGAGGGCATCACTCTTCACTCGACTCTTTACTCTGTGTTTACTCAGTTTCTGAGACTTGATCTGGTATGTTTGTGAGCGTAGATCTCCACAGAAGAGTCATCGTTCACACCGACTCGTCCCGTCTCACCTAAACCTCTCAAACCTGCGCTGAAGAGGACGTCTGTCGCCGAGAAAAACGTTGAGATCCCAACGAGTAATACCTCACACACTTTAAATCTATCTGGTGTATTTATAAATACTATATAACCTAACCTTAACTCTAACAGAAGACTTGTTGCATTTTTACAATTAAAAACAACTTTTTACTCTTAATAGCTTTCCTTTTTAGTAATATCTTTAATTGAATGTTAAACTTTTTTCTTTATATTTATACATTTATTACTAAAGTAAACAAACCTGTGCTTATAAAACCTTTACCAGACTACATTTACAATCCTCTCAAGTCCATTTCAAGAGGGTTTGTGAGGACATTTCTAGACATTCAGCACACACACACACACACACACATATATATATATATATATATATAGTATAGTGAGTGTTATTTAATGCAAAAATAATAATACACACATACCCTCTCCAACACACATACTAGTAATTTTATAAATAAGTAATTATAAATAAATAGTAAATTAAAAAAGGTAATATATAAAAACATCAGAGTGATATATTATATTTTATTTCATTACTTTCATTAATTTTCATGTTAACTCTTACTAACACTCATGTATTATATTATCGTGTAAATTGTGAGTTTCTGTGCTTTTCAGGTGATTCTGGCATTGGCTTGAAGAATCTGTTATGTGCTCGACCTCAGACTGATGCAATGGAGGTGAGACACTCTCTCTCTCTCTCACACACACACACACACTCCTGTGTTCTGGGGTGTAATGGTGTTTGTACTGTACAGACTGTGTGTGGTATTGTCCTACACTGACCCTACACCTAAACCTACCCCTTACAGGAAACACTACACACTTTTTGAATTTCTTTAAGCCTTTTGTTTTACAGGGAGACAGGAAGTGTCGTCATAAACCATGCTTACGTTGTAGTACCCATGTCATTATACACACTTGTGTCCTCGTAAGCCACAAATGCCTGAACACATACACACTCTCACCCTCTCTCTCGTTTGTTATATGAGGGTAATGGTATGAAGTTTTCTGGTGTGTGTGTGTTATTTTTCCCTCGCTGGAGAATAATAACGTGGAGCTCACGGTGGCTCCTGACTTCAGGCCTCTCAAACGCGTCAGGATCTCTCTCTTGGTAAGAGCGTTTTTAAAACACAGGCTCATCAAATCATCAAGTCATCATCTTATCATAAATGCCTTCCTCCTGCCTGTTCCTGACCCTTGACCTGCACAACCGCTGGATGCACACAGAATCACTGGAAGTTTACAGTAAAGATTTTATCACATTTCAAGACGATATAATGTTTCCTTTATTGTGTGATAACATTAGATTCAGTTTCACTGAGTTCAAAGGTCAGAAACAGTGTAATCTAGCAGGAACATGGGAAGCAGCCAAGCATGCGTAGCTGTCAATCATCAGCATGACATCAGAACTGGCCAATCAGTGCGTGTTGCATGAGAAGTGGGCGGAGCCAATCAATGACAGCGTCCAATAACACTAGTCTCGCTCCCTTCATGTAAACGTCGTACCGCTGTAGAGTTTAGATCTTAAATTTTATAGAGTAGCCCACCTAAGAATGATCATTCTGTCATCATTTACTCACCCTCATGTCGCTCCAAACTTGTATGACATATTTGTTTTTGAAAGTCGGTGTGGTTTCGTCTGTTTTCTTTTAAAAGATTAAAGCTTGACTTGAATAGCTAATTATGTAATATGATTAATAATATTTAATAATAAATAAATTGAATAGATTGTGAAAAAAATTAATCAAGTTACTAGTTATGGTTGTAACTCGTAACTTTAAAATGTGTAACAATTAAACGCATGAAAATTACTTTAACTACAATAATAATGGTGTTTTCATGCAAATTATGCTTATAGTAAATATCAGGACTGCTTTTTTTGGTAATAGCAGTTACTTTACCACCTAAAATAATTAATAAATTACAGATTTTAATCTTACTTTAAACTTACACTGTGCTATATTGTTGATATAACTTTTACCTCATTGTATTTAATTGATTTAAAGACCAGTTTTTACTGTCTTTTATTCAAAGTTCATTTTAAGCTCTGTGTTTACATTTATATTTGGTAATTTAGCAGACACTTTTACCATTTTTTTAAATAAATTTAAGTTAAACATTATATTTTTCAATGTATTATATGTCTCTCATTACAGAGAAGTGGCACGATTTCCAAAAATAAAACAATTATGCATTAATATTGACTTTAATACATTATACATTGTATTATATAATACTTAGAACATTTTTTCCGGCTGTTTCCATTTGTTAATATTAACTACATTAAATGTTAGTTCACACTAATTTCAGCATTTACTAGTACATCAATGACAGTTTTTGAGCTGAGTAATGCCAGCTTTTTCCTCTTTTGAGCTGCTTTACAGATGAAATTGAACTCATCCCACTGTTATTTTCCCATTTATCAATGTAAAGGTGCTCTGAAATGATTTGAGCTGTACTATATAAAAAGTCACTTGATATTATTAAGATAAAAAGGAATGTTATTTAATGGATCTGAGCAGAACTTTATTGAGATGCTGTTAGTGTTAATGTTAGTTAATGTGCTGATCGTCAGTGTCAAGTGTTTTCTGTATTTCTGTGTGAATGGTGCATCAGTGCAGTGCCGTGTTGAATGACCCGCATCTTGTGTAAATCAATCCAGACTGTTTGTGCTCATATCGTGTCGGTGATGATGTCACACGGTTGCTACGGAGATACATTTGCGTACTTTGTAGCACGATGAACGTATATTAAGAACAGAGTAACAGCTACATAATGATAAACCTGAACCTTCATCACAGTCTGCGACAGCAACAGAAATCTGTGTCACCTTTATTATCAAAATCACTCAATTTAAAAAATACAAAAAAAAGAGAAGCCCATGCAATTTCTCCCAGTTGTTTTTCACTTTCCATCTGCGTAATAGTCAGCAGAAAATAAATGGAAAAACAAATTATATATTTAAAAAAAAAGGAACAGTTTTTTCTACTGAATTTTATGCAAATGAACAGTGCGAATCAACTGGCTTTTTACTTTTTAAATTTAATTCCTTTTTTTTTTTTTGACCAAAATTTGTGTTTTTTTTTTCTTTTGTTTTGTGCCAACAATGTCAAAAGTAACCCATATAAAAACATGTGCATGCTTTTCATTTTATCAATTCGTTTTTTTAAAAAGTATGTTATATTACATTATATTAAGTTGCAATTGTTTTCATAAATAGGTTGCATTAAAATTTACAATAGGGTTCAATTTGTTAACATAACTCAACTGCGTTAGTTAATATGCTGCTTTGCTGATTTTATATATTTAAAAATACTTTTTTTAAAAAGAGAGTCGTGCAAATTGCTCCACTTTTTTTGCGTCAACAGTTTCTATAATAAAATGTAAAAATACTTAAATAATCATTTATGTCGTTAACTTTGTTATAACATTATTCCTCTTACTTCGATTCCTTATTTTATTGACTGAATTATGCTTGTTTAATTTTAATAATTTAAAAATATATTGAAGTACAATGTAAATAACATTTAAATAAATTAAAATTAAGTTAAAGTTTAATTTAGGTTTAAAATGGAGAAAGCTGTGCCTAGTTGTCCAGTGCTAAAGAACAGGAAAAATGAGCGCAGCTTTCTCTCTCAGGTAGTTGTGCAGTAAGTGGTTTTACCGTGGTAAAAGAGCGAGACCCGCAGTCCTTCTGTCTGCTCATTACATTACGCTCACATTTCTACAGAAACCTGCACTAATGGATGGATGTTTTATTAATGCATAGAGAGTGCTGCAAAGACTTATACGCCAATATCTGCTTGTGTGTGTGTGTGTGTGTGTGTGTTTCAGGAGGATCCAGACGCAGAGGATGACATGACTCTTGGCGAGGTGAGAACACTGCGGCTGAAGTGAAAACCTCTGATAATAAAAGTGCTGTCAACAGATACAGGATATAAGTTGAAAATATTCACATTTATATATTTATGTTAATATTCTTTTATATTATATGTAAATATATTTAATACATAAACAAAGCATATTTTTCTGCATGTGTTTGTATTATATATACATAATAAATATACACAGTATACATGCATATATTATGTAAACAAAAACTTTTATTTTGGATGCTATTAATTGTGATTCATTGTTTGACAGCACTAATTACATGATGCTGTTTATAATTGGATTAAAACTTCAAAGCCACATACATTAAGAATACAAAATACATATTACCCCATATTTACATATTAGGTTCTTTTTTTGTTGCTTTTTATATGTGCACTGTAAATGATGTAATTACAATGGCTGTGAGTGCAGATTGAGGAGTGGGAGGAGCAACAGTTTGACGAACAGGTGAACTTCAACAGCTGCAAGATTGACCCCGCCCCCTTCCAGCTGGTGGAGCGCACTTCACTGCACAAGGTGTGTGTGTGTGTGTGTGTGTGTGAGTGAACAGAATAAGGTTAGAATCTACACAAATCTAAGCTCTGGTGATTTTTTTTTTAATAAAGAGTACACACTCCCTCTCTCTCTCTCTCTCTCTCTCTCACACACACTCATACATATATATGCTGACACTGGATTTATCTTGCATTTGTAAACCTACTTGTGGCTAGAGCACAGAAGACCCGCTCTGCAGTGGTGCATACACACACACACACACACACACACACAGTGAATGTGTTCAATGCAGTCCAGTCATCCTTCTCCTACACTTGCATGGCACTCATTATCTCTCTATGCACACTCACTGATCGATTTATACGTGTATGTGTGTGTTTTCAGAATGTAGCTTAATTTATGCATTTCTCTCCTCCAGTGTTACAAAGTGTCATGAAAAACAACAGTGTAAATGTTTTGGTGCATGAAAGCCCTCCCAGTATTATAATATTTGTTTGCTGACTGTCTTGTCTCTCTGTGACAGACTCACACCATCTTCTCTCTGCTGGGTTTGGATCACGCTTACGTCACCAGCATTGGGAGACTTATCGGAGTAGTTTCACTGAGAGAGGTGAGAGATCTCCAGCATCATTACCCCAGTCTTCAGTCACATGATCCTTCACAAGTCATTCTAATATTCTGCACAAAAAACATGTTTATAGAAACATGTTTTTGAGACACAATAATCTAATTTCATAAATACTAGGAAACTTTTAGTTTCTTATATTATGTCACAACACTATTAGTTTTTCCTCACAATTGGTGTCTTGCAATTCTAATTTAATTGACTTTAACATGTACATAAATGCATATATGTATATGCATTGGAATGGCAAAGCTACATAGATTAAGAATAATTACCATATTTTGAAATATTTTATAAATATGTTACATATTTTCCTTATTACAATGTTTACATGTTTATAACTTCACAGTAGTAACTTTTTTTCTTGCAATGGACTTTTTTCAGCAGTTATTTCACAGTTGAACTTGAATTCTACTTGCATTGTGATTTTTTTTTTTTATTTTATTAATTTTTTATTGCAATTAAAAAGTTTTATATCGCACTGGGAAGTCTGTTTGCACCACTAAATTTTTCTCTCACAATTCTGACTTTCTCACAATTGCAAGTTTGAACATTTACTTGAAAAAAAGAAAGTCCGAATTTTGAGAGGGAAACTAAATCTGACTTTTTCCTCAGAATGTGTGGTGTAAACTCCAGTTGCAAGCTCAGAAGTCGAATTTACAAGATTAAATTCTCACTTAATGTCTCGCAAATTTAACTTCAGAACTTTAAATTGTGAGGTTAAAATTAACAATTCAGAGAAAAAGTCAGAAGTTTGGATCATTCAGATGTGTATGCTATTTCTTTTATTCAGTGGTGTAAAATATGAAATGGAATTTTCTCACAATTCTGACTTGTCCCAGCAGTTACGACTTTCTTCTTGAAATTCAGTTTTATATTTCAGAATTCTGAACTTTTATTACACTCAAGGTTTTTTTAAGGTTTTTTTTTTTTGGCTGTTTTGCCAGTTATAATGTCGGAATTGCGAGACATAAAGTCAGAATTCTTAACTTGCAATTGCGAGTTATAAAGTCAGAATTGGGAGATATAGAGTCTAAACTGAGAGTAATAAAGTCAGATAATTGCAAATTTATTTTATAATTCTGAGAAAAAAGTGAGCAATAACCTTTTTTTTTTTTTTTTTTAACTTATCCATGCTTATCGCAGTTATGATTCTCTCACAGTTGATTTTTTTTTGCAATTATGACTTTTCATTTTGTGATTGGCTTTTTTTTTTTGCATATGACTTTTTTCTCCCAATTGTGACTTTTTCACAAGTATGAGTTTTCTTCTTGGAATTATGACTTTTCTCACAATTTTTTTCCCCCATCAATAACTAACTTGTATGATTTTAGTTATCTTAGTTACAACTATTCTTGCAATTGTCACTTTTTCTCACAATTATTAAATATTTTTCACAATTATGACTTTTCTTCTCACAATTGAATTTTTTTCTCATAATTATGAATTTTCCATAATTAATTTTTTGTGACTCATTTCACTTGTGACTTTTTTTTGTCTCGTAATTGACTTCTTTCATATTCAACTTTTTTTTTTTTCAATCTTCTGTAGCATTATAAATCAGTTTAATGTGTCTGTTAATCGTTAATGTTCTGTGTTGTAGTTGCGTAAAGCCATCGAGGGCTCGATGACGGTGAAAGGCGTAAAGGTTCGTCCGCCGCTGGCGAGCTTTAGAGACAGTGGCACGAGCGGCACCAGCAGTGAAAGTGAAGCCACTGAGCTCCACAAACTCTGGGATCGTCACACCAGCATCAGCATTCCTCGAGAACACCAGCCCAACACCTCTGACTCGGACGATAAGTCGCAGTGACCCAAAAGTCTTCCCACACCAATCCACTTCCCCTTCTGGAGAATCAGGGACTGTCTGGACTCAGCCGAGGCTCCTCGAGTGTGCGTATGTGTGCGTTTATATGTGTGTCTGTTGCAGAAAGAGACAGATCATCTCGTTTTTGTTGTAAGCTACCATTCCCTTTTTCACTTTTTAAGAATTGTGATGCACAAGATCCGTTTGAAAGCTTCATCTGGTGTCTCGTGGTTTTTATATTGGGGAATTTACATCTTGCAGTTCTTTTTTCTCGCACTTATTATTTTTTTTTTCTCTTGCCTTTGTCTTTTCTTCTCACAATGGACTTTTTGATCGACTTGATTAACTTTTTCTAGCTCTTAGACTTTTCTTGCTCGTCTTTATCTCATAATTGTTTTTTCTTGCAGTGGTCTTTTATCTTAGTTAGTCACCACTAATCTTGCAATTGTAACTTTTTCTCACAATTATGATTTTCTCACAGCTGACTTTATTCAGAATTATGCCGTTTCTTCTCGCAATTATGACTTTCTTTTTTCTTAATTTGACTTTTCTTCTTGCAATTATGACTTCTTTGCAACTTTGACACTTCGTCTTGCAATTGACTGTTCTCGTAATCAAGTATGATTTATTCTTGCAACTGTGACTTTTTTCGCAGTTACTACTATTTTTTTTTTTTTTTTTTTTCGCAATTACGACTTTTCTTTTTACAATTGACTTATTCTGTAATTGTTTTTTCTTCCCCTAGAAAATATGGCACTTTGGACTTTTTTTTATTTAATTTTTTTAACTATGACTTCTCGCAGTTGACTTTTTTCACAAGTATAACTTTTCTTCTTGCAATTCTTGCTTTTTTTTCCCCAATCGTGACTTTTTTTGCAAATATGACTTTTCATCTACCAATTATAGCTTTTTTCGCAATTACAACACTTCTCGCGATTGACTTTTTTTCTCGCAATCAAGACTTTTTTCGTAACTATGACTTTCATTCTTGCAACTATGCCTTTTTTTGCAGTTATGACTTTCTACTTGCAATTGACTTCTGTGATTATGACACTTTCTCGCAATTGATTTGTTGTTATCGTCATTCTGGCTTTATTTCTGTAAATTCTGCTTTTTTCCCCTCACAATTCTTCCCTGAGCTCTTAATCCGTGTGTTTTTTTTCGGTGGTGGGCATTAGATTCTCCTCTATATAAAGTGTATCTGTAGGCGTACTCAGTAGGTGGCAGAGAGAACAGAGCGATGGAGAGAAAGAGATGGAGTGGGAGTGATTTTCTTTTTACCGCAGTGTGTTTTTCTAAACTCTTTCAGACTTTTTTTTTCTCTCTCTCTCAGAATCTCAGACACGAGATTCAGTCGCCGTTTGAAGCCAAACCACTCGTATGTTATCTGGTCAATGTCAGATGAAGCGAGTCTCGCCCACGCAGACTCTTATGTAAGGATGTGCACTTTTTATTTCATTCTCTACTGGAAATGACACTAACGTGCCTCTTTGAAAGGTTTGGCACATTTCTTTCTTGCGTGTTTGCACTAAAGATGGTTTGGTGAAATCGATCACAGTCAGCGTTCAGCACAGCAACAGCATCTGAACTGACAATACTCAAATTATGAAGAAATGAATGGTGAGGTTTTGGAGAATTGCAACATGTGCGCTTTGAAGTAACCACTCATTTATATATATATATATATATATATATATATTGGGAAATCATAGGTCAGTCCTTCCCACTGGTTTCCATTGATCGAGGAGAATTTGATGAGTAAAAAGCACTTGGGCATGAAGCTGCAGGAAAACACACACATCCACAGTAAAATCTCTTTCTGTCTCTTTCTTTCTCTCTGATGTTGGGTCTTTGGCAGGAACTGCGTGTGTGTGGTTTTTTTGGTTTGTTTTTTTTTCAACGTCTGTAACGACTGATGATGAATTTCACCAAACTTGTCGAGAACTCATCCAGGTCATGTTTAAAACCATTTATTTTGAGCCATTTGAACAATTATTATTATTATTACTATAGTTTTTTTATTTCCTCCAAATTCTTACTACAATAAAGCGTTTGGATGTTTTACTTATGTATATGTGATGTATATTTTTTTTATATTTTCTAGATTTTTTGTTATGCTTAATGATTGTTTCCTTTGAATTCTCATTACCAAAAAACTATTTATTTCTAGAATTTAAACGCCACATTTGTGTTTGTAGTAGCTGTATTTTGTTTGTTTGTTTGTTTTTTGTAATGAGATTGCAAATGATAAATCATCAAGAATAATGGAAAATACAAAAACAACATACAGCTATTGTGTATAAATAATTTGAGTTTATCAATGTAATTGGAATGTAAAAAAAGACTAAACATTATTCTTTTTTCTTTACTTTGATGATTATCATTTTTATTTTAATTCTTATTGTATAAGTATTTAAGCACCATAGTGTGTAATATATATATATATATATATGTGTGTGTGTGTGTGTGTGTAATTAGAAATACAAAAAAAGTACATCAAAAGTATATAAAGTAAAAAATGTATGTTGATTATAAAAATGTTGATTATATTTACATAAAAAAATTAAATAAACACACACACACACATACCTTTATGTTGTACCTTGTATTACTATGATTATTAATAATATTATTATTATTATTATTATTATTATTATATTACTATTATTATGGAATTGCATTTTATTATTGAGAATCCCAAAACTTCAGAAATAACAAATGCAACCATACATTTGTAATTATGAGTGCTTAAAAAAATCCCTGGGTTGCATTTTTTTAGGTTAAATATGATTCCATATTTCTCTGTTGATTTTATGGTGAAATATTGACTCGGTTGTGGTCTTGACAGGCATTGTGAGATTCATCTGTGAACATATTTCCACGAACAACAGCCGAATAGAACAAAAGTGAAATCTGAGAGTGTTTTATTCACTGTTGTAAATGTTTGGTTTCGTCAGCTGATCGTTTTAATTGGAAATGAAATGAATTTATTTAATTCTGATTCTTAACTGACAGATTTGATCAATAAGCTTTAATCTGTTCACTGGTGGAGAAGAGGCTTATTTTGTTGATTCATGTAGATTTACAGATTTTAATATATTTAAAATATCATATTAACTTAAGTATTTTCTTCTTTTTGCCATTTGTATGTTCTTGTATTTGTTCTTCCAATTAATGCAAGTCATTTTTGTGACTTCTTCAGACAATATCTGCGTTTAGAAATATGTGATGCCTTTTCTTCTTCTTTTTCTTGAAACGTTGCGCAAGCGTTGTGGGAACGTTTTTAATGCATCTCGGAGAATGTTTTGTGTTTCGTGTCCAAAAATGGTGCCAGTATCATCTCCGAATGACTTTATTAATACTGTAAGATGCACTCTGAGCGGACCAAAAGAGCAAAATCATGACTGCTTTATTAAATATGTTGTGGTCCATTTCATTTCATGCATTAGAATGTTGTTCTGAGAATCATATTTATTAACAATCTTACATGTGATCAACAAAGTAGATCAACCATGATTTTATTTTTGATATGATTGTTGTTGTTGTCAGTCGTTGGAGGATAATGTATTTGTGCAATAACATTTCTGTTTGTTTGTAACCAGAATTAAAACTATCTATGACTTTATGTGGAGATTACTTGTATAAATACATCTAAACTTTCTTAAGATGCATTCTTGAAAAGCAAAAAGACAAAAGTCTTGTTTTCTGAAAAATTCATTCATTTTTTTTAATAAATGTCTTAACTTAAACAAATGCATGTATTCAATTTAATTCATATTTCATATTCTGGACCCAAATAGTGAACATTTTTTACTTAAACCATATTGTGCCTTATAAACAGCTTCTCATTGAGTAAATCTAAGATAAATATATACATTTAATTTAGGATTGTAAAATAATCAGAGAATTACAGTATGATGGAATTACATTTTCACGATTGCTCAAAAACGGTTTACATTTATGAAACCTGCTTTTGCTAAAAAAAAAATAAATAAAAACAAGTAGATCTTGTTTTCCGTTACAAACTTATAAACATTCTTAATTTTATTTTTATGAGACGTAAAGTAAAAAAAAAAAAAAAAACCTGTCATCGGGGTCAGAAAAAGAAACAAGATTATTTTTCTAAACACACTTGAAAATATGGTTTTCTTGTTTTAAGTGAAGACTCACTAAAAGCAATAATAATGTAATCTTACTTTCTAAAAATAAATAAATAAATAAAGTCTTAAGTCATTTTGCACCTTAAGTAAATGTATCCTTTTTTTTTTTTTTGAGTGAGTATTTTGAGATTTTTCTAGCACAAATATCTAAAAACTAAATGAAGTATGAACATTTGCAAAAAAAAACATTTGTAGTATCTTCAATATTCAGTATTTGAGTTTATTTGAATATATCATTCATCAAATATAAACACGTATAGCATTACCTCCGCTTGAATAAATAGGATTTTAATTCCTTTTAATTGGTAGTTCATGTTTGGTCAAAAACAGTCATTTTTAATCAGACTAAAAAATAGCACTCTGAAAGGTTTCCAGAACAAAATACATTAATTGAATGAATTTGAATATTTTTTTTATTTTTCCAGATGAAAAGTTAGTTTTTTTCTTTGCTGCAGTGGCTCATCAGCAGGCATGGCATTCACAATATTGCTGAATTGTTAGCAATGTTAAAATATTCAGTACAGAAAATAACGGCGACATAAAGAAGTGTCAGAAATGGAGGAACGTGGATGAAAGAAAAAAATCCATAACAACTGAAGTGTTGAGCTCCCGGAAGGTCAGAGGTCAGAGGTGAGTTGCAGAGCAGAGGATGAGGACGTTCTGCGTCTGACGCTGATGAGGAGCATCCTGTCTGAGGTCAGAGAGCTGCTCACAGATAACGGGTCCATGTCTGCCGGCAGCACAGACTTATGGGTAAAGCGGCCTGCAACCATCCCATCAGCACCCGTCTGAAACCAGAGAACAGAGAACTAGTGATCTTTTTTTCTGCTCACCAAGGCTGTGTTTACTTGATCCAAAATATAGTAAAATACTAAAATATATTTACAATCTAAATCAGCTGTGTTCTGTGTGAATCTGTGTTAAAGTGTCTTTTATTTCACATTACACACATTTCTGATTATTAGCAATTGTGCTGCCCAATATGCATTATATTGTTCAGAATTCACAGATGAATAGAAAGTTCACTGTTTATTTGCAATAGAATTTACATTTTGTAACTATAAATTACTTTACTGTCACTTTTGGTCAGTTAAATGCATCGCTGCTGAATAAAAGTATTAATAAATAAATAAACATTACAAAATAAATCTCAAGATCTTCATTAGAACGGTCTCCTAACAGATCTGCAATGAAACGGTCGTCTCTCAACACTTCTACATATGTGTATCAGAAAACTTGACAAAAATACTTATTTTTATTAATAAACGATTTTTACATTTTTTGAAAATTTTCGAATGCATAAAAACCACACCAAAAACATCTAATATTATAAAATACAATATAATATGACATAATCTGCAAATTAACAGCATTGAGTCCACTGGAATGAATGGATTTTAAATTAATTAAATTAAACTAAATTCAAAATTAATACAAAAAAAAAAAATATATATATATATATATATATATTTAATACAAAATAATAATTAAAAAAAGTGTCAAAATCAACTGATTTTTAAAATGAAAAAGAAAACAGAAAAAATAAAAACTAATTTAAAATATTCATAAGACCTATAGTAGTATCTGAAAGATACACACACATAGTTATATGATATAGATCACATAAACCAGTACTAGCCTATTAAGTAGCTTATATACTCCACAAATGGCAGCAAGTAAATTTAGCATGCCGTACTAAATATATCTCATATATCACACACACACACCTTTTCGGCGTGAATAACCACACACTGATTATAGGCCAGCAGCACCACTTCATGAGGCTCGAACCCGCTCACGTCTGCAGACAGGAAGTAGCTGTCGCCCATCGCCCTGACCACGCCCACACCGGAACCAGAACCGCCGCGAGCTGAAACCGAGAAGCATCTGCTAAGACTCATTCAACAGGTTCGTTATATAAAAGCGTTAGACGTGGTTCTGGAGGCTGAATGGTCATCCCCCTTTCACACCAAGCACTATAACGATAAAGATATCGCTCTAAAAATCGTTCTCATTGTTACAGAACAGCAGCGTCTACACCACAACTACAACGATAAAGGCACTGAGAAACTATGTCGTTAATCATTTTCAGAGCAATTTTTGCAGCTGGTGAAACATTGACAACCAATCAGAATCAATCCTGCTATCACGCGCTTGAGCTTATGATGAACAGACGCATCATTCGCTGGTGCGGACGCAAATATAGTTATCGGTATTGGTGTGAATGGACCTTTAGCCTTTATTACTCTTATAACTGATAGAGTTTTCCGTGTTTTGAGTGTTATGTGGTAGGAGGTGCTGTTACACTCCTTCTGACAGAAACTGAATCTCTGGATCAAAACATGGCGAAGAAGACAGAGATGGTGTGTAAAACAGCATAGAAATCAAATCTTTTCTTCACAATTTTGTTACCATTACTAACAAAATATCCTAGAGGCCACAGAAGTTTTGTGAAACTTAAAAAGCGTGGGTGGGGAATACGTTTTTATGAAGGAATGTTCCCCATGTTTTGCCTGACACATTCACTGCTTTGTGCTTTATGATTAAAGGAAATGTTTTCTATTTGTTTTTTTTTCTTGTAGGGCACTATATCACTTTTACTTCCCATTGATTTCATCTCTCGGTCAGTCTCCCGGCAGCTGTAGCTCAGGTGAAGCATCGGTTCTGTGGTTAGTTTGATTAATGAGCGAGTCTCAGAGAGAAACTAGAGTTTCACAGCTCAAACATCATCATTGATCTGAGCTCTCAATCACATTCATTCATGTTCTAAACGAGCATCAGGAGGATCGTCTGAAACAATGCTCACATGAAACCAGTCAGTTTGGGGAATAAATGTTCATCACCAGAGGCTCGTTTACAAGATGTAGTTCTGATAACTTTTTTCCTCGGTAATTACAGACCATTAAATCTTGGATCTTTGTGAACTTTACACACTCTTCTCTTACCCTGTGTGTTGTCGCCGAGGCTCCAGTCGACCTGCTGACCTGCTCGGCTGTACTGATGGTTTCCACGGTAACCTCCGAAGGACTCATCATCCCCCTGGTAACCTAGAAAACACTTGATTACTCTGGTAACTAATTAAAGACTTTCAATCATCTTGGTAGGCCATAAAAGATTATAGAGTACCTTGGTAACCCACAAACCACTTAATTACCTTGGTAACCTATCAAAGATTCTCAATCCCCATGGTAACCTATATATATATTACCTTAGTGACCTATATGACACCTGATTACCTTTGTAACCTATCACACATGAGTCACCTTGGAAACTCATGAAAAACTCTCCATTACTTTAGTAACCCACCAATCTCTTTATTACCAGGATGACATGTTATCCAACACCTTGGTATCCCATAATAGATTCCTGCTTGCATTGGTAACCGTTAAAATACTTAATTGTCTTGGTAACCTGTCAAAGATGTTAAATCACGATGGTAACCAATAAAAATCTTCTGAACACCTTAGTAACACTACTAACACCTGATTTCCGTGGTAACTTTTCAAACATTCTCAGTCACCGTGGTAACCCATAAAACTTTCAGTCACCTTAGTAAACCTTGCTAACTGATCAAAGGGTTCTACATCACCATAGTAACCTATGAAAAAAAAAAAATTCTTGACCACTTTAGTAACCTATAAAACACTTCATCGCCTTAGTAACACATCAACAATTCTACATCACCATGGTAACCTACAAAAGATTTTAAATCACCAAGGTAGCCTATTAAAAACACTTAATCACCTTAGTAACACATCAAGGATTCTAAATCACCATGCAACACTCAGTCACCTTGGTAACCCATAAAAGACTCTAGCTGGCCTGTTGATTAGGATGGTATCTCTGACCTGTAGCGTGGCAGCAGCAGGACTCGTCGGTGACGGAGCTGATGGAGGACTCCTCTCTGAAGCAGCTGTGGAGTCGAGCGGCGCTGGAGGAGCGGACCGAGCTCGTGCTGTAACGACACGCCATCACACAGGACAGGAGTGCTCTCGCTCACTGCTGACATATAGACAGCTGCCGCACTGCATTCTGGGACATCTGGCCTCTCTGAGCGCTCCATAAAAGGCCGAGCTCCTGGAATCCATTCCTGGAGTAACGGTCCGAGAGATAAGACATGGAAAACTTCTCCATACGAGCGGGAGAGCCCACAGAAACACAACCCAAAATACATCAAAACATCACTCCAACACCGACACAGTTTGTTTGGTCTTACTGATAAATGATGCTTGTGTTGAAGTTACAAAGAATTCTTTTTATTTATTTATTTGTTTACTGTTTTTGCAAAAATGAATAGAACAAATTTAACGAAACAAGAAAAAATAAGAGTGTAAAATAAATAATAAAGGGAAAAAAGTAATTAAAAAAGAAATTAAAAAAAAAACTTCTTTTCGTATTATTCAATATCATATCAAGCAGTAAGATATCCAGACAGCAACTTAATAAATAACATTAACTAACTTCATGTAGAACCCAAACAAGATGTAAAAATACTCCAATATTAAAATAAGTAGTCACATTCATAAGAAAAAACCGTGTGGTGTGCACTACAGTACGCTCACTATCGAGGGACTGAAGAGTCTAATTAAGAGCTGAATGAGAGACTTCAGTCCACAGAGAGAGTCATTTCCAGAACACAAACCTGCAGAGACCCGTGAACGGATCTAATTAAGACACAAACGCATGTTTAACACGCGCGCACACACACACACACACACACACACACACATAATGACGTTCTTCCTGCTGATTTTAGAGAGGAGGTCAATATTTATCTATAAATAGACACTTAACCTCACATCACACACACACCCACACACACTCAATGTCATCTCTGGCCCCGGGAAAGTGTCCACAGAAGGGGGCCTTCACTCCGTCACAGTCCAGCGATGCGATTGGACGGTTAAACGTGCATCACAACGGGCAGCATCCGGCCAATCAGGGCATGGTGTGACAGACAACTTAAGATGCTTTTTATAGCGTATAACCTTAAAAAGAGCTAATCTTCACAGAAAGAGAGAAAAAGAGTCGAGATACAGGACATTAACAAGGAGAAAGAGAGAGATTCAAAGTGAAATGCTGAGAATACGGAACAAAACCATGTAGTCACACACACACACAATAAAAACTATAACATTAAATAACATTAATTGATTTCATCTAAACCCAAAGAAAAAATTGCATAAACGTAAAAAAATTTAAGAGTAATAATTAAGCTAAAAATAAATACAGAAAGTAATAAAAAATGAAAAAATAAGGGAAAATAGTAATAAAAAAATAAATAAAAATAAAAAATAAATCCAGGAATAAATGTAAATAAAAAGTAATGTAATTGTTCTACATATTTTATTTATGTTATTGCAATTAAGTGCATACAAAATAAATGTAATTTATAAATATATTTCATATATAAACAACACATTTTTTCTTAAATATATAAATGCATGTGTGTATATATATATATATATATATATATACACAGTAGACAATATGTAAATAAAAACTTTTATTTTGAATATGATTAATCATGATTATATATATATGTGTAGATAGATAGATAGACAGGCAAAACAAAAAAGAGCAAAACATTTCAAATGCTTTAAAAAAAATTAACAAAAATATAAAAATAATACATTTGGTTAAAAAACATACAAAAATGTATTTTAAATATACTTAAAAATAGGTTTGAAAATCTTTTTTTTTTTTGCCATATGAGTGTGGAGGATGAGATACAACACTTGTGTTAGAAAAGGAGTTAAAGCGATGAATCATAATCAGACTGTAAGAGGCTGGAGCGTCAGTGCGTTGCATAAGAGACTCCTGCAGAGACGCTATTGATCATCAACCAAAAAACACACCTACTACAATCACACAAACTCAGCTAAGCTGTTCAAAACAGCTCATGTGTTGCTATGGTTATCTAACCCACAGAAACCATAGCAACTGCATCGCAATGTGATGAATAACCTTTTAATCACTTGATATTTTCCCACTTGTCCGAGTGAAGAGAGTCACATTAAAACATTTTCAGTATCAGATATGTATTTTAAATATATTTTAAAAATGGGCAGAAAATATAACTCTGATGAAGCAAGTTTAGAATATATTTACATAAATAATAATAATGTATATTTTCAGCCATTAAAAATTTTTAACAAATATATTTTTAAAAAGCATTTAATACATTTTATATATTTTGAAAATACATTCATATATACATTATTTGTTTTCTATTCAGAATGCGTTTTTTCTAGTCAGGCTATACTATAATTTAAATGTATTTTCATGCTCCTAAATTAAAGGTATTTTTATCTCAAGAATATATTTATTTCATTGTGTTTGACTGTTTCCAACATATTTAAAAATAAATAATATATCATTATTATTATTATTATTATTATTATTATTATCATGATATGTGTGCATGTGTGTGTTTAATCATTTTCAATACATAGTCTTTGAAGTATCAGTAAATCAAAAGTCAATCACATGCCATCTTTAGCCGGTAATATTCTCGCCTGCGAGCGAGCAGCTGTGTCTCTCTGTATGACTGCTGTTGCTATGGAAACACTGCATAAGACAGGAAGTGGCTGGGCTGTAGGGGGGGAAGTGATGTAACAAGATTTGGATGATGCAGTCTGGCATTTAACTGATCCCAGATATGAGTACCATACGTGAAGAATTCAATTCCATTCGTTCTTCAGTGGAGGAAAAAAGACAAACACAAATTCACAGCGTTTAATAATGTTTTTAATTTTTTTATAATTTCAGTTTTCATTTTCATTTTAGTTTAGGTTTTAGTAATTTTGTTGTGCTTTTGTCATTTTAATATTGTAAAATAAAAACAAAAAAATAATTTATTTAGCCATAAGATATCATTCATGTTTAGTAATTTTAGTACTTCAACTTAAATAAAATTCAGAAATAATTTCTTAGATATTCACAAAAATTGCATTTTATTTTATTTCACTTAATAATTCATGGTTTTATTGTTAACAATAACAATAAAACATTTAACTTTATCTAGTTGCCAAGGCAACATTTTTCCATTTTCAATACATTTATCTTGGCATACTAAATTATTAAACTATATAGACATAAAATAATAATAATAATAATAATAATAAAAATTACTAAAATGAAAACAAAAAAGCTCAATTGAAAATCTTAACTATAAATGTAAAATACTAGTTGGCATTTCAATAATGACATGTTTGTTTAAAATATTATGACATTATATAAGAATAACTGTGTGCAAAAGAGCATGTGTATGATTGTGTTAGTGTTTGTGTGTATTAGACATACTGTATACAAGTATGATTGTGTGCCTATGAGCATGTGTGTGTGGTGTGCGCGCGTACTAATTAGATTGTCAAAACTGTCTGACTGACTATAACCCATAATTTCTCTGTGAATCATGGATCTCCATGGTAACACTGGAACGTCTGAGAACAAAAGTGGCCCTTATAGAAAAACAGAGAGCGCTTGACATTTACAGAACGCAAAGAACAAAACCAGGACGAGCGACAGTAACACAGAGACAAAGAAAGAAAAAGGGCCGCTCATTTCATTTTCACATTAGTATAATTTTTTTCCTGATGTAGACAATATCACACAGTGATAATTCAGAGACAGAAAGAGAGAAAGAAAGCAATAAACAAGCATCTTGTGAACAAACCACAGCGTTACTTACTCCAAATTCACCGCAAAAACCACACGTACAAAAATAGAGCAACTCTCCCGAAGTCCTTCAAACTGACCCACATTTACGATTCACCAACACTGGATCAACTCCGCAACATTCATTGTGTCCGTCTGAAGACAAAAATGCTTTAAAACGGGCGGAAAAACAAACATTCCATTCAATAATAGAATCAAAATTTATAATAATAATTATAGAAAAAACAGCATAACTTGATCACCGGTATTCTTATGCATTCTATGTCATGGTATAAACATTCGGCATTCGTGTGTCGCTTCGTAAACGACAGTGAGTTTTTGACGTAATCAGCAAGCCATGCCAACCAGGGACCAGGGAACAGGCGTCATGTGATCAAGACCCAGAATGCAATGGGGCCTGACGTCACATGAGGAGCAGGAATACACAACAGCCAAATCCACAAACCGTGCGAAACAACTGGGCGTCCAGGACGTCGCGCTCAGTCCGGCACTTGCGCGACACATGCATGATAATGAGGACGATGTCAGTCTTGCGTTCCTCTGTTAAGTTCGTCAAGATGCATTTTTTTCATGAGCCTGAGAACGAAAGATTCGTGTTTTCCAAAAGACAAGAGCAACTGGCGCCCAAAATGCAAATAAGTGAGCAAACCAATGGGTAGAGTCCGACGGCAAATATGTCAGCAGAGCCTGAATGCAAATAAGTGGGTGGAGTTTAATTACAAATAAGGTAAGGTAAGCCCAAATGTAGGTGGAGTCCGAATGCAAAATAAGCAGGTGGAGCTTAAATGCAAACCAAAGGGTGGCGTCTGAATGCAAATTAGGGGGTGGAGCCCAAATGCAAACCAACAGGTGTAGTCCGAATTCAAAATAAGTGGGTGGGGCCTGAATGCAAATTAAAGGGTGGAGTCCCAAATAAACATGCACCATTCACTGTTCTTCTCCCTCCTCTTCTTCCTCGTCGAGTGAGACGACGCCGGACGAAGCCACATCCGACACCTTCCTCCGCGTGGAATATTCCGGCGGGAGGCAGACTCCGCCCCCGCAGTCCTTACAAGGCGTGTCCTCATCTTCGAACGTCTCGGAAAACGTTTCCAAGCAGCAGGGGGAGTGGCCTCGCCTGTGCCCCACCCTGTGTAGGCGGGCTAACAGTAGCTCCTCCCCTCCCTGAAGAGCACCGAGGATCTTGGCGGTGAGGTCGGCGGCAGGCGTGTCCGCGTGACGCCCGAGATCTCGAAGCAACGGGTGTCTCTCGTCCAAACTGCACATGCTGGAGCAGAGCGTTTCCGACGGCGACCCCACAGGAGGTGAGAGGTCAGCGCCCACGCCGCTCTCCGCCTCGCACAGGCCACGCTCCCGCAGGTGAGCCCGACACACCTGAGTGTGCAGGAGATCCCGCAGGTAATGAGGGTACGAGGACAGATCTGAGAGGAGACCACAGGTGTGTTAGAATCACAGAAACAAATCAATGCTTAAATAAAATAGATTATCTGTCTAACTACGTCGCTTCTCTAGTATGCTAATGAGGTTTGAGAATGTTTGTTCTTACCCAGCTGACAAACTGTTCTTTCTTTAACTTTTAAGGCTAAATCTAGATCAAATTATATAATATTTTATTTTTAAAAAAGTATATATAAACTATTATATGAAATAGTTTATAATAATAAATACTTATTCGTTGCGTTATGTTATTTAAAATGGAAAGTAACATGCCAGACACTTCAGTGTCTTTTTCCCCTTCACCATCATTTGGCTGAGAGTTTGAGTTTTCCAGGTGGTTATATATTAATATGTCTGTGACAGTCGTGTCGCCACAGCGCTTGGCCTTCAGCAGTTAATTGGCGCTCGAAGCTCGTCTGATTAAAACACTGTATAATCCTGCAAACTCTAGCTGTACAAGAGACGAGCGACTTCATTCCCTTCACTCGCTCTCCACGCTCTGCCGCAGCACAACACATTAAACTTGCAGGAGAAATGAATGCTGGGATATCAAATAGCGCCAGAGAGCAAAAGGAGAGAGAAAGATGTTTTCTGAATGAAAGTAGGGCACTAGGACGGTAACGCCTGTGCTGTGATTCTGCCTTCAGTGTGAAGAGGAGAGAGAACATAAAACAGATAAAAGAATGGATGGAAGAAAGAAAGAAAATGCAGAGAAACTCCAATTATGTCTGTGCTGACACGAGAATAATGGTTTGAGAAGAATGTGTAATGACTAATTTCACATGCTTATAAACAAATACATACAAAAAAGAAAAGAAAATGAAAGATAATATTAAAATATAGCTGCAAGCAACAGTTACACGGACAGAAATGAAATGAAATGGATTATATTGATACAAACACACAGGCATATATTCACACACATTCTGTTGCAATGTTAGATCTTCTCTTTTAAAGAGATGTTTAAAATGTTATATTCATTTTCACTGCAACGATTATCTGGACAAATTGTATAAAAGTGTATGAAAATGGTAAACTTTAAATGTGATTTTTAATGTTATAATAGAAATTTTACAATGTCTCCATCAGCAAACATGAACAGCACTGCTTTAGTGTTTAATCAGCCCATCAGTGGTCTTCCGCTGCCATCTAGTGGTAACTACACAACACTGTGTTGAACTTATAACTATTACAGTGTTTTTTGTCAAAACTGTTTGATTGACATCATTAACCCCAGAGGCAAAGTTGTTCAGAACGAGGAGATCTACGATTATGATATTATATGAAGATATAGTCTAGAAGTGAATATGTGAAGGATTTAAGGTCATTCAGTCTGGAAACATTGTGGTTTTAAGGCTTTATTTAATGTGCCTATATTGTGAGCTCTATACTATTAGATGCTTGCTAAGACTCATCTGTCACATGTTTTAACCACGTTTCATAAATTTGTGTTTTTATTTATGTTTTCCAGTCTTTTGAGTATATATGACCACGCCCTTTTTAATATTGAAATGAATAGCAGATTCATTATGATCATCGTGATCAGAGCCAGAGTTCGTGTGTGTGTACCTGTGCTCTGAGTAACGGGCTCGTTTGCAGGTAGAAAATCTTCATCATAAGAGTCATCATTAGACTCGTCTCCGTCCACTGAAGACCAGGCACGTAGCTTTGCCTCCGCGATAGCAAACTGCTCTGCCACTCCTGATAAAAAACAAAACAAAACACAAGAAACGATGTTACATACACACATATCTGCATTAGATTTACATGAGATCACACACTATTTGAACGAATGTAGCAGAGGGTGTGATGGTTGCCGTGGATACAGGATGACTGAGTTCTTATTGGCTGCCACACAGAGGCCACGTTTGATTGACAGGTAATTTGAAACTGAACATTCCCTAGATGTGCAATGATGACATCACAGCAGTGTCCTCCAAGAGACAGGAAGTGACCTCACTCACACACACACACAGTTCTGTTCAGACGCACTCACATACAGCGTGTGGTGACTGGGTTAGAGAGCCAATTAGCTAATTAAAGCCCTCTCTCTGGGTCTTAATTTATTGATAGGACAAATGATTTTTTTTAATTAACCACAGACGCACTTGTAGTATATCTGCATACAGTGAAAAATTGCTAAAAAAAAAGTAAACAACAAAAAAATTTTGCAAACTGAGATAGAAACAATTAAAATACAAAATACAACAAGTAAAAAAATAAACAATAATAATAATTAAAACAAATAAAACATCAATAGTTAATTAAAAATTATAATATCATATATTTTATATATATATATATATATATATATATATATATTTTTTTTTTTTTATAAATATATATATTTTTTTTTATATATA
>JAUYWG010000050.1:17371979-17394025 GCA_034779775.1 Enteromius afrohamiltoni
ACACACACACACACACACACACACAGATCCACAGGTTTTATAACAGCAAGCAGACAGTAATTAAACATGAGCACTTTAAACAGGAGCCTCATCCATCCGTCTGTCGCGAGGCTGAAAAACACACACACACACACACACACACACACCTCATCATCAGAGCGACAGACAACGATCGATGGCATTCCCAAACACACACACACACACACACACACACACAGATGATACCGGCTCTCTGCTCGCTCCACACAGGAACAAAAGCTTCTCCATGGAGTCGGTCGTCAGCGTCGACATGCCACGTCGAGCTCACACCCCGTTAATCCTCTGGAACTTGGAAGGAAATGAGCATTTCTATAGCAACCAGTCACCATGGAACGATTTCTCCAAGGATACAGCGGCTGGATGCTGATGACATCACATGCAGCACGTTTGATCAGGGTTACTCTCGCTCTCTCTCTCATGAACACACACACACAACCCCTTTCCTGCAGTCTGGATTACACACAACACATTCCCTTTCAAGACACCCGTCTCTCTCTCATAATCCTGAGTGCTGCAGCATCCTTCTGCTGTGTTAGATACAAGATATAAAAATGTATATTTACATATATTTTTCATGTTTTCACTATTTTTTTTTAAATAATTTATTATTATTTATTTTTTTTCAATTTGAGTTATTTTAGTACGTCGTAATAAACTAAATGAAAATGTTTCGTTGGCAACTAGCTCAAATAAAATCAGTTTAAGTTTGTATTATTTTATTTTATATACATTACACATAATTACTTAATTATGAGTACAGTAATTAATAACCGTGCCTTATGTTATTTCTATCATTTACATGACTGCACATCATTTCTGTCTCTACATTAAGTTTTTGTATCGTGCATGGCTCAGTTCCACCACACACACACACTTCTGCTGATATTAACGTCTTGCGTCTCACTAAATGAGGACATAAATACAGTAGTCTACATGAAGAACATCTCCAGAACTGCTCCGAGGGTTACTTCAAGAGCATAACAGATGTGTAACCTGAAAACTATCTGAACTTTATTAAAGCAAATTTGCGCTGATTCGTTGTGTTGGATATATTTTTTCCGTGCAGTGTAGTCTGTAGAAATACCAACTAGCTGAAAAAACAAAAAAGTTTGAGATAATGTCATTTTACATAAAATTGGTATCGGTCAGGAACCGGCATCGAACTCAAGGTATCGGTATCAACATTTTTCATATATGAACTGGTGCATACATTTTAAGGCATGAAACCAATTTGGCATTTGGATTAAGTTGATATTTTCCCCAATTTAAGTGAAATGCATGTCAATTTCATTATGAGATGCAGAGTAAACTTAAAGATCAAACTAAACAGTAAACGATGAAACCCTGAAGACGTCTAGTGGCTTGACTGACGATTACGAAGCTGTTAAACAAGCTGAATACACATTAGTGCCGTGCTGAAAATCCACATTAGAAACTAATTAGTAATTACTCGGAATGACTCATGAATGATTAGAAAACTAACTAGTGAACATTTAATGAAAGTCGAGTGCGATTGGCCAACTAACGACTCAGATGATGGGGTTAATTAGGTCATTATCAAGCCGAGGAAATCATTTTGTGCTCTGAACACCGAGAACTCCTAATCAGCTCCGAATCTGACAGAAGCAGCAGCGCTTTCTTCAGGCCACGAGCGAGGACATCTAGAAGACGCGGCGTCATGTGAATGTAGGCTTCCTCGACCGCTAACCGTATAATGATGACAGAAATAGCTCATGAATGGCAGGCCTCGGAGCAAGACACAAGCAGGATCCGTGGCCCACTTTCTAAAAACACGGGGCTTCTGCAGAGTTTGGAAATCAAATTTAAAGAGTTTTTAAGACTTGCATGAAATTGATACCGAATGCAGTAACAGAACAAACCCGTATAATCCCAAATTCAATCAAGCCTCTTAAAATCTGTTACGTTAATAAACAGACTGAAGCGCATTCGGCTTGATTTAAATGCGTTTTATCTAATATTTACATTCGTGCTGTCAAACGGTATCCACAATTAAAGTATTTGTTTGCGTAATGTGTGTATTTACAGTAATAGGTATATATAAATAAACATGCATACAGTATATATATATATTTTGAAAAAAAAAATCATGCATACATTTGTATTTCGATGATTTATTATATATTTAATAAACAGGAATTTTTGCATTTGTGTGTATTTATACATAACACACACAGCGCACAGATATATTTTGCAAAAAACATTCAAAATAAACATTTGTTTACATAATGTGTCTGTACAGTGTATATTTATTGTGAATATAAAAATACAGACACATAAATATGTATTTTAATTTCATGTACATTTATATTGCGTATATATTAAATATATTTATAATATAAATGAAACATATTTGCATGTTTACTATGTATATTTATTGTGTATAAATACACACAAATGTGTGTATATGATACAATAAAAATGTTGATTTATTTAATATTTTTATAAATAATAAATAAAATTAATATAGGGTGTATATTTATTGAAATGCACAAACAAATGTATATTTTCAATAACAATGTTATGTTTATATATTAATACATATATTAAATTTATAACAAAATATATAAATTACATTGCATGTAAATATTTTCTAAATATATTCCGTGTGTGTATTTATATACATATAAACATACACAGAACACATTATGTAAACAAAACTTATTTTGGATGCTATTCATCGAAGTTACATTTTATACAATGTATTTATAGATACAGTACATTTATAAAGTTCATTCAACATTTTATTCATTTGATTTAATCTCATTTGATTTAAAATGTTGAGAATAAACTCATAAAATTGCGAGCAAAAAAGTCATAAAATGTTGAGAATTAAGGTTTTTTTCTCTCTAAATTTAATTAAAAATTCTCGTCATTGAACAAATTTATTCTAATTCTAAATATCAAAAAAGTAAAAAAAAAAAAAAGTTTATTCTCAACACTTTTCCCCCCCTCGCAACTTAAAATGTCGAGAATTCAATAAATTATTAGGAAAAAAAAAAAAAGTAGTTCAATATTTTATTTAGGCTTCTCTTGAAATGTAACGCCTTTAATCTCAAAATGGTTTTATTTATTTTTTTATTAAATAAAATAGGCCGTAAAAAAGGCCCTAATCTTATTCCGTAGATATGAAAGGAATTATCGTGGTAATTTCTTCAGCTCTACCGGAGAGTGAGTAAAGAATAACTAACGTGAACGTGAACGGTCCCTTTAAGACAGTTTCAGGAGCCGCAGAAGCGCTGTTAGAGAAGAGGAAGGGAATGCTGTGAAGTAAAAATGGACATGGAACAGATTGAGAGGAAACTTTGGCACCTTGAGGAAACGGTCCGAGCGCCCAAATGTTGCGCCCAGGCCGTGCGCCAAACTGGTCCGTGTGTTGCCCAGAAGAGCCAGGTCAGAGCAGGAACTCCTCGGGCTCCAGTCCACACGCAAGCGGTCCCCTGCCACTGTGTGAGGAGAGAGAGGAGACTCACTACTGCCCCCGCTGGCCTGGAGACACACCCTGCCCTACACTGACCATACAACCTAGTGCTGGGTGAACCTCACGGGTTACTACCCATAAAGCTGGGTTAAACATTTAAAGTGCTGGGATTGTCCATATTTCTCCCAGAATCATAGGAAAAAAACAAAAAATCAATATATATTTATGATCAAAAATACTTTATGCATTTTTAATACACAGAAAAAGAAAATAATATAATAAATAAATAATATAATAATAAAAATACACAGGACAAAACTGTATTTATTTATTGTAGCAATTGTATTTCCACAACACAAATTGCTGCATCAATTATTCTATAAAAAACAGGAATATTATATTAATACCATTTAAAATATTTCCATAAAACTAAATATTACGATATTATATTTGTATGCATTTACATAATGCATTACTAAACACAATAACAAAATATATTAAAAATATAATATATAACATATTATAAATATAAAAATATATAATATTACAACATTACTTATATTTTATTGTTCAAAAAATAATTATTAAAATGTTATCATTTAGTTTGTGTGCATAAAAATAAGATCCATTAATATTTATTAGGTTGTATGAATATTATAATCTTTCAAATATACATTTTATTCTATTGTAATATTATAATTATTTACTTTCATATCAGAGATTCTGAATATAAATACAGATATATACACCGTGAGTGAGAGAGAATTATATCCAAGTAAAATAAGATAGATAGCTTTGTATTATTTCATTAAATTATGAAACAGTATTTTGCTATAACAGATAACACTTCCTAACAGCAACAAGAAGTAAATGAAGCATTTATTGTTCATAATAACCGTATTTTAGTTGCTGATGTTTTTTGTCCATAGCATGTAAACATTGACTGAAATCTTGACTTCAGGGCAGTTTCTGTGACGTTCAGCTCCTCTGATCAGTAAGAATCAGACTCATCTGTGAGGCTGCAGATCTACAGAGCGGAGATGTTTCTCTGAAGCTCTCATGCATCAACATGCAACATCTATAGCCTCTACAGCGTTCTCTGAACATCTATCACACACACAAACACACAGCAATCAGTTCAGCTGGATGAAAAAAAAAGACCAGCATTCATTCAGAAATGGCCGAGTCTTTTCTTTCTCTTCATGCAGCAGGCCTTTCTGAGGCTGCACAAGCACGACTTCGCCGATGACATCACTTCCAGTGTGCTCAAGTGGGAATATTTACACTCATTCATTAACACTTACACAGTGTCGACTGCAGAAGGAAAGAACAACCACAGCATTCAACAACGTCTTTACAATCTCATATTTAACATTAGAAAAAATATTGTAACATATGTTTTTTTTTCTTTATGCAGAGGCATTTGCCGTTTAATGCATTTTATGAATACAATATTTGTGACTGATTGAAATATATATATATACACGCACACACACACATTTTCTAAATGCCAAATATAACTTAGAATGGTCTTGAAATGTCTCACTGGTCGAGATCCCAGAGCTGTTTCTGATCACAGAGAGGCCAATATGATCCACAAAAACTGCTTCGGCTTCTCTGCGGGAAATCAACAGGAGCGTTTAGTTCTAGCTGAGCGACCCACAAACAAATCAAACATGAGAAGAACACACAGAGATCTCTGCTCCTCGTTCCAGAGAGAGAGAGCTTCACGAGCGGACTCTGTCCTTGTCCTGATAACTGTCCCGAGACCGTCTCCTGTCCTCAGCCAGAGCTGACGTAATCTCTCTTCACTCTGACACGCTCCTGCTTTGAAAAGTCCATTTTAAGATAAAAAAAAAAAAAAAATCAAAGCCAATGCCAACCGATGCCTATTTAACCTTAGTGTACTGTAATTCTTCACTGATGATTGGCAAAAGAACTAAATATCACTTCTATTAACATGAGAATATATGATTTAAAATATATAATAATAGTATTCCAATTTGAATTGTTATATTTTTAAATGTACATGTCATCAGAAATTATACACACACACACACACACACATATATATATATATATATATAAATAAATAAATCATTTTTAATTAATGCATTTAAAAAAAAGAAAAAAAAAGAAAAGAAAAAAAAAATATATATATATATATATTTATATATATATATTAATAATAAATCTAATAAATCAAATATATTGGTTTGCTATGGGATATAAATAAATATGTTTCATTAAATATCAGCAAAATAGAATTGTGTTTTTAATTATATGGAAATTTTATATTCATATTCAATTATATTAATTATATAATACTAATATGTAGTTATATAAATATATTAATCATTTTAATTCATTTCTATTTATTTACATATTATAAATTGTACCTACTGTATTTATTGATAAAAAAAAAAGAAAAGAAAAAACACCTGATTGGTATGGAATATAATAGAAATAATATTAGGTACATCAGCAATATAAATATTAAATATTGAGCATTTTATGTAAATATTATAGGCCTATTAATAATATTATAATAAGACATTGATTAAATATTAATTAAAATATAATAAATAAATATAAACATACGTAAAGATTATGAAATAATAGATTTTTGAATGATTTTCGCTAATGGATTAAAAAAGCTTGCCGCTTTTTGCAATAATAATCATTTTAAAAAACGTTTAAAATTCAAAATAGAATTAAGCAAGTACCTTTAGATTTAAAATGATATTCCACTTTTACGGACTAGACAATGAAACCAGTCTGGGGTTTGCAATGTGATGCAATTTTAAAAATAAAAAGATTGTATCTCCAAAGAACCATTCAATGATGGCTTCTCCAAAGAAGCATAATGTTTCTAAGTGTGAAGAACCATCTGAAGAACTGTACAGAACCAGGATAGATCCCATGAATGCTTCAGTGTCAATAAACCACCTTCACTGCAAGTTCTTCTTCAGATAAACGCCAGAACAAAAGAAACGTGATCAGTTCCCAGCACGATTACCAGCGATTAACAGAACAACGCTCGCGCTCCGAACGGCTCCGGTGTCCTGATACGTCATTAATAATTACAGCCGCAGATTAAAAAATGATTTGCGCGGTGAAAATAAATCTGAGGCCGTTTGTTCGGGACTCTCAGAGTGGAAAGGCGTTGGATTTAATTTTTTCCGTCCTCACTTGGTGTACAGAACGTGAGGAAAGACCTGGACAGTCATCATAACGAAACAAACATGCTCGAGACATGCTAGTAACCTGCCAAGTACATCAAGGATCTTTAATATCTTTTAATAATCTAATAAACTTCTCAAGCGTTCATTAATGTGGTGTTGTTTTTTGTGGACATCCGCCGGGACTGCTTCCGGTTTCCACAGACAGCAGACGTTAGAGAAAAGTGCTTAAGTTTGAATCTATCATTAAACAACGCACTGAGGACATTTTATTAGGAATATGAGCGCGGCCGATGACCTGTTAAACCCTTTCAAAGGCTTGGAGGGGTCTGGACAAACTCGGCTGAAAGAAAGTCACATACACCTACGCTTCAAAGGGGAGACAGGATCATTTATATTTTTGGGTGAACTATCCCTTTAAGTAAATAATTGAATTAGCAGGATGTGTATCAGCGTTCTCACAAGCGATACGACACTACAGTACACGCAGCACGACCGCATCGCCTCCAGCGCACGTACAGCCGAGCAGAGGATGAAGCATGTGATGAACGAGCAGGGTTAATGCAGATCCATGCAGAACGCCCCGTCAGTGTCTCTGGAGCATGCCCTGATGGCTGAAAACCAATGCATATGCGTTCAGAGAAAGCCTGCAGTCTCTCTCTCTCTCTCTCGGTCAGAGGTGTGTGTGGGCTGCGGTCGGGCTCGGGTTTCACATACAGTACAGTGAAGCGCTCTGATGCCTGCTGTTTTTCATGCTCGGAGGAAAACGTGCGATTCTCACCTACTGGTGTTCTGGAGGCTGCGCAGCCCATGCTCCGGGGAATCAGACGGTCACAGAGACTAAACCGTGGACTGATCTGAGCCGCAAGCATGCTAAGAGACGGCAGAAGAGCTTGCTTGTCCTTCTCTCCATCTCTCTTTCCTCGCAAACAATCCGTGTCCGCTGCTCTCGCAAACTCCAGTCCTGCGCCCCCAACACACACACACGGACTAATCCACGTAGCTTCTAGCCTATGAACTATATTGCATTTCTGCAAACACTAAAAAACATCACAAATCGTGTTTGCCCCCAAAGAAAAGAGCTGTTGTTTTACACACACACACACACACACACACAGACGGACTAATCCAGCGGTTTTCCCAGATGCTCTCAGACATTTACAGACTAAACTATTGGTTCTACCAGATGCAAATGGATTACAATGCTGTGCACATATATAGGTTATACAGTAAACACAAACACACTAAAAACATCTGTGGTTCGGCCAAATGAAAAGAGCTAGTTAAATATGGATTAAACTGTATTTCTGTTAAAAACCAAACATTTATATACAAGCATCAGCTCTTCCAGACGCAAGTTTGTCCACAAATATGGACTAAACTACATTTGTCTGCAAACACGAACACATTAAAAAGTTGTTTACCACAAATACAGCCACTAAACCAGCATTTCTCCAAAAGCAAACAGATAAAACTATGATTTCTGATATATATGAACATAAACAGCTTTTCTACCGACCGAAAAGGGTTTTAACGGTTTCACTGAACTACGGTTCCTCAAACATTGTTTTTGGGCTGAATATACAGGCTAAACCAGCTTTTCCCCCAAATGCAAAGTCTAACTTGCTTGTTGGTGACATTTATACATAATAAACTGCCTTTCTCCCAGATGCATATGAACTAAACCAACCATTCAAGTAAAAAACAAAAACATCTACAGAGGTTTTCTCCCAAATAAAAACACACTGCTGTTGTTCTCCACAAACACTCTGAATATGATTGCTTGCCGTGGATAAACAGACTAAATTACTCTGCCAAACACAAGTTCTCCAGATTATAACATAGTTATTACATAATATAGGCTATTCAATGTTTTGCGCAAACGCATTCAGACCAAACCAGCACTTCTCCCAAATGCAAACAGACTAAACTGTACTTCTCCACACAAATATTCAATACTTCTGTTTTTCCACAAACATATCACAGATGACTATAAACAAGCCTTCTCCAGAACAAAAACAGACTAAACTGTTGCTCTTTCAGAGTCAGACACAGCCAACTAATCCAACACTTCTGAAGTTAGAGACTATCCGTTTCTACTTCTACTAAACTGCACTAATATGTGACCCTGGAGCACAAAATCAGTCTTACAAAATGATCCATTTCCCTTTCATGCCAGAAATCACTAGGATATTTATTAAAGATCATATTTCGTGAAGATATTTAGAAAAATCCCACCATAAATATATACAAAATTCTTTTCTTGCACCCTCAGATTCCATATTTTGAGATATTGACAGATCCTAACAAATCATACATCAATAGAAAGCTTATTTATTCAGCTTTTCCTGTTGTATAAATCTTAATTTGCAAAAATGGATGCTTATGACTGGTTTTAGGGGTCATATAAACTGCTGACTATCTGTCTCTACCCGATAGATGGAGTTAATAATTGCTGGTATTCAATTAACATTAACAGACTAAACATTACTCAGAACAAATGAGCTACAGGCAGAATCTGCCATCACGCTTAAATGATTCAATCATATCAAATCTGGTCTATTATATATTGAATCTGACCTCTAGATGACGCGGGGCGGATGGACAGCGTGGCTCTGCTCGCATTGGCGTCTCCTGCGGCTCGGTTCCGTTCACAGCCCCGTTATGCTCAGACACACACCGGCTCCGGTCTCCCGCGAGCTGCAGGCACTGAAGGCTGAGAAGCAAGCGCGGAAACCAGCTTTATAAGCGCTCCAGGACGCGCAGCGAGCTCTGATTGGACCGATCCTGCGCTGACCCCGCCCACAACATCTTGATGGATCGCGTGGACGCACGAGAAAGAAATACAAGCGTGATCACCAAAATATATGTTGCGGACAAAATAGTCTCAAGAAGTGACACTTTTTGACTGCAAATGTCTCCAGAAATTAAATCGGACCAACCTTAAAGATAGATAGATCTTTCACATCACGTCACGTGATCCTTTCAGAGATCATTCTAATCTGCTGATGTTTTATTATCAGTGTTGGAAACAGTTGAGCTGCTTTATAGTTTTTTTTAGGATTCTTTGATTACTAAAATATTAAAAAGAGAAGCATTGATTTAACATGGATAATAATGTTGAGAACTACAGTTACAGTAGTTTACCGTTTCACTACTGCTCAAAAGTTTGGGTTCAGTACATTTTTATTCTTTCTTCTTTAAAAGAAATGAATACTTTTATTAACCTAGGATCTATTAAATGAACAAAAAGTCATAGCATAGATTTACATTTTAGAAATGTTTTTTATTTGGTAAAAAAATATGTTGTTCTCAACACTGATAATTCTAGTAATAACTCGGCATATCGTGTGACGCTGAAGACTGAGTAATGATGCGCTGTATCACAGGAACAAATTACAAAATACATTTTAAAATATATTCACACAGAAAACACTTTTTTAAATTGAAATTTGAGTTGAGTTTTTTTCAATACTAACATTTTTAATCTAATAAATGCAGCCTTGATGAGCAGAAGAAACATACATATATACAAATAAATACAAATATTTTATATTAATATATGTATATATATTTTTCCAGATGCACACACACACACACACACAAGACTATGCATAAGTACATACATATATAAACGATTTTAAAACAATAGAAGCTGATAACAATGTCTATCTCACTCTCTTTCTCTGTATGTGTGTGTGTGTGTGTGTGTGTGTCATAATTTGCTCTTAAGTCAGCAAGTTTACCCTCGATCGATCTCTCCCTCTCTCACAGAGGAAGAGAGAGCACTAATTCTCTTACTCGAGCATCATCTTCATGTGAACACTTGCTCGGGTCTCTGGGGTGATGGCAGATGCATGGCTTGTTTACACCGCGATAGAAAAGCTCGCTTCTCTTTGATACGGGCGCGTTTGGCTTCTCTGGGAATAAACCTCATCTCTGCGTTTACCGCAGGGCGTACAAGACCGTAGATTTCCCTTAAAGATGTTGATGCTGCAGGGGGAAATCTTTCATCATATAGCCTAGCTCTGATAAAAACATGTTTAGGCTATGCTCTTTTAGATTTGTAGACACTGCAAAAACAAGACGGTGTTGTCAAAAACACATTTTTTTTAAATCAGAACCTATCCAATCCAGTTTCAGATACAGAAAAAATATTTATGAACTCTAATCTCTGAAATAAGATCCACAGGTTTTTTACTTGTACTCGAAATCGGAACAAATCTTTAGCGCATGCGCAGTTGTCCAGTCGCCGCGTTTAGCGCGAAAATCGGACAAAAAACTTCCGCGGTAATCGGAGCAAAGAAAGTAAAACCGTTCTTTTCGCTTTAAAATAAATAAATAATTAAATTTAGATTTAAATTTAAATAAAACAATTTCTCACCCATAGGTGTACTTCCTCGTTCAGGAAAGCTAAATAAAATAGACACGTTCCTAGAACGTAAAGGTGTGCATGGCAGAACTGCGCATGCGCAAGGGGTGCAAACCCAATTTAGAAAGTTGTATGCAATTATTTACATGCTTCATTTTTCTTGCCAATCATATTATTTCAGCTGTGCATACCCCCTTTCAACCCGATCGTAATTTAATTTAAATCAAGCTAAATCGGATCACTTGAGATGTTTATATAAGCGAAGGCTTTTCAATCCAATTCATCCATCAATCTAATTACTACAGATTACTGGGTTGCATGTAAACGTAGCTACTGACCTGTACATTCTATCTGGTCACAAATCAGTACGCTCAAGCAGTCCATCCATTTCAGCCCTGATCATTATCATCAATTACTGATTAAGACACATAAATCCCATTTTAGCATCAATTTCCAACCAGCAATCCTCAAATCAAGGGGAAAATGTTTTCTTTTGGAGAAGAGCATAGTTTGTGGTGGGGTTTTGTGCCGAGAATATGTTCCAAACAACAAGTTCTTGTTAGAGAGCCTGGATGTGTTGATGTTAAGTTAGTGACAGTAAGGACTGGTGAAGTTTGGATACCACACACAGAAACCAATCCAGAAATCTGAGAGGCCAGTGACAGAGGGAAAGTTCACAGGACGCCGTCTCGGTTACAAACACACACTCAGGTGTCTGAGGACAGTCACAGAGTGAACTTTCATGTGTAGTGAATGGTCAGACTTATGTCCTGCATGTCGTATCAAATCACCTGCACTGAAAACAAACGACCACAACAAAGAACAGTTTAGACCATTAACCTGAACAAACAGATTTAAGCATGAAGCTCAACCAACATCGAAAGAAGAGAAATATCAAATATTCTGATTAAAGGCAATAAATGTAGGCATTAAGGTTTTTAATTTATTATGATTATTATTATTTAGGCATTAGCATTATATACAGATAATAAATAGATAATTAATTAATAAAAGAGCAATGCAATGCATGAAAACACTTATATTTTATCAATATTTTAAGGTGCATTGTGGTAGTGACAAAAACCGAAAAATAAATTATATTAATGATTATTAACAAATTATGCATATAATAATAATGTTAGTCTTAAGTGTTTTTCTTTATGCAAAATATAATTCTGTTTTATATCATTTGGTTTTGGGATGAACAGACCTGTTTTCACTCAAAACAAAACACGTGACTAGCTTTCTAAATATTTAAATCCGCTTCTGACGGGCCACTGTATGAAGAACAAACATACTGCAGCAACATTTTCACTTCAACTCTTGAATGATTACAGGCTCTTATTCTCTTTGATGCTTTCTGCACGTTCTCTCTCTGAAGAGTGCTGCTACAGCGCCACCTGCAGGTCAACACTTGATGGTTGATGGACAGAGGGGAAACCAGCTACCTAACTTCAATCTCCAAATCTGGAGACATAAAGCAAAAAAGCCTTAGTTTAGGCGATTGCTTGCATAATTGTCTTTATATTTGTGTATATATTTCAATAGAGCTCGTGTTTTGCTTGGCTAATAATTCAATGTACTAATAAGCGTAACATTATACAGCATGCACAAATGAGGGTTAGTCTTCTTTATGTGCTCCGGCTCGTCTGTTTGTGTGTACCTGTCGACAGGTGTGTAACTATTGCACCTCTAAACCGTAACGTGCTTCTATTAGACACTCTCTCAGGTGTGATGAGACACATGTCCTAACAGTTACATTAATGACTCACGCGCCGCTAAAAATAACCATCTTTGGGAGTGATTTATTATTTATGAATGCGTGTGTGTGATAATGACATCAAATGTGCTCCACCTCTCTCTTTATTTAGCCACAGCGATCATCAGCCTAAAAAAGAAAGAAGAAAGAAAATGCTGGACAAAAGTTGCCGAATTTGATTGTTTTAACAGTTTGTTGCATTTCCTGACTAAAGAGGAAATGCTTTTATCACTACAGCAGTTTTACAGTATTAAACCGTAAAACAGCGTGTCAATAATGCAAAAGAACAATAGCACACACTCAATGTTAAGTGATGTCATCATCCAGCTCAGTTCAAGTCGGTGATATAGTTGGAAATTAAATTAACGCTTCATTTTTAATCTTGGGAAAAAAAAGGTTTTTTTTAGGTTTAATTTTTTTTGGAAGACCCCAATAACCAGTTGACATGCATGTAAGATCTAAAAACACTTTCATTTTATTTTATGTTCTTATTATTATTTAGCACCCAGCATAAAAATATAAAATTGAAGCCGATAGAAACCATCACAGAAATTTAAATGGGTTCTATTAAAATACCACATTGTTTTTTCAAGAAAACAATTACAAAATTCCTTTTTGTAGTGTGTTTTGGGCACGTTTCCAGCAGGATTTAACATCCCACCTATAGAATCCGTCACACACATTAAAACCAATACAATTCCCATTATAACCATTAAATCCATCACACTTCTATTGTGTTTTGGGCAGAGTTCTATCGTTTTTTCCCCCCAGCTTTTAACCCTCCAAAAGCGCCACCTAGTGGCGAAGAAAGAATGTGCATTTTCATTCAGACCAAGTGAAAATCAAGTTTTTATTCAGGTCTGTGGGACTCATTTTAAAATGCTTCAGAGTGTGCTTTTTTTTTGAGAGACACTAACTTCTAAATCTATCTAAAAAGCGCTCATTCATTCCTTTCTCCATCTTTTCAGCTTCGACTCCCACAATCTCATTCAGAACTTGCAGGCAGTTACTTTAATAAGAAAGCAGTTTTTCTGGTTGAAGAGTGAGATCATGACTGATGTCTCAGTGCAGTAACACACTCATCAGTGCGCTCAGCATCACTGTCGTCACGGCGACGAGGGGTGTGTCGGGGGCGGAGCTTCCAGTGTCAGTGGAGGTGGCAGTGCAGTGTTCCTGATTGCTGCCGACGCAGGCAGCGTAAGCCATGGCGTGTGCGATGTAGTTCTGTTCGTAAACGCCCTGGAAGAGATGAGCCATGGGCCCGCGGGCAAACAGAGCCACATCCTCGCCTCCGTGGGTCTCAGAGTCCAGCGGGACGGCCGACTGCTGCATATAGTCCTTATCAGCTAAGAGCAGGGGCGGACAAAATACACAAGCACATTACTGGAGTACAGTACAGATACTGTCTGGTTTGTTAGGATCGGACAGTATTTGTCTGAGATACAACTATTTGAGAGAAAATCATCTTTAAAGTCGTTCAAATGAAGTACTACCTGTGCTGCTGCTGATTTTTTCAAAGATACAGAATGACTAAAAGTGCTAAAAGTACGTTTTATTACTGTTGTATGTAATGCTTGCTGTATCTTCTGCCTCTGAAGCAGCATCTGTCTTTCAAGTTCAAGTTATAAGTTTAAGTAGATGTATTCGTTTCTGTCCTGAAAGAGAAGAGTTGCTTTTTTCCAAAAGCAAAGCATGTTAAATGTGAATCCTCTTACTGGTGTCGATGTTACGGATGTCTGGACGCTTGTTGTCGGTGATTTTGTGTCCCGGTCCATTTCCGTACATCAGAGTCGTGTAGGGTAAAAAGTCCATGGCAAAGATTGGAGACTTTCCTGAGAAACAACACAGATGAGAATTATTAATTATGTAATGGTATGATTTTATCAATAAGGTACATACACCTAGTTTATTAATCTTACTCATTGTTTGAATGTGTAATTCTAACAAGGACACTTTAAAATATAGTGCAACCAAATGCGTGAGCAGAAACTTACCCAGAATGCTGTTCCCTCTGAACGGATAGCCGTTGAAGGTGAAGGCGTGGGAGTGGTCAGCCGTGACGACAGTCAGAGTCTCCTCCTCATTGGTCAGCTCCAGGCTGCGGGCGACAGCGTCGTCAAGGGCAACCGCCTCATGTAGAGCCATGGATGCTCGACTGCTGTGGTGTCCCTGATCGATACGACCGCCTGTGAAAGCATACCAATCTGATCAAATCTGATCTGGGAACATCAGACTTTAGTTCATATGACAGCGATGCTTAACTACAGGCATTACATCTGGTTTATTAATAGATTTGTGGATGGATCAGCACATGATCACCTTCCACCAGCAGGAAGAATCCTTTGGGATTTTTCTTGAGGATCTGGATGGCTTTCTCTGTGGTCTCTGAGATGGACGGATCCATGCTGCGATCTCTCTCCACATCAAACCGAAGATCACCCGGCTCAAAGAGGGCTGGAGAGACAACATTTGTTGAACATTTCATTCAAAATCTTTAATCAGGACCTTGAAACCCACAGCAGCTGAAGTGGTAAGTGGTTATTTTAATTGAAATAAAGATTAAATAAAAAAAATGAATAAAGTAAAAGTATTTAAAGCATTTTAATCACTAGGGTTAGAGTTAGGATTGTTTTTTATTCAAAAAAAGATTAAATAAATAACAATAAATGTAATAAATCTAAATATATTAAAAAACAATTGTTAGAGTTAGGATTATTTTAATTGAGAAAAGTATCTAAAAAAATAAATACAAATACATTTGTGAAATTTATGAAATATTAATAATAAAATACAATAAATAATAATTGTTAGATTAGAGTTAAGGTTATTTGAACTGAGCTAAAGATTAAATTAATAAATAATACAAAAATAATTAAAACACAATAAAATTATTAGAATATAAATTAAAGTGAATATAATAAATCTAAATATATTATTAAAAAAACTTTTACAAATTGTTGGGGTTAGGATCATTTTTATGAATCAAATAAATATTATAAATATAAAAGATTTAATAATTAAAAACATAATTGAGTTAGGGTTGTTTTAATTGAAATAAAGATTAAATAAAACAAAGATAAAAAATATTTAAATAAAGCAAATAAATATTAAACAAATATTAGAACTAAAAGTAAAATAAGAATTGACCTAAATATGAAAAAAAATTCAAAATGGCAAAAGCACAAACGTTTACTTAAAATATGAATAAAAACTGTACAAGCATTACACAAACGCCACTGCTCTGGTTCAGAAACTCTCTCACCCATCAGATAATCTGTCTTTTCAGGGTCCACGGCGTCGAAGTCCGTCTTGTTCCACACGTATCTCGCAACCTACCCATTCATGAGAATATTATGTGTGAAGATGCTGCTGAAACATGTTTTCTGAATTCACATTCCTGATCTCACGGTTTAATCAGCGCATGAAAATACGTCAAAGCTCTGCTCTCTGTGCTTCCTTTTTGTTAAGGAGAAATAAAACATTTCCCATTAAAGCGCAGATGCTCTTCTCTTTACCTTTCCCTCCTTCATGCTCAGCCACTCTTCTATGAGGTTTCTGTTGTCTTTTCTCTGCCCTTGAGCGCTCAGATCTGCGGGATACTCCGGATCGGGAAACCCTCCTGGCGTCATGTACTTCCGACCTCCTCCGATGATCACCTGAACACAGAGTCATCTGTTCATTCTCCAGTAAACCAACCTGTTTACAGATCACACTCTGGAGAAATGTGCATCAGTGTCTTAGTAATGGAAGTGAATGGGTGCCGTCAGAATGAGAGTCTGATAAAAACACCTCAATAATCCACAGCACTCCAGTCCAGCAGTTAACATCTGGAGAAAACACAAGATCAATCTAATCCAGCATTAATGTCTATAACCCATAATAACTCTTCCTCCGGTGAAAAAGTGTTCTGTTCTGAATCAGGAGAGAAATCTGCACAGGTTGAGTACTCAAGAAATACGTCTAGATTTTAAAGTGAGAGACGACAGGAGATGCACTGCAGGTTATTTTTGATGGTTTCAAAATAAAAAAAAAGTCTTCATGCTGGATTTGTTTCAGCTTTTATCTCCTCCAGATGTTAACTGATGGACTGGAGTGCTGTGGATTACTCATTCTGACGGCACCCATTCACATCCACAGTTCTACAAATCTGATGAAGAAACAATGACTGCACATTAATTGGTGCCTCTATTATGGATTTTTGAGAAAGCAGTGTGTAACACAGCCCTGAGTGAATGAAAACATCCTGGAGAGTGTTAAATCTGAGCCTTTCAAGACTTATAAGTCAAGTCACTTTTATTTCTATAGCGCTTTTAACAATACAGATTGCAGCAAAGCACTGTTATCAAGCAGAAGAAGAACCTGTAACAGAGGCACTTCTTATATGATAAACGTCTCTCTCACGTCTATGTCGGTGTTTCGGAGCAGCTGTGAGGCGATGTCTGTACAGCCTCCAGAGACGGCGGAAGTCGGTAGATCGGCGTCGCTGTACCACGTCCGGCTGGAGCTGTGCGCGTATGACGCCGCGGGGGTCGCGTGCTGAACACGCGTCGTGGTTACTATGCCAACAGACTTCCCTTCACACACACACAACAGATCACGTTTAACTAACTAAAGCATTACTTGTTCATTCAAAAGGAAATATTTGAGCTACTTTTTCAAATACTTTGATTCTCGTGTATTAACCGACTATTAAAAATCTAGAAGAAAAAGTGTTACTTGAAATTAGACACTTAAGCCGAAGAATGAAATAACGAGCAAAAACAGCAACAAAATGATTAAACTAAAGCTAAATTAAAGTCAAAATATAAAAATTAAGTAAAAAAAATGTATATACGATTCATGTATTACTCAGAATTGCTAGCTAAACTCTAAATACGCAGTATATGTGCATACAAAGATACATGCACTGAAATGCTTGCTTTTAAATGTCCTAGAGCCCCAAAATATGTATTTTAATTTCTCAATAATGACTGGAGAAATCTTTACACTTTTATAACAATCCTGATGTTGCTTTTAGACAACAGTAATGAACGCAACATTTAAAATAACTCTTAATGTGCAAATAATAACATTAAAAAAGATTATTAGCAGTCTAAATGAATTCAGAGGAAATGAGATGATTCCTTTGTGCTAGTAATTATCTCATGTGCATATTATTAGAGCATTTTGTAATTAAGTGTTCCTCAAGAAAACCAGCCAATTACTCATGACATTTATTTCTATAATGTTGAATTATTCAGTGTGATCGTGAATGAAATGAGAAAGAAGATAAATGAATTAATTTAGCACACTAGATGTGAAGGAAGATTGATGAGCTGCAGTTTTGAAGCGTCTTCAAAAAAAATACAACAACCTCTTCGATTTTAATATTCTCAAAGTCTCGCTGAGATTTTTTAAACATGTTTTAATAATTTAACAACACATTTGCATGTTCCTTTGATGTCAGTTAACGATCATGCAGGTCTACATCAAATATTTAGAATAGGGGATATCTGATCTAGTCCTCTTCCATTTACTCTGTAAAATGAATTCTTTTAGTTTCGTGTTTTCATGATTTAGTGAATTATTAGCCCAATATATTATATAAACAGTTTCATAACAGTAATACTAACACATGCTGTTTAACAGCACTTTTTATAACTCGAATAATAGAATGATAGAAGATAACATAGAAGAGAAGATAAAGTCAAGGTAACACGCTCAGATAAGCGGTTACGTGAAGGAGGGCAAACGTCAGAGTGACCCAGCAGCAATCATCAGCCAAAAATCATCAGCATGCTCCATGAAGATATTTAATAAGTTTCCTACTGTAAATATATCTGAACTTCATTACTGATCAGTAATATGCATTGCTGAGAGCTTCGTTTGAACAACTTTAAAGGTGATTTTCTCAGTATTTAGATGTTTTTGCTCCCTCAGATCCAGATTTTCTAACAGTTGTATCTCAGCCTCTCCTACCAATATTTAAGAGTGAATGGGAGTGTGTGTACCTGCGTCTTTAGCCCATCTGAGGATGGAGGTGACCTCGTTGCCCTTCTGCGAGCGACACACACCGTTGCGAGCGGCTGCGCTCAAACCCACCGTGTTCAGGTTAGATTTGACTCCGCACAGATACGCTGTGGCCGTCGATGCACTGTCAGGAATCTGAAAATCCACCGAATACACCTGAAAACACACACACACTCAGGGCTGCTGTCATTAATTAACACTAAAACATTTATCTTCATTGAAAAAATGAACATGAAACAAAAATGCTTCCTTGGCAATTAACTGAATTAAGCTGAAGCACTAAAATGACTAAAGGACATATAAATGATTTTAAACCTAGTATATATAATGAACAATATATAGCATATAAATAGTAGTAAAATAACCATTTAACTTATTACAAACAAACATTTCCATTTCCTGAACCCCGGAAACAAACTGATATCAGTATAAACTGATAACTAAATAAAATGATAAAACCATATAATATAAAGATTTTGTATTTTAAATGTCAGTTCATCTAAAATTTTAACTTACAACTTTAATCATATATAAGTAACATTAAAATAATAATTTTAGCAACGCTAGTAATACTATTTATGTTAACTGAAATAAAGCTGAAATACAATCAAATTTCAATAATTCATGAAAATCTTTAAACAAACAAAACTTTTACATTTTGCCTTGGCAAATACTAAAATTTTACTCTTAAATAAAAATAAATATATAAAATGTTGTTAATGTTGTTAATTGAAATAAAGCTCAAACTGTAATTAGTAAAATTACTAATTAGAAATAAATGTTAAAATAAATAACAATAAATATAAATATTACTAATAACAATTGTTACTAGTAATGCAAAACGGCAAAATGTATTTTTATTTTTAAAGAATTGATTTGAATCATGCTGGTTTGACATCCAAGACACTTTCAAAACTTTGAGCAGTCAACTTAACCAATGGAATGAGTTTGGGGGCGGGACTTTCTGTTTGACTGGCCAATGACAGGCTTCAGAATACCTTCGCCAGACCCACGTACGGGAAGGTGTCCATGTTCATGACGGTCTCCTCTCCAGAGCGCTTCTGTAGCTGACCCTTCAGGATCCGTGCGGCCGTGATGGTGGTCACTCCCATACCTGTCCAAATACACATGATCCACACACTAACGTCTGATTGGCTGATTTGTGTGAAGAGCTTTAAAGGGACAGTTCACTCAAAATAAAAAACGTGAACTATTCCTTTAAGACAAGGTGCGCAAAACGCATTGTTTCTCTTTTTATTTCATGCACTGGTGAATAACATGCGTTCTTGCAGACTAGTGGGAAAAAAGCCTTCAAAATACGCGTTTAAAGTTTTTTAAGAATATATATGCTTCATCTGTATGCATAGTTTTCAATTACAATGCATAGCTACATTAAAAGAGATTTTTCTCCACTTCAGCACACCAAAGGTGTGATTTCATAAAATGCAATGAACAACTTACTATAGTTCTCTCCTTAAATATGAAGAGTTCAAGCAACAGGTGAATGCGTTTAATGAGTATCGAGAATAGAAAATGTATTTGTGTATTATTTTCTTACTTTTGTTTTGTTTTTTATAACTGTACTGCCTTAATGGTTTGATGTTTTGTGTTGTTTAATACAAATTATAAAAAAAAGAAATCAGCAAAAAAAGATTTCGCGCTCCGAAATCCTAATCTGAATCAAATGATTCGCGATACACGCTCCGTAGTCTGAGATTAAACAATGATTCGCGAATCATTTCAGATTAAAATTCAATTCGTGAAACGAGTCTCAGACCCGCACCGAAGTCCCTATCAAATGATTTACTGCAAGCCATCTGAAGTTGTAGTAACCAGGTAATAATATAAGGACACAACAGAAGTCCTAATCTGAATCAAATGATTCACGATCCGGTCGGAGCGCTTCGAAACAGTGGATCGTGGTTTAAAAAGCACAGTTTCAATCACCACTACGTGCCGAGATTCGTTTTTTAAAATCAGTTTTTTGGTAGTGAATCACTTAAAATGATCACGAGTTTGAATCAATCGGAGCGATTCCAGTGTATGACTCGGCTCGATTGAATCAGTTCGTCTGTTCCGCTTTCAGTCATGTCTACACGACGCTGTCAGCGCAAGTACTGGCTCAGCTCGCCAGTTTTATGGCATGAACTCAAATTGTCGAAAAGAATTTGACGTTTTGCAAATAAAATTTCAACATTTGCATTCCAAAAACAACATCCAACACAACACAAAGCTGTGGATCTCACCGTCTCCCAGAAACAGCACGATATTCCTGGCCACATTAGTGTTGTGTTTCCTGCGGAGAGCCGAGCGCAGCGTGTTCTGAGCCGAACTCCTCCAGAACTCTGGGTTCTCCTCTTCAGCTGAGAGAACGACAGACAAATATACATCACTGAAACTACAGTTTAAAAGATGAGGAGGAGCTGCTTCAAAACACAGAGACGCTGTAGAGCCCCGTTTATTCAGTAGGCTGGTGGTGGTGGTTTACGCCTTGGTTTAACAGTGGAAATTATTAGCACACATTTTTTACTCTATTCTTGGTGATCATAGTAGAAGCTCCTCTTTTGTTTTGGCAGAATTTATCATTATAATGAACATATTTTCTGTCCCCCCGGCCACTTCTCAAACCACAGGTCCACCCTTGAGCGCAGGAACCCTTCAGAACGACGGATCGGATCTGATTCATTAGTAAAACAGCTCAGAACTCAAACCCACACACTCTCTATCTGAACAACACAGCAGACACAGTACAGAAGACAAATCCTTATTCATAGAGCAACTAAATGAGCATCATTATATGAAGAGTTCATTTGCAAAAACTGAAAAAAAAGTATATTCATTATGCATTCCAGTTCATCTCGATCAAACTGCAATACATGTTTGATCATTTATAAAAATCTGTTTTTGCAAATAAACTTTACACACACACACACGTATATATATATATATAGATGATGCATCATAATTCAATAACTCTACCCCAGTACTAAATAATTATTGGTAAATACACTAGTTATTATATTATATATAATCAGTATCATTCCTCCAGTCTTCAGTGTCACATGATCTTCAGAAATCATCATAATACACTGATTTACTGCTCAACACACACTTCTGATTATTATCAGTGCTGAACACAGTCGTGCCGCTCAATATTTTTGTGGAAACTGGGATGCTTTTTATTTTTCAGGATTCACAGATGAATAGAAAGTTGCATAAAGAACGAATGAAGAAGTGATGAAGACT
>JAUYWG010000050.1:17411514-17442729 GCA_034779775.1 Enteromius afrohamiltoni
CACACACACACACTCAGGCACGCCGGTAATGTCTCGTGCGTGGCTGTTTCTTACCTGACAGGAGTTTATCGTACAGCTTCGGCGCCGGTCCGGTTCTGTACCGGATCAGTTAAATGATACCGAAATAGAGCAAAGAGACAGACCCGTCTGGACCGGACGGAACCTTTTCCGGCGGAAACCGGCTACTCGGGAACTTCCGGGATCGGTGACAATAGGGAATCCCGACCACGTGACTGCAGCCGCGGCTCATGAATATTAATTCGCTGTCGTGACTGCGCTGAAAGAAATAAGTTAGGCTCGTTAATATTCATGAACGCAGCCTCCGCCACAGGGTCACGTCAGCACGACGTTATTAATATTTATGAGTATTCCTATAGTATCGCGATTGGTCGAAGCTCACAGAGGCGTGGCCTCACTTTACAGCGCCACCTGGTGATCCTTGTATAAATAAGTTTTACGCATAAGGATGACTGTAAGGACTGTAATTAGGGACCAGGCCCCTATTGAAATCGTTGGCATTTTTATTACTAGGGGCCAAGCACTTTTGTATTGGTTGGCGTTATTATTATTCTCCTACTTCTTCTTCTTCCGGTGCAAGTCTATGGCAGCCCATAGAACTGTTGGCCGGAAAGTTGTATAATTTTGCACACTGACAGAAGACAGTCCTATCATTAGCCACAGCAGGTTTGGAGTATAACTCACACTCTCTAGCGCCACCACTTGTCCAAACATTCAAAAGATTTATGCTAATAATGTTTGAACCATAAGCCATTTTTCCCCTGAATCTTGGCTTATGCCTCGAGTTGAATGAGCTTCAAATTTTAAAACTCGTAAGGTTTAGTTTTTTCGCTATTCTCGATTGCTCGTAAAACCTACTTTTTCAAACTCGTCCTAGGCCGTAGCACAGATTTTCAAGAAAATTTTTCCAGACCCTCAAAAGTCAATTTGTCAAACTGTTTTCAAATAACACGCAAAATAATTTTACAAAAATCAATCAATCTCCATAACGGCTTGGTGTATCGACACCAAACTTGGTGTGTGTTATAACAAGCATGACTTTAGGCTACCTGCAATGTTTCGATGCAGTGCCCTCTAGTGGTCAGGAGATATGCAAAACGTCTATTTTTGCTTGTAACGTCTGAAAGCTTTGTCCAAAAATCTCCAAACTAGATTCAGTAGATTAGATTCAGTGCATCATGCTGAGTCGAACCATATCCAATTTTCCCATGTCAGCCATTTTGGACGTAGGCTATTTTTAATTTTGTTCTAAATTGCTGCATCTCAAGAAAGCATTAGCATATTAAAATAATTTATAATATTTATTTTTCAAATAATTACAAAAATGTTCAGCACGATGCCCTAAAGGAGCCTGAAAAGTTTTGAGTCAGCGCCACCTAGTGGTACAAAATGTAATGTTTACATGGCTATAAGTTTGGGTGTGTTCGATTTATTTTCGTGGGAATCACCTTTTTAGCCTCCTGAATCATTCCCGAGTCCATCGATACCAAACACTTCAGGTTTTACCTCATGTTTGTGCAGCGTTGCATTTTAGCGCTTAAAAAACATTTGGCGATATCTTAGAAACTGTTACTCCGATCAACACGAAACCACCGTAGGAAATTCGCTAACAGCGTGCCGGCTATATGCCAATACCCAATTGCCAAAATTATGACAGCAAGTGGAACAAAAATGCAAACAAAGTCGGTAGTGAGTAATTGGTTCTCTTCTTTTGAACAAAAAAACGAAATGAGATATTTTCACCAAATTCGAGACATACATACATATATATATATATATATATATATATATAGGCACGCTCTAATGACACAGGGTTTTTTTGGTGGGATTGCGCCACTTAGTGGTGGTATAATTGATTAAAATATTACATTTTCATTGACAATAGAGTATTAAGATTGAGAAACAAGATGTTTTGTATTGATCAGAAGCTAACGTGTCACTAAAAATAAAATTCAAAAGCAAATTTTTCAGTCAAATGTAAAAAATAAATATTTATATATATATGCATTATATAAACAAAACCAGAGATTAATATGTAGCGTCTGAATATTTAAGTTATTATGTTATCAAACACAGTATCTGAAGATATCAGTAATGTCATAAAATGAGAACACTAGAAGACTACTTCACACTGGTTTGATCACAATTCTTTTAATTTTTGTATCTCAACCTTTTACAGAACAAGTAACAAAAACAAGCAAAAGTGTTTAGCAGGATGATAAGAGTCACACACTCATTTCATGCTCTAATTACAAAACGAGGAGGAGGAGGACGAGGGGCTTTAAATATTGTACAGGCGCGTGGAGGAGGCTGTGAGTGTGTCTAAGCGTCGTAGTTGGGGTTTTTGCGCAGGATGACGAAGCCCTCCAGGATGGGTGTGACGGGGATATACTCCTCGGTGGCCAGCTCCGCTCTCTCTCCGTGAGCCAGCAGCACCGGGGTGGTGTGAGTCTGGAACCCTGTGATAGCCTTGGGCTTCCCAGCCTGACCCACCACATCTACAGCCTACACACACACACACACACACACACACACAGGTCATAACTCGTTTTCATTATATTTAAAACTGCTGATATTATTTTATCCTTTATGTAATTAAAAGAAAACAGAAGATTTGTTTGTAAAAATATAGTTTGTGCATTTGTACTTTTATTTTTTAAACAATTTGTACATTTGCTGTAATATTATTTAGATTATTTAAAAAAAAAAAAAAAACAATAAAATCTTTGCATGCTATGGCAATATACACACAATTGTTATAACCTCTTTTCATACGCTGAACTACTTCTATTGGTATCCCTTTTTCTTTATTTAATGAAAAGAAAACATACAATTTTTGTCTAAATATATTTTGTGCATTTGTATTATTTTGTCTTTTTAAACACTGGCGATCTTTACAATTTTTAGAACCTTTTTTCTCTCAATTTATTTTAATTCAAACTGGTATTATTTCTTCCCTTTTTTTATATAAAAGGAAACAATATTGTTTTGTATAAATTCTTTTTTTGTTGCACACTGTGACGACAAAGCTTCAGTTTATTTTGTTATCGTTTATATTATGCACTACTGACATTATTTGAACTTATTTGTGAACTTGATAATCAGAAGTGTGTGTGGAGCAGTAAATCAGTGTGTGATGATGATTTCTGAAGATCATGTGACGCTGAAGACTGGAGGAGTGATGCTGAACATCACAGAAACACACTTGAACACAGCTGCATTACATTATACTAATATTTGACTATTTTTACAGCATTTTGGACTTCTTTCACTCACCTGTCCGACTCTGACAGACACCGGCAGCGGTCGGAGCTCCTCGTCGAATGTGACCAGCATACGAGGCTGCATCGCCGCCACCAAACCATACAGAACGTAATGAGACTTCCCCAGGATTACTGCACACACACACACACACAGCATTATTTCACAAAGTGTCTGAGTGCACACTCTCCTAACAAACCAGACATCAGCGGAGAGATTGATTACTGGGTTTGGGCTGCTCTAGACTGATATGAAAGCTCTTACTGTTCTTGACGTCCAGGAATGAGACGAGGACCGTGAGCAGTCCAGCGACAGCCACCTGACTCATGAGCTGCCGGTCGCTGTGATACGGGCAGAGCGTCAGCGTACCTTTGCCCAAGTGAGTGAGACCCTGAAACACACACACACACACACACACTCTACAACAGGTGCTGCACCGCGGACTAAGCTGTCAGGAACATCCGAGTCATAGAAAAAACTGCTGCTTTTATGATTATATTTTGCAACTAAAACTATTAAAAATTGGTTTTGTTTATTGAAAAAAGCAGAAGTAGACTACAGGATGGAAAAAGACAAATGTTGAAATAATCGACTGAGATCTTCGATATAATTTATGTGTCTATATTTATATAAAACTGATCAAAGTATTAATAACTATTGGAATAGTACGTAATTAATAGGGAAATAAATAATGCTGTAATAAACTTTTTTTAAATATATGTGTATTAGAAATTCAATCTTTTCATTTTAGTTGTAACTCAATTAAACAATAATTTTAACATTTTATAAAATATATATATATATATAAAAAAAAAATTAAATATTAGATAAGTAGACATGGTGCCTTGGCAGCTGACCACAATAAGTACTAAAATCAGTAAACGGATATATCTGGGGAAAAATAAAAAGCGAATAAAGATGGCAAAAGCGCACAAAACAAACCAAAAAAACTAAACTAATAACATGAAAGTAATGATGATGCAATAGTCTTGTAAGTTGTGTAATCAATGTCATATTTATATCCCTTTATAATTGTACTCCTACTGGCAGTGCTTATTGTTTTTTACTTCATGCTGATGACAAAGATCATTAAAACACAATCTCTTATTCCTTCTGATTATTAGGTGATTAACTGATGTTTACTAGCGTTTAGAGTTCATTTGGTCTCAGACGGCAGGAATCGACACTAGAGGGTCACGTGACTGACCTGTGCGAGCCGGACCATGAAGAGGTTGTTGGGGTCTTTGGCGTGATACTGCGCCAGCTGCCTGAGCATCGCCGCCAGACGAGCGTTATTAGTGCCTGCGGAAGAGAGCAACACGTAACCATGACAACCACATCCTCCGAAGCCCATCACGGAAATACAAACTCTTATTTATTTGGGAAGCGATTAAACTTTTGAAAGCACTCATTTCCCCCCAAAAGCCTTAAAAGTACGGATGCACGATATTGAGTTTGGCTCATTTCCTGGATGCAGATCATTTGGGCTGATACCGATATGTAAATGTTTTTCAAGAATTAAAATAACAATAATTGAGTTCTTATTAATCACTGCATTTTCCCCTCAGAACGATGCATTTTAATTTAGGATTTAACCATTGTTCGTAATATATCGTAAATGTAGCTTATAATTTTTAGCTATAGCTTCTGACCCATAAATCAAAACACACTCATGATTAATTACGGCTGTATGTAAATATCACCAGACAGAATTAACTACGTGTAATCATGGTCGCAGGGCTTTAATGAAGTCAGCGATGTGTTCTTTGTGCAGGACTGACCGCTGCCCACCATGCCCATGGCAAAGATGGCGTTGTGAGACACTTCGGGGTCAGCGTCGTGAGAGAACTTGCTGAGCGTGTCCAGAATGTTCAGCCTTGGATTGGAGACAGAGATCAGAGCGAGCGCTAACGGCACAGCCCTTCTTAACGTAGGCTCACCGTAACGAAGCTGCATTCACCAGACAGACAGGATTAGCAAACACATGAAGAAATCAGGTATGTAAATGTACTTTAATAATAATAATAATAATAATAATACACATTACATGTACAAAAAAAAAAAATATATATATATATATATATTATATATTATTATATATTTATAATTATTTATAAATTATATATTTACAATTATTTAATTATATTATAATATTTATTTAATAAAACGCCTTGAACATTAAAACATAATAATAAATACATAAATTAGCTAATATAATATTACATTGAATATTTACAAACAATTATATGGTAAATGTTAGTATTTACTAATATATCTGTGTAACATGTACTCATAATAAATGTATTTGTTAACTAAAATATATGAAATTATTTGGCACAAAAGAGACTCACCAGGTGACCAAAAGTGCGCAGGGCCATTTCTGAGCCGATCTCCTCACCCATAGCAATGAGAGCGATACCGAGCACCGCCACACCCTGCATCATCATCAGAATGAGTCTCACTGACCGCTGACAAACACACACCAGAGCAGGAAACACACACACACACCTGATGGGAGCCCATATCTGCTGCCGTCTCCTTCTTGTCTTTGTCTTTCTTGTCTTTATCGTCGTCTTTGTCCTTGTTGTCGTAGTGTTCGCTGCAGATGTGGAGCAGCTGCTGAACCTTTAGCACGTTCCCGGAGCCTGAGACGCAGACGGACGAGCGCGAGCTGAAGCGTGTGTTTTATATGATGAAGTGTGTGAGCTGAGAGAGACCGACTCACCTGCGTATGCGCAGACGTCCACCAACGTGTTGCCGAAGCTTCGGAAGGGTTCAGGTACCACTTGAAGAGCTGCTAGAGTCGTCTCGATCGCCTCACCTTTACCTGCATTCGCAATAGAAACATGAAAGAAAAGCGTTTTCCTATTTAAAGACTGACAGGACGCCTCCTCAGGGGCTGTTCCTGTACGGTATTTCCTTCTTACCCAGATGGTTGAGTCCGAGGCCGAGCGGCAGCCAGCGAGCGTATGTGTCTTTCAGCTCCTGCTCGCTCTTCTCCATGATCGTCTGGAGGATGGTGGAAGTGACATCACCGTTACAGGAACCCACGGCGATCATACCACAGGCCAGCGCAGTCACCCCCGCCACCTGCAGAGACACACACAGACTCATTAAACACTCGCAGACAGACTCCTCAAACACACACACACACACACACACGCACCTCCATGCTGGATTTGGAGTCTCCCATGACAGGAAGCAGCAGAGAGAGAACATCCTCTCTGTTAGAGCCGGCGTACGCCAGACCCAACCTGCACAAAAAAGGACACATATACTACATTTAACTAAAAGCAAAAATTATAAACAAGTTAATTTTTTTATATTTGTAAACACAGGCAGCAGCTCAAATATTTTCACTACATGGTAGACAATAAATTAAACAAATATTTCACATACGGTCCATTTAGGAAAAACCTGGGATTTGTGTCATTTCTGTATTACCCAAAAATGGCGCCGATCCTCATGATGTTGCTGTTATGAAGGACGTAATCAGAGAGCAGGGCCAGAGCCGGATCGCACTCGTTACGAACGCCGGAGTTAACGATGCCACACGCCAGCAGCGCTCCGGACTGAAAGACACCAGAAATATCAGAGCTGCCATCTCACATTTGCACTGAAAATTGTAATACATGTAAACAAAAACAATTTGACAGCACAATTTATTTATTATTAATCCCATGATTGCTTTCCCTCAAGTCATGTAGTGCATAAAGTGAGCACACTAGTTAGTGTGTGGATCTGCACCTTGATGTAGTCCTCGGATGAATACAGATATTTATCGATCTGCGTCAAACCGCCGTCCACGTCCCAGAGCAGAATCATTCCCAGAGACGCCGCTGCGCTGAGCATGCCTGCAACAGGAACGCATAATCTTGAGTCAATTCCTCAAATCTAATCAGCGACTTACAATAAAGAGATTTGGGCTGTTACCAAGCAAATAAATGAATGTTTGCAATGCAGAGGAAACACAGAAGCTGCGTCTGACGTGCATTTACACACCGGGACATGAATGCAAAAAAAAAAAAAAAAATCGCTGAATACGTTATACAAAATTATTTAAATAGAAAGAGATGCTTAAAACCGCCAGCAGGTGGCAGCAAGTCACCGTTAATAAGCATAACATTTATATTTAACGTATACATGCATGTGTTTGTATTTATATACACGTAATAATAAATATACACAGTACACACTCATATTAAGTCAAGAAAAGGGTTTTCCGAATACGATTAGCCGTGATTAAATGTTCGACGCCACAAATTTGTGTGATCCTTCTAAACGGCCGTATTTCACGTACTGCATGCGCGCACTCTGTAGGGAAGTTACGATATATCTCACACAGCCCTAGCCCACAGACTGTTCTCACCGTGGTCTTTGTTCTTGTAGAGCCATTTGTTCCCGTCCTCCGTGAGCAGCTTGTCTTGTCCGAACGCGGCGTTAACGAAGCCGTTGACGAAGGAGGAGGCCAGGTTCATGCGAGCGGAGTCCACCTGTGATCCGCTGCTGCCGAACCCTGAGAGAGACAGCGCATGTTAAACACCTGAAGCACAGCGGCGCGGGCCTCATGACAGCGAAGGAAGAGGCTTACGGTTGTTCTCCAGGTGCGTTTTGTAAATATCGTCTGGCACTTTCGGCTCCATGATGTCGAGCTACAGAGAAGAAACAACAACAAAACACATCAATTTGTCAAAAAGACAAAATATATTTTTTATTAGTGCGGGCAAATGATTAATCGCATCAAAATAAAAGTGTTTTCTTTATATAATATATTGGTATGTACCGTGTATATTTATTCATTATATATAAATACAAACACATGCAATTATATACTTTATATAATATTAAATATATTTAGATATAATATCAAATATAAGAAAATAAATATATAAATGCATTCACATGTAAATACTTTTAAAATATATACTGTGCATGTGTTTTAATATAAACACAATAAATAAACAGCATAAACACATCAATTATGTAAAGAAACTCTTTCATTTTGGACGTGATTAATCATTTGACGGCACTAATTTTTATACAATTACTTCTTTCCCATTTGTTCCAAAGAGTAAACAATTATATGAAATTAATAGTTTTCAATATTATTTTTTATTAACAAGTATAAATGTAGTTATGTAATTTCTACTAAAAATATTTCTATTGATATAAACATTTCTATATGTATATATATATATGTGTGTGTGTGTAATATTATTTTTGTCCAACACTAAAAAACAAAAACTAAAATTGTTTTCCCCAGTTGATCAAAAAAGATTGTTTTATATATATAAAAAAAAAAAAATATATATATATATATATATATATATACACATACACATACATATACATATATACACTTAAATTTAACCACAATTGATTAAAAGTTAGATTAATTACATGTATAGGTTCCTACAATTCCAATATTATATAAATGTCAAAAAGTCAGTTACAAGAAGCTGAATAAAAAAAATAAATAAATAATTAAAAACCACAAACCTCTCAGTCCGGGAGGTGGTGGCCTCATGCCAGGAGGAGGCATTCCCATCGGCGCGCCGCGGCCGGGCGGCATCCCCATCGGCGGTCCCATGGGCGGCCTCATGCCTGGAGGAGGACCCATCATCCCTGCAGCAGAGAAAGATGTGAGCTCAAGGGCGAACACAAACCATCACAGCACTGGATGACCGCCATGTGATTCTGAGCTCAGCGTAATCCTGCTACCGCTCGAGCAGACTCGTCATCAGTCTCAGAAACATAAGTGTCATCACAGCTGTAGAATCAGCACAGCCTTCAGGAACACACAGGCATAGATCCAGACACTCACCTGGAGGAGGTGCACCTCTGCCCATTGGAGGAGGAGGACCGCCCCGGCCCGGAGGATACTGTGTGGGAGCTCCAGCTATACTGGCGCCTACAGCAGCAGCCGCAACCGTGCCCCGGCCCTGAGGGGTCATGACCTGAGAGAGAGAGAGACAGAACAGCTCCGTTTACATTCAAATGGCAAAAATAAAAACGTTAATAAAATGGAATAGTAAAAAAAAAAAATATTATTATATTATTGCCGTGTCAGCATATAAAAAACTGAGCTAAAAATCAAGTAAAGAAAAACAGCAGGATTTATATTTATAAAAAAAAAAAAAAAAAACACATGCACCACAACATGATACAATGACAAGTTAAAAATCCAAAAAGGTTAAATAAATATACTATTATTATTAAATTATAGCATGCAAGGCTTTCACGAAAGGAGTAAAAACCAAGAAAACAGTATTTTTATTTTATAAATATAATTCAACATTTTATAATTTTTATATTTCTATATTTTATAATATATACAAATTTTATAAAGTGCATGTTTGAATATTTTTATGAAATACTGTATTAAATATTGCAATGCAAATTAAGTGATCAATTAAACAAAAATAAGCTTGTTTAAAATGGTAACCAGTCTAAATTTATATTGTACTCATAATAGAAAATAAAAATTCACACTTAAAAATATATTTTTTTTGTATTAACATTAATGCTCTTAAGAACTACATTAAATTGTTAAGTTCAAAATCTCTGCAACAATGGACAGCAGAAAACTAAGCAGTCTCATAAAAACACGAATTAAACAGCAGCAAATACACATTTAAATGCGGAACGGAAACGGCGTACCTGCTGCGACGGGCCCCCGACTCCTCTCACGGGGCCAGCGAGTCCAGCAGGAGCCTGTGCCATCGGCGCTCCGGCGGGGACGCCTCGGCCAGCGGCCCTCCCGACCCCCGGGCCCCCAGCAACTCCTGCCAGCGGCACTCGGGCGATGCCAGTCTGAGCACAAACACAGCACGTCACACTCTGCATTCACAACAACACAGCCATCACCAGACTCCCTGCACACTCACGTCTTTAGGAGGAGGACCTTCCACCGTCATAGAGACCAGATTCTCTCCTCGCAGCAGAACCAGACCCAGAACCCTCTTCTCCTCTCGCTCCGGCTGCTTGGAGTTCTTGGGCCTGAGGAGGATAATAAAGAGCCGTGAGGAAGAAGGTAGCTTCCATTATCATCACGAATGCATGCTTGTGCAAACCGCAAAGAGGAATGCCTTTGAACTACCCAAGTCCCATAGTATGTGTGTTAACGCAGTTGAGGTGAAGGTTCACGATGTACGTACTTGATCTTTCTGAACTCGTCACAGTCACACAGGATCAGGTTCATGTGTTTGTCGAACGCTTTGAACGTGCCGATGAAGACTCTCCCATCTTGAAGGATGCAGCGCATTCGGAAGTCGATGTGCTGCAACATCTTACTGCTCTTACCGACCGTCTGGAAGACAAGCAAGAGGAATGAGTTAAAAACAACATTAAAGATACAGATGGCCAGCAGATGCTGGTAGTCAACAGGACTTTTATTTTACAATTTACCCTACCCAACGTAAACAAGTTAGGTTAGGTCCATTGTGTTTTGGATTTTCATTTCAAAAAGAGAAAAAGATAGCTGATGTGAATATCTGAAGCACGCAGATTTGTTTTATTAGCGTTCAACAGGACGGAAATAATCGGTGAGCAAAATAAAAGTCCTTCCTGATTGCGCTGCACAGTTAAAACAGCATATTGTTTCTCACTGAAGCAGAGGAAAACTACACTAATAGACACAAACTCCTACAAACGTGCTGCAAAGCTATTTATGGGTTTGCATGATTATGTTTTTGAATACAATGGTTTAAATCGAGCTCTGTGCTACAAGAGCAAACAAACGACGCTCGCCGTTAGCGCTCATTCATCCACAAACTGGGTTTTAGAGAAAGATTCACGCACTTTGTTTGAGAAACGTTTCAGAAAACTGTTATTTTTTTAATGCGCTTTAAATCTTTTCTAGTCGCTTTCGGTTTAGAAAATCGCAAGATGTTGTACTCTACGCATCAACAACGTAATGATAACGTAGACCTTTTAAATCTAAGAGCTTCGCTAAACTGCAGAAATATTAAGACAGTTGTTTAATCGTACACTAATAAGACAAACTGTGAAGTCTTACCATGGTTGCTGTTCGGATGGCTCCGATTAATATCGGATTCTACCAAACAAGTTTTAAAAATTGACCCGCGAACCGCCGCTGAGTCCTTTAATGGAGGCGAAGCGGAAAAGAGTGCGACTCGACAGGGTCCGACCGGAAACACGGAGCAAGATTTAAACGGTCCGCTTCCGCCTACTTCTCCTGTGTAAAGATTACGCAAAAAGTAGAAAAATGAAACAAATGCATAAATAAATGAGGGTAATTTAATTTAAATAAAAAGTAGTGGCATACAAAATACGTTTTTTTTTAAATTGTAACTAAAAACGAATCACATCATTTGTAAAACTCAAAACAAACTTTTAATCGTCGAAGAGTTTTCGTTATTCAAATGTGATATAATTAATATTTATACTAATTTAATATTAATATAGTAATTTTCCTCAAAATAGCAAGAATTGCCTGATATTCTAAATATTAATTTAACAAGAAAAGTACTTTATTATAAACATATTGCGTTTTTTTTCCTATTACAAGACATTTGTGTATTTATTAATTGTATTTTTTGTATTTTTACTCTTTTCATCCAAAAGTGTTCTTCAGCATGCATCATTGAAAGACTTTGTCAAACCGGTCCTTTTAAATGTACAGAATAAATGAGAATAAAAAAGCATTCATTTTTTTTAATGAATTTTGTTTATTCCTTCAGCTGAGAATAAAGTGGTATTTTTATATTAATCATCCAACTGTACACATTCACTTAAGAAAAATAAATATAATTCAAATCATTAAACCCAGCCTAAATGATGTTAATGTAATCACAGGCTAATTGTTAGATGATTTACAGTGTTAAGAAAATAAAGAGGTAAGCCACTCACATCTGGCCTTGACACGGTCAGAGCTACAAAACGCTGCAAGACATGACAACACGTAACATCAGAAGTGAGACGCTTTCCATCTCTGACCTTTACTGGCCAGTTCACTTTAAATCCAAACAATCTGGTTATTAGAAAATACGACCTAAAATAAAGTGCCCTGTAGCAAGAAATCCTGAAGAAATCACCGACCCAATGGATTCAATTCATCACGATATGAACTCATCTACCGAGAATACTAAACTCATTTCCCATAGAATATCCTCTCAGAGTAAGAATCTGAAACACAGGAAACTCACTGTAATAACCCTAAGTTATTGTTTGTACCCTGGTATTTACAGTCCTGGTTTTGTGTTTTGCCTCTGAACAAGAAGCAGAATCTTTGAAACGTCAGTGCCAAATCTTCAGCGTAACAACAAACGTTGTCAACCAAATGCTGCAACATCCCGAGAACACCACAAACAGAAATGAATATTTTCCCAAAATCAAGCACATTTTCTTTAGCGTTGCACTAAGCCCTCCCACAAATATTGTGATTTTTTTATTTTTCTTTCACATTAAAGGTAGAAAAGGATCAAGGTCGAGCTGCAGATTTTATCGTACTAAAACAGATAACATTACAGCGTCAGTCAAATGAGTTTGTGAACTCAAGACTGATGAGAAAGAGAAGATTTGAATTATGCGGAGATGACATTAGACGCCATTTTTGGGCTATTGCTTTATGTTTGTCCGACCACACGTGCATACATATACACAGCTCACCTGAAATTATATTTTGCATTAAGATTTTTCTTTTTTGCATTAGGGAGAATGTGCTTTTTTTATGAAAACCTTTTTTTCTTCATGCAAAATATCTTGATTCTGAAGTGAAATATGATCTGTTGCATGTTTATCACTCTCCCGGTGTTTTCACTAACAAAGCGCACCGCTTTTCGTTTGAGTGAAGGTACAGATCTGCAGTGTTAATAAAAACCTCTCTTTGCATGTGCGCACAACAGAAGAGACTCATTCAGACACATACGTACCATGCAAACTCAATCTAGCTTCAAGTTCTAGAGGAGAAGTCTGTTGCATGTGCATTACTACAGTAGAGACGGGCGGCAGTCATGAAGAGTTTAATAGGAGGGTCACACAGTGTGCATAGAGAGAGCCGAGGGCCGCTGCATTGCTGTGCATCCACCATCGACTAAGGCAGCATAAAATCAGAAGAGGATGGTGAGAAAAAGTAAGCTAATGGATCTAGAGCGTCTATCCCTCGGCGCTGGTTGATATGATGTGTGCTGTGATGGGAAGGTGTTGAAAGGTGTGCATGCATCACTCCTGCCCGAAGCCTTCGGTTTCCTCGATGGCAAACAGCAGCTTCTCCTTTAACTGCTCGTAGCTTTTATAGGGCGGCAGATCCAGACGGTTAAAGCTGGCGGGGTGAAAAAAGATTTCAAATTACTATGTGATTAAAAAAAAAACATTCAAGATGCTGATGATGTTAATTGCTGGTTAAATGACATGCAGGTACATATCATAATGATCACTTTGTTACAGATCAGAGACAGAATGATAACTTTTAATAATATTTTAAATGATATATAAACTGATATATATCAATTATAACTATTGCTACAATTACTCAATCTTTAGAATTCTCAGCATGTATTTTTTGTAAGTCAAAAAAATATTTGATATAATTTTATGCATTATAATTCAGCATTAATAATTCTATAATGCCCTTATTTAATACTAAAAATCAAAAAGACACTGTGTTTATATGCATCTTGATTTGCAATGTGATAACAGAGTTCAAAAGCATTAATAACAATCATGCATAATTGTTTAACAATATAATGAAGATACTTCGAAGTACGTACCAGTATTTATTTAGCTGCTTATTTAATGTTAATAACATTACAGATGCTCTAAAGAAGTGGCAAAAACCAAGCACACCGTATCTTTGTATCTGATTAATTCCTTGCGTCTGAAACATTTTTCAGGATCCATTGAGAGACCTGACTGCAGTAAGACATGCGTGCACATTGAAATGATCAATACAGTCTGATCATATGAAAACAGTAATTCAGGGTGGGCTGAGAATGGAACAAATGTTTGTAATCTGGTTTAAAGGGAGACTGTTTGGGGAGGTCTGCAGAAATGAATGAACTGCATACTGGTCATTTTTACATATGTGATTTAAAAGCTTATTTCTTACCACGTGTGGCTCCTCGGCAGCCAGTTTTCTTTTCCCACTTTCTCAATACAGAACTTCTGCGGCCCATTGCTCCCTGCAGAAATCACAACACACCTTCTTATAACAAACAAGAGAAAAGACTGGTATTGCATTTAAACCAATAGAAACTGCAGGTGTTCAGCTCTGTGAGTGTTTATTTATTTCCATACATGCAACAGTACGGCGAAGATACTCTTTCATTGTTACATTAAGTTAAGTTCCTTAGAGATGTTTATGTTTAAAAAGTTTGCCCTTTTTCCAAAAACTTTACACACAAATATTGTTCAAGTTGTCCAAATGAAGATGCATATTGCTAATCAAAAGTGCTACTTATGACTACTTTTCTGCTCTAGCAAAGATTTTTGACTCTTACCCATAAGGTCAGCGAATCCCCCGACAGGAAGTCGGCATGTGCCGGTCACAAACTGCAGCAGACGCATTCGCTTCTCATTGTCGATCTCCTTCACAAACTAAACACAGACAAGAGAGGCTGCATCACCAACACCAGTGTGACAGGACCTTCTCATCTGTGAACATCTGTGATTTGATGCTGAAGTGTGAGATGAACCGTCTAACCTGCCAAAACCAGACGATCTGTTTGCTGCTGCGAGCGTAGTGTCTGTAGATGGTGTTCCTCTGCCAGTCGCCCAGATCGATCTCCTGCATCCCGCACAGCATCACCTACACCACAATCACACATCAGAGCAGAGAGAACACTGTGTCTATGGCCTCACGATATTAACAGCAGACGCTAAATATAGCTGAAAATGTCATTTTATAAAAAAAAGCCTTTGAGCGTTATGAAGTGTAGTTTGTACCTCCAGCTCTTTGGCATCAAAGTACTGCAGGTACTGCTGTGGCAAGACCTCGTTAAAGCCCTCGAGAAACGCCTGAGTCTGTTCCTCAACCCCTCTGGACAACCTCCACTCAGCAACCAACCTGCAACACATCGAGATTTAATCTTTGTCAAGATTAAAATAAATCTAAAAAGAGGTTTCTTAAAATGATTTTATCACACAAATAATCCTTCTAAAAAAAAAAAAAAAAGAATTAAAAATAAGCAATTTTTAACAATAGCCACAATTAATTAATCAATATAATTCAGTCCTATTGGCTTTTTAGTATATCAAAAATTATAGATTATTATTTACTTATTTATTTTAACATATTATAATAATTATATATTATATATATATTATATATTAACATCATGTTTTGACTTATTTATATAATTATATAATGTTATTATTGTATGTAATAAATGCGATTTTACACAGAGTTTATTAGCAATATACAGTATATATAAATCTACAAAATATTTTTCATTATAATAATATAATATAAATATATATATATAAACTATAATAATGAAATATAACTTTTATTTTATAATAAAAAAAACTATAAAACACATTCATATTGTTTAATATTTAAAATATAACTATTTCAATATAAAAATCTAAATTATAAATATTATGTTAAATTAAAAATATTTTCTAATTTATCATATAGGGGAGTAGAGACGCACAGGACTGACTGGTCAGTGGGTTGAAAGAAATTCACCAATCCATGCACGTGGAGGGCACCTGGTATTAATGAGTGAGAGTTAAGGAAAAAGAGCAAGAATATACAAAAGTAGGGACACAAACAACAGTCCCATCATCACTGACGTACTGCAACGTATAGGGGTGTGACGAGACGAGACACTGGGTTCACGAGAATGAGATTTTAGACTTAATATAAAATATATTGGGAAAAATTTCCAAAATGTAAGTGCATTTCAACTGACAGGCAAGTAATTAACAATAAATAAAATAACAAAAAATGTAAAATAGTATAAATAAATAAAAACAAATATTCCTTTAAAAGAAGGGTAAGCGATTTTTTCAAAAAAGTTCGGGCTGAATTTTTTTTACCTGATATACTCCTCTTTATTTTCTTCTGTCACTTGAATGTTTCCTCCATCAGGTTTGAGTTCATGTGTGGTGACTTCTCCCAAAATCTCCTTATCCACCGAGAAGAACATCTCCAAGTCACATTCCTCTAAATTATTATCCCTATAGAAAAATATTTCCACGTTAGTGATTCTTAATTTTCCAGTAATTCACATCACAGTGTCACAGTCACAATTCATATCCCATACTATCTCTTATTACGTCTGTTACTCACTTGATCCAGATGAGCGAGTTGTAAAACTCCGGGTCGATGGACTCCAGGTCTTTCAGAGCCAGAGGTTTGTTCAGGATGCGTTTATAAAAAGGCAAAGAGAAGCCCGTGTCTATGAACTTCCCATGAAACAGAGCCTGTGTGAGAGACGACACATGAATGACGTACAGGTCAGTGCATTTCAAACTAGTGTCTCCATTGTTCAGGTTAGTCGTACCATAGCAATGAATCGGCCAATGAACTTGAAGTATTTGAGGTGGTCGGGGTTGATGGAGGAGGCGGGGTTAATCTGCAGGCAGTAGTTGTCTTTCCCGGCGTACTCAAACAGACAGTACATGGGGTTCAGGACCTCGTGAGACAGCAAGAAGAACCATTCCCTACGACATAGACATGTGTGGTCATATATCAACTCAAGTCATCACTTCCTGTAAAGGACACAATATACCTGGCCACGCCTCCATAGTCAAGCCCCTCCTCCCCTGGGAAAATAATCCACAGTCTCCGTCTCAGATCTTGCGGATGGCAACCCATAATCTGAACAAATCAATTCACAAACATTTAATTTCTTTAAAAGCAGAATTAACCCGTCAAACGTGACCCAGGAGCAGGAGCCAGTCATAATGTAGAAATGAAGATTTACACATCATCTAATAAATAATCTTTCCATTGGTGTACTGTATGGTTTGTTAGGACAATATTTGCCTAATATCCAACTATTAGAAAATCTGGAATCTGAGGGTGAATCAAAATCTAAATATTGAGAAAATCGTCTTTAAAGTTTTCCAAATGAAGTTCTTAGCAAAGTATATTAATAAATGAAAATTAAGTTTTTATATATTTTTGGAATAAAAGACTTGGTTATTGCTCCAGGGTCACAGTATACACACACACACACACACACAAGCGTACTTTACCTGCTGAAACGAGTCCTCGAACAGTGTTTTCCGGCTGACGTGGATCTTAATGTGCTGAGGCATTGCTAGTTGCTTTGGTATTAAAAACATGTATTATTATAAAATAAGTCACAAATGCAAATGACTTTTATTTTACTGATCTATAAACAGATAATAATAAATGCATTTTTTTCATTAAATGCTTATGCATGCTGTCAAAACTAAAAATCACATAGTTAATTTTGTATATTATACAAATCTTATGTTGTGATTTACTGAATAACAATGAAGATTTAAACACTGAAATAAATCATTTACAAGCCTAATAAAAAAAGGGCCTGTTTTTAAACAAAAGCTTCATCAGATGAATGAAAATAGTGTCCATTATGGAGCAGTTTTATGAATATCATTACCTGACACCAGAAGCGGAAATAGTGCACTTTGGCTTTAAAGTCTCGTACATATGTGATCTGAGGGCCATTCTCCCTGCAAAAATATAGAAACACAATTAAACTACACCAAAACCTGACTGTAAAACCTTAATACTCAATATTACTTCAACAACCTGCAGCAGAGGTTAACTTATGAGAAATACATCTATTTCTATTGATGTATGGTCACAGAAGACCTTCTCTTTATATGCCAAGCTATTAAAAGGACTGACAGTGAGGATTTTCCTGTACGGGGATCGATGTATGTCGTTGTTCGTCTGTTGTGATCGACAAAATATGGAATCCCATCCACTGTAAACCTCATCTCCCAACCCTCCGGCAAAGGCTTCTCATTCAACAACCTGACGCACAACAATTCATTTCAAGTTAAGAACAAACAGAACTCATAATATGAGACGCATTACAAGTTATTCCCACGCTTAGCTCCTGCGGCTTTGGTTAGCCGTTTATGCCGCTTCAATATATGTATGTGCACATTTAAATACATACACAGTAAATATGTTTGAAAATACATATGTATCTTTACAATATTATATTTTATAGCAAATATAAATATATTTATATATTTGGTTTTGCAGTTAACTGCAATCAATCATTTAATAAATTATAAAATATAAATAAAAGTAAAAAAAAAAAAAAAAAGAAATAATTTTTTTTTGGTAAATCAGTGTATAAAAAGTATATAAATAATTAATAAAATAACACAATGATTGCATCGCACCCTTGCGTTCGAGGGTCTTCCCATTGTGTGGATCTCGTAGGATGGTGAACGAAATACATCCTTCTATTACTGTCCGTCCGTTTCTCTGTGAGCCAAACCAGCAGACACATACAGATTTAAGGAAAAAGACAGCGTGAGCCGCTCTATTGTGAGGGTGAAATGTGATTTCCTCTTTCTACCGCATCAAATAAAAGAATGGTGACTCACCCCATCCGGGTGGCAGAGGACCCAGAGGGTCGAACTCTTTATTAGCTGTGGGAGCGAGCTGTTCCTGCAGCTGAAGAGATGAGCAGACAGCTCAGGTTAGAGAGGAAATCATTTAGAATCCCTTGAAAAGAGTCTCTGTTATGAATGTACTCACTCCGTAGATGAATCTCTGGTTGAAGCGCTGCATGGCTCCCTGCAGCTGACTGCGCTGGTTCTGCCACTCCTCGTAGTTCCGGACCGACTCTAGCGTGGGTCGCTGCCATGTGGTTGTTCTGTTTATATGATCCACATAATACACACGGCCCATCGGGTCCAAACGACGCTCCCAGCTACCACAAAAAACACACGGCGGCTCATGCAGGACACTTTCTGACCTTGGGTTATATTTACATTTACAGTACATTGTTATTATTTAATATATATAATCATACCACTTAGTGTTGTTACTATTAAAAATATTAACAATGACCATTTTTATATAAAAAAAACTTATAACAACGTGCAATTGTTATTATTATTATTACTATTATTAAGATGACAGTAATAATAAGTACTATTATTATTATTATTATTATTAAGGTTATAAGCTAGAAAAAGAAATCTTCAAAAAGCATAAAAAACTAAACAGACTTAAGATATACTAATCGAAAGTCATCTTAAATCATATCTTATGTTTTACATAAAAGCATTTGTTCAGGTAATTTAATTAGTGCATTCAACATACAATTAAGACACATAAGCGGCAAACTGATGAATCTGTAAAACTAAAAAGTGACCTCTATAGAAGACAGCACGGTTACCCTGGTGGGAGGGGCTCTGGTCTTTCCCATGTAGTTCTTTTCTCAATGTGATCCACGTAATAAACACGGCCGTTCTGATCCACTCTCTGCTCCCAGCTACGCAAAAAAAAAATCATATCAGAGTAAATGAATACAGACTTGTTATTAAACCGAAATGTAGCATTGAGGCATTTAGCAGCATTACGTGCAGCATCCACTCTTAAAGACTTCACATGCAATCACATTGAAGCTTAAATTATAGATCTCACAGGGAATTGCTTGCAACTTTCCTTGAATGTAATTGTATCACGTACCCAGGAGGAAGAGGGCCGTTACTGATCAGTGAAGCTCTGGGTGGCGTTGGACTGGCCGTGGGGGCCTGGTTTGACCCTGAGCCTGACCCCTGACTCTCTCTTTCTCCGTTCACACACACCTGTGGAGATGTTTCTGGGCTGGGAGCGCTGCTGCCGTGAGTGGGAGTCGAGCCAGCAGATGACGCTAAAAAATTATAAACTAATAGTCATTTAAACTGGCACAAAAAAAATCTGACACAGATTACACAAAAATCTGCACGAGATCCAATTTTTTTTTTTATAATTATAGAAATGATTCTAAAACCAGTTAGAATTAATGTAAACACAGATATCAGTTATGTCTAAAGTGAATGTAAATTAGGGCTGTCAAAAAGGCTGAAAAAGTAAATTTTAATTTTGCGCTTATATATTATCAATATTTAATTTATATTCCATTTTAAAAGACATCATTTCATTCAGGAGGAGAAAGCTTTTGGCTTTGGCACCTGAGGCTACAAGAGGGTGCTTCGAGCAAAATATTACTAGAGCAATAAAATGACATATCTGTGAAAAAGTGCATAATGTTTATAAACCAAATATAATTAATTACGATGCTTAATTATTTTTAAAAAACCACGTAATGTATGCACAGTTTAATACAAAGGGATGAAAGTTTATCAAGTACTATTTTCATTTAAAAACATGAATAGATGAAGTGGGATGGGGGAAAAAAAACCTACCATAAAGTCCAAAGACATGCTTTTTAAAAGAACTACTTACTTTAATTTGATATGGATTTCTAAACATGCAGCTCTCTTTTCTTTTTGTGAACCCTGGACCGTAAAACCAGTCACAAGGCATTTATTTTTCAATTGAGATTTAATTGAATAAATAACAAAATAAGCTTTCTATCGATGCATGATTTGCTAGGATATTTGGACAATATTTTGTAAAAACTAAATATTCTGTAATTTAAGGGTGCAAAAAATTTTTCTTAGTTCTTAGCTATGCATATTACTAATATTACATATATGCATTCTTAACAAAGCATATCACTAATCAGAAATGTTTTGATATATTTACGGCAGGAAATATGCAAAATATTTTTACGGAACGTGATCTTTACTTAATATCCTAATGATTTTTGGCATAAAAGAAATAGACAATTTTGGCTATTGCTACAGATATACCTGTGCCGCTGCAGGCGCACAAATGTGGATGAATAATAAACTCAAATGTAAACAACTAGGCCAAAAAATCGCTGTGGTCAAGTGATTAGATCTGTGTAAAGACATGCAGTGTGAATGCAGCCAAAGAAGGCTTAAAACCAAAAACAGATGCTATGAAAATGCAGGATGTGAGTCCTCTGATAATGTTGGTACCTGTGGAGGAAGGTTTATGGGGTGAGGTGGGCGGCGGCCGCTGGGGGCGAGATGGACGGGGTGGCCTCAGAGCTCCTGCGGACGGAGACGACGACCCGGTACTTCCCACGGCGTGACCGTTGGGCAGCGGCGCTTCATCCGCTATACCACTGGAAGGGAAAGAATCTCGACTAGACCAACAACAAACAGACAAAAACCTCAAAATTCAGTTAGCACAAAGAACAATGTTTACTCTGCAGTCAGCAACTTTCAACAGAGACCATGGCTAAAAATACACATCTGGAAAATGTCAGTTTTCTCTGTATGACAAATAAGATTATATTTCATAATTCAACTGTTAACATTCAAAACATTTGGCCATAATGTTCATGCATCTGATTACAAATTTAAAAAAAGAATGAATTATAGCTACATAGAAGAAAAATAAATCTGCTATATTGTTCATGACAAATCATTTTTATATTCCATAAATCATGTTTTTTTAAACTGCATTAAACTAAAATAAAAAAGGTAAAACAAATAAAGATGTGTAATTTTTAACATCTACAACACTGCTGTTTTATGTGTATAAAAGTATTATATTCAACAATTAACCTGCGTACATGCAATAATAACGTGGTATGCATCTTATTAAACTGAAATAAAATAAAGATGTATCTGCTAACAGCTAAAATTCAAAAACAACAGCTAACTGAAATTAATTAATTAATTAATCTACAATATTCCTGTTTTATATTTCCACAATTCAACTGATAACATTCAATAATCCAGCCATAACTTTTATGCATCTTATTTAAATCAAACTAATAAGAATAAATAAGAGCAGACAAAATAAAAAAAAAACATATTTCTTAGCTTTCAACTATGCATCATGATCCTTAAAACCTGCACTGAGTAGGCAGTCAAGATAATCCCTGGAGAACTAATTTCACCAAGAACACAAAGGAAGGCAAAGAAGAAGCTTCAAGCTCTTTCTACACACATGATGGCAATTTTTAACTTCACCTTTCTGCTATGTCCCCGTTCACTTTTGATTCTCCATTTACAACAGCATCTGTGATTGAAGAGACCGTACACAATGTCACATGTGGGGTGTATATATACATTATACTTTAAATGACAAGGATCTAAACCTCTCAAGAGCTGTGTGAAACAAGTCGAGTGTGTTTTGTAGTGATAAAGGTCTCAACTGTGCTTTTGTTCCTCAGAAGCAAAAGTCTCGGGATCCACCTGCAGTCCATCCAGACACACTGAGAGATCTCCAACCACCTCCGAATGCTCTCTGTCTGAACTCAGCTGCAGCGTCTGTACCACCTCACAGACTGAGACACACAAACACAACCTTTACAGGACTCAACAATGATTGTTAACAGCCTGCAGAAGGATCATCCTGATTGATCACTGGATTTCCGTGGGTTTACGGAATAATAATTACTTTAAACAATCTTCCATCAATGATGAGTTATTTATTTATTGAGAAGGACTGACTCACAAGAATGACTTGCTCACATGTCAGGCATCACTGCAGTTTGCAACCATGTTTTACTACAGGTACAGCTATATAAAGCTGATTACATAAATGTAAGCTTTTAAAGCATATGCACAGAAGTTGACCTGGAGAGCTAAATTGGCTTCACAAGGTAAAGAAGCTCACTGTGACACTTCAGGTTGCAGGAAAAGGAAACATTAACCTAGTTGTGGGTTACTCGGTGGTCTCAGATTGCGTGTACTCAATCTGCAGTTCTGTAAATCCCTTCATCTGCGAGTGGTCACGTGATTTCCATGTGACCAAAGTATCTGAAAAGACTCTTTGTTTGGTGCTACGAGTTCGTTCACCTGTCTTTCTCCATTACAAAGAGGCAATAAACCACTACAGAGAAGTGACTCTGAATAATGAGATTCACACAAGTGGAGAATATGGAAACTCACTCTTCATATCGTTGGCTTTTAAGGTCTCGCTGACCTCCAGAGCGGCAGCACCAAGCAAAATGTCTGATTTAAGTGTCTGGTGACTCCAAACCCGGAAAATTAACTTGCTGAACGGGGTGACGATCCTACAAGAAATATGACCGACAGAGGAGCGTTGTAACAGCTACATGAAAATAAAATTATTATAATAACAATTTGACACGAGTAAAATGAAGCTGAAATGAAATATACATATTCCAAAAAAATTATTAAAACTAAAATAAATGTAAATTAAAAATATATTATAAAAACAAACAAAAAAAATATTTTATTTAGTCTATTTAAGGAAATTGCACTAAAATAAAAATGATATTTAAAAGCAATATTAAAAAAAAGTATATAAATGACAAAACTTTTATCAAAACTAAAATTCAAAAAATAATGATAAAAGTTATATATGTATAATAACGTAAAAGTATAAACTATAAAAGCATATAATAATGTCAAAAACTCGTCACACATTAATATTGTATTTATCATATTAACATGGATTTTTAGTCTAGAGAGAGACATTGATCTGGATCTGTTCTGTAACTCAGCAGTGACATATCTCATACTTACACAGTGAGAGACTGTTTCCATTTGGGACTGTGAGTGTTGATGCATTTCTCCGTCTTCTTGGACTGGCCATCTACACACACCTCAACATAAGGGCTGGGCCCAAACCAATTCTTCTTATTGTCCCGCAGCTTAGCGGACAAAACTGACAAAAGACGATAAATACAATACCAGATCTATTGACAGCATTACAAAATGTTAGGGCTACACTGCAATGCGTGCAAAGAAAAACACAGTCAACAAAAGTACTGCAATAACAACAACATAGAGATGACTTTGTAAAGCTCACCTGTGATCTGAAGTTGAGCCTTCATTGTGTGGCCATTAAAAACACTTGTCTTGGCTCAAATCTGAAATGCACAATTAAATATGTATATATATATATCAATATCAATTTGGTTATCAAGTTTCATCATCACAAAAACATGACCTGAGATAGAAGTGAATAGTCGAAGAGGTCAACTCACTTCTTCAACATGCAACAGCATTACAAAAAGGATATGATGTCATTTATGATGTCTTTTACTGGCGGATCTGTCACTAAACGCACTGCATCGTCACACCTGATCAGTGCTGTGTGCATGAAGCATGTCCTCGTTCTGTCTGCGGTCACAGCTAATCTCACAACAGAAGTCTCCAGTAATCCTTGGCAGATTACAGATGATGTAATTCTAAGAGACTTCCACGTCTCTCAGTCACTACAGGAATCAGTCTGTCCACTGAGAGGAAGTGCTGATTTTCTACTGATGAAGCAAAGAGAACAGACTGAACTTCAAATCAATTATGATTTGGGACAAACTGTAAATGTCGACGTGTAATGCTGCTCGTAAATCATTTTTCTTCTTCTTCATGCAAGTCATTTCAGCAGTAACCAAAAATGACTGATTTGTACTTTTTCTTCACCACATACGATATACTTATCAGCTCCTATTAGACCCTTAACTTATCATTTAATTCCTTGCAAGCCTATAACATTTAACCAAAACTATAAATAAAACCATTTCTCTTACTTGAAGTAAGAAGTAAAACGCTTTGTTCAGCGTTGTTGTTTTTTTATTTGGTTTAACATAATGTACTAAAATAATTCAATCTGAAAAAAGAAAGTGTATAAAATAACAATATAAGTAAAAAACTATAATAGCAAATCAGTCAAGCTAAAATAAATTATTCTCACCATTTCAACAAAACTACACCTTTACATCGCAGCAATCAAGTTCAATATTTTTCATAACTAATTGTGTACTTTTTCCAGGCATAAAAACACATGATTAACCATCTACGGTAATTAAAGAATAAGCTACTGACAGCTCTGATAACTGGCCTGATGTTCTCCACCATGAGCCCTCTTTATAGTTTCAGCCAAAACAAAAACTGTTATTATATCTTATCCACATGTTACTACTTTCTCTCTTCCGTGCGACTCAAAAGAAAAATGTTCTTTCTGTTCTTTCCCATACAAAAACGTCAAACCCTAAGAAGAACATAAAATTATTAAATAATAAAAAATATTTTGTTAAACTCTGTCAATATGCCTGATTAGCATTCTTCCATTTCCATTACAACAAGTTCTCTAATTTACCTCTAATATGGTCTGACTGTAATTCTGCCTGCTAGTGTATCATGATAAAAGCTCACATCAGCACCCTGTCAGAAGTTAGTTCAAAAACTGGAACTGTTGAAGTTTTAATAAGGCAAGATACTACAGGCAACATCGTACTGGTACATTCTGAGATTTCGGCCTATGTTGTATCATACCAGTAGAAACAAAACATCCAAAATAGACATTTCAGTGCAATATTCCCAATATTTAGCTCACTTACATACAACTTAACAGTTTTATTCCTATCTGTAGTTTGATGTGTTTTACAGAGGAGTTTGTTCATATGTGACCCTGGAGTCTTAAGTCGCTGGGGTTTATTTGTACCAATATCCAAAAATACATTGCATGGGTCAAAAATATAGATTTTTTTTTTTTAATGCCAAAAATCATTAGGAAATTAAGTAAAGATTACGTTCCATGAAGATTTTTTGTAAAATTCCTACTGTAAACATATCAAAATGTCATTTTTGATTAGTAAAATGCATTGATAAGATATTCATTTGGACAACTTTAAAGCTGATTTGCTCAGTATTTAGATTTTTTTGCACCGTCCGATTCCAGATTTTCAAAGAGATGCATCTCGGCCAAATATTGTCCTATCCTAACAAACTATATATCAATAGAAAGCTTATTTACTGGGCTTTCATATGGTGAAAAGTTTACCTTATGACTGGTTTTGTTGTCCAGGGTCACATGTATTATTCACCTGATTTATATAATTAGCTTTTTCCTAAATACATAATAAATATGCTTTATGGCTGCTGACAGCCTTTATGGAGTGATAAAAAATTCAAGATCCTCTCTGCAAATACTTTTAACTCTAATGTGTCAACATACATGGCTTTATCCAACATCCAGGTTTCTGTTCTGGAAATGTACGCAAATGAGCGCACAATACTTCGACACGTAACGTTACCACAGAAACCACAATTCCATGCTATTACAAAAATTTGGGAGTATGTAAATTTTGTGTCAGATAGTTTTCATATCACGGTGTCAGATACTTCTATATACACACCATTAATATTTCCCTTCGGGGAAATAACAATAACACCATCACTGTGTTATGATACTGTAACTGTACTTACAGAAGTGACGTCACGTAACGTTTCTAACCGACGGCGTCGCAGCTGCAGGAGGATTGAGACTCAACTAAATACATATATGTCTTGGAAACTAAACTGGTGGTTTACCGTCGTTTCAGGCTGTAGTTAACGAGCTGTCAAAACATCACCCAACTCACTGTCTAACAGTCACCGGTTAAACGAGCTAGCGCGTTATCAAAACACGGGTGTTTTTCTTCCATGTTGTCCTTTATACGCGTGTGTCGATTATATCTCACCGTCTTATGCTCGCGGGAACCGTTTCTAGATCTCTGTTTTAACGGGATCTGAAGTTAACTTCTCTTCGTTTGAATAAACTTTGCTCCATCTCAACCGGGAGACCAAAGGTCCGCCACCAGCACAGGCGCCATGTCAGAGTGACGTCACCGCGCGACCCCCGTCACGTGACGCGGCGCGAGCCCACTCGGATAATATAATGCTTGTTTTATACAGGGCAGGTGCATACAGTGCATTTTACCAAAATGTAAAGCCTGAAGCATCAAGTATGCGTGTGAGTTTTTCAGAATGAATGGTTAATGGATTCGTTGGCATTATTTTAAAGACTGTTCTTCCACGAGATGGCGCAGTTTGTCATTTTATCATTTTTTTTTATCAGTTTTGTCATATTTTCTCGTAATACAATGGAAGTAAATAATTGTGTGTTTAATTATAAATGTGCTTTTCAGACTTAATCGTGGTTCTTTTAGATGACCTTACATTTCTGTTTCATTATAACTCATTTTCATTTAATGTTTCATTTTAGTGTTTGATGTATTCATTGAATGGATTTGTCCTAGCAAAAGAGAGTCAAATGATGATATCCATTGAGCTACTGCTGGACCAATCAGCATCCGAGGAGGTGGAGAAACAGAGCAAGAACTTCCTCGGTTGCTCTTGGAAGTCTGAATCATTTCTGCGAATCGGTTCGCTGGAAGATTCATTTCAGCTAGGCGTTGCATTCAAAAAGATGCATCGATTAGTTTTGTCCACCAGTCAAAATTATTAAAATAAGGCAATACATCATATGTTAATGAGGTAAAAATTAATACATTTAGTCATTTTGCAGACATATGGGGAATAGATATCCAAAATTACGTTAATTTATGATATAAATATTAATAGGGATATGTGATGTAACGTACTAGATGACACTTTACCTAATTAAATATAGAACTTTAAATAAAGACATGTTAAAAGTTATTTACAGAGGAGATTTTGGATATATCTTTTTAGCACTCTATAAATCTTGTCAACAGAAAGAAAAAATCAGAAAGGTTTTAGTCCAATGATTCACGAGCGCTTTTCGAATTAGTTCGTGGAATGATTCAAAAGAACCGGTTCAGTCGAAAGAACGATTCTTTGGCGTCCACTAGTATTCCTCAGCATCAGCATCATTCGCCCAGAAGACTAGCGCCGTATCGCTGTTCACACCCCAGCTCCGATCTCACTGACCCCGAGAGCTGCTTATACATCGTTGTCTTAAAGTGCATATTCTTCTTGTTAAAAGCTCGTTTAAAGATGTTGGCGTGCACCGAAATGATCACGATGTGTCTCCAGTCGGCGAAGCGCGAGCATCTCCGCTCCAAACAGCAGCAGCAGCAGCATCAGAAGCAAGATGCGGTTCACGGACTGTCCATCTTCCACGATGTAAGTAGCCAAACGCTCGGTCAATGAGCCCGCCAATAGGTGACCATGCAAACATTAACCTTGAATCCAAGAACACATGTCATTGTGACACTTCTATCAATGTAGGACAGAGAGAGAGGGGTGGTTATGCACATTTGACAATATAATCTTAAAATAGGTTATGCTATAGGGCACTGATTATGGGGAATAAATAATGCCTTTAGCATAAAGATCATTGTGAAGCGCAAGAAGAAACTCTAAATGCATTGTCATGTCTTATTTTTAGTCTTCCACCGTAATATCAGATATATAGCCTATATAGTAGCTATATATAGATAATTTACCTATTTAAACATTGGCCTATGCATATGTCATGTAGAGGCTTCAATCTGCATGCAATCTTTTTATTGTAGTGGGAATTTTGTTTGTGGTTCAGAATATTCATTCATTATTATATAGAGTCGAATTATTTACAAAAATGATTAAGGGTATCATCAATATTGCATTGCATGCTTATATAATCTGTATTTCACCTGCCTTGGATGTTTATTGCATGTGTTGGGGATGCGATTCATGTAAAATCATTGTACAAGCAGTAGCTGCTTCAGCACCTTGAAGGCTGTGTGCAGTCATAAAAAGTTGCAGATGTTCTCTCAGCAGGGTTAAGTAAGCTGTCATAGAGGGGGTCTTACAACAGAGAGGATGTGTGTGTGCGTGCTTGTCCTTAAAGTCAACCTGAAATCAAATCTGACCTTATTTAGCACATGTTCCCGGTCTTATTTTGCATGATTCATTATTGCAATCTTTAATTAAAAAGCATTAACTTGCTCGAGACGGCTCTTCTTTTTGGCTGCAGGTGTTTAGTTAATATTACAAATGTAGCCATGTTCATGCTTTCTAAAGTCTTAACTGAAATAATACAGGTCAGGACTAATAATATCAAATAATGATTGATTTGCAAATGAAGCATCGCCACTGGGATCAGTGGAGAAGCTCTGGAGAGTGAAATTGATCTTCCATTGTAATCCACATTAAGATCTCTTTCACGTCACATTATGGGTTGCAGAGATGTTGTGGTAACTGTTCACACAGCTCCCGCTTTTGTTGTCAGCAAACGAAGAGCCTGACATGTGCATTTGGTAGAAACAAAAAGTCAATGCATTGTGTCTGTGTCTTTAGCTTTCGTCCTTTAGGGTGCGCTTGGGGAAGCAAAGTTGCGTGTCTTTGATCGTCACAGCAAATACAGGAAAGTTTTCTGACAGTTCTGATGTGTGTCATGATTAATGTTGCTGTGCTGCTTGGATGAATTCAATCTGTTGGAGCGCAGGCTGATCTCAGCGTGTGATTCTGCCATGGTTTCTTTAAAGAGACGATTGCTAATGTTGTTGTCTTTTTTTCCTCTCATTTTTTAAATCATGTTGAAGCAGCATCTCTTATTTATAAACATGTAGAATTATGCATGAAATTAAATATCGCAGGAACTACTACTGAGCCTTCTCATATCACCACCTAACTAGAGTTTTGCATTTTATGAAGAGAAATGTTTGAAAGTGATCTAGAGTGTTTTAATGTGTTGCTAGGATGGTCTAGGTGGTTGCTGGGGTGTTGCATACGGTCTGGCATGAAAAAAGCAGCATGTATATGAAAATGGAATATATGACATATATTGATATTTATTAGGCTATATAAAATTTTATATTTATACTATACTGCATGTAAACTTTCCATGGTAAAATTTGTAAATGTACATATGTTAATATTATGTATATAATGTTCTTTTGATATATATATATATATATATATATTTTTTTTTTTCTTTCTTTAGAATGCATGTGCATGACATAAAGTATATGTCCAGATATGTATATTATAAACCAAATTATATAAAACCTATCTATACATCTATATAATATGAGACCTGTTAAAATATGGAATTGCTCCAATTTATAACAGGTTTAATATATATTTTTACTTCATACAGTATATGACAATACATAGTATATAACATGTGAAATGACATATCATGAAATAACAATATATTTAATATATGGAGATTTAATGTGTGTGTTTATATCAGATTGTGATTATTAGCAGAACAATATTTCTTCTAGAAATAAATGACCCATATAAAAAAAAAAGAGAGAGATGCATGACCTGCTAATTAAATTATGAAATTACATTAAAAGTTGCTTTTGTCAATAAAATAGGCCTTGTCTCTCTAGTGTTAAAATATCACTTTCTGCAACACACGGACAGAGGCTGTGTTTGTGGGAGGTATTTATTCGCTCCCCGAGGCGATAATTGCTAATCATCTTTCCCGGGTCCGTATCCTCGAAATTTCTTAAACAGACTGACATGAGAGGAGCGAACAGCTACTTATAATTCCCTCGGCCCGCGTTTGAAGCTCTTGTGCGCTGATACTGAACCGTGGGCTCTGAAGGAGAAAGAGATTTGGATTAACTAAGATGCTGTCAGGCCTATTTATAAACCGTGACTCAACTGATATACTGTGCTTTGTGAATCGTTTGTTCTCTTTCTAGTGAACGGAGTCAGTAGGACCCGTGTCTCCCCACTGGCTCAACACCTGCCAGAGAACCATTGGAAACGATCTCTCGGCAGGAAGCTGAGATGACCTTTAAAGGACATTGTTAATGATGCATTATCCTACACTTATCTTTTGGCAATGCTCTATTGCACATCTGGCTTTTACACACCTTATTGTGTCATGTAAAGCTGAAGAATCAACACACATGCATATAAACGAAGTATATCTCACCTTTTAATCTCCATCCCGGTGTCGTTTTGCTTAGATTAATCTGTTCTAAAGGGATTAGTCAATTCTGGTTTGACTGTGTGTGGCTCTCAGCCAAACGCACACAGTGTGTGAATCCAACTATTGGTTTTAGGTAATACTATTTGTTTGAATGACATTTTAATTCTGCAAGCCAGTTAGCTGGGTTTTAAAGTTGTTTGTATTGTAGCTTGTGAAACTGTGCTTTTCATGTTAATGTTAAAAGAATAGCTAGTCCAGAAAAGAACATTAGTCATATCTGGCCTCTTCAATACCATTTTTAAACACACACACACACACACACACACACA
>JAUYWG010000050.1:17442829-17458104 GCA_034779775.1 Enteromius afrohamiltoni
CAGGAGTCAAAAAAACAACAGCTCTAACAGTGTTGGGACCCATCCAGGTGTGAAAGAGCCATGTTTAGCCACTAGATTTTCAACATTGATAATAATCAGAAATGCTTTACAATGATTACAGTGATTTTGGTAAAATCATGTTGCGCTGAAGACTGCAGTAATGATGCTGAAAATTCACAGCAATCAATTACATTTTAACACGAAGAGTTTATTTGCAAAAACGGTGAAATAAAAAAAAAAGGTGAAATAACTCAAAATTTCAAAATACACGCTTTTTATGATGCTATTATGTTTTTAGCTGTATTTGTAAACCAATGATTGAATTTAATTGGAATGCAAATAAAAATAAAAGAGCTCTTCGTATATTAACAAAGAAATCAGTTCATATAATTTGTTGTATATAATAATGAACAATATTGATGTTTTTACTTAGACTTCTTCAAAAATATTCAAATATCTTGCCGGCGCCAAACTTTTGAACAATGTTCCAAAAAAGCATCATGAAGTGAGCAGTATACTTTTTTCTTTGAGGTGTTGTTAATAAAGCATCCCAGGATGCAGCCCAGATTTCTCCTAGTGATTGAATGGTTAGTAGTATAAGTGTGTGGTTTGTGCATGTGGATGGATTTGGAGAGCATGGATGTTTGTTTCTGTGGCTAAGAGGCTTTTATAAAGGTATCTCCGTTATAATGTCAGGTTCCATCAGTGGTGAAGAGGGTACACAGTAAAGCTCTAAAGGGGCAGTTCATTAAAGCTATTCAGGCTAAATTGTATTCAGTATTGATCAACACTGAGCATTTCCACCAGTCCTCCACACTTCAGAATGCTGCTCGCATTGATAAACTGGTCATTGACGTTTTTTTTTTTCATCTCTATCTCTTCACAGATTTTCCGTCGAGCTGACAAAAACGGTGAGTCTGACCTTTTGCTATGCTACATTTAAAGCGTTTCTCTTGTTACTTTTGCACAGCGGTTCAAAAGCAAGTCTTATTTCAAATCAATCAAATGAAAAGCATTTTTTCTAGCTTTCTGCTTAGTCACTGTAAATAAATAGTTGTTAGTTATTTTGCTACAATATCACGATGCATTGGTTGACAGTCTCTCTGGGTGTGCGTAAATTAGAATAAATGAGTTCAACATTGTTCCAGATGTTTCTCCTACAAAGGAGACATTCGACAAAATGATACAAATGAGCCGATAATGGAAATAGCAGCTCAGATCATATACACATGAAAGAATGTGATGAGTTTATATCGAGATGTCAACACTTACATTCATGCATTTGGTTGAGTTCTAGAGCTTTCAAATTAAAACAGTATAGACGGTTTAAGTAATTTTTATATTCTAGAGTAGTTTTTTTTTTTGATAACAAGCAAAATATGTTTGCTGTGTAAATCACAGATTTATTAAAATGCAGATTGATTCTCTGCCAGCAGGAGGCGCTTTAAGGGTGAGAAATGAAGGTTTCCCCGGTAACGGATGTAGACAAAGCAGCTCTGAGCTTAGAAATGTTGCCTTACATGCAGGATGAAATCAAAATGGCATTTTCTAAAGACAGTCTTCCTTCAGAAATACAGTTATATAAAAACACCCATGCCTCAGTTTGATTTTTAAATGTGCATAACACGGTCATGTTTATTCAACACAGCCTTTTGGACAATCAGTCAGTTTTGATATCGTGGCAGGTAGCCACAAATAAATTAACGTGTGCACCTGAAGAATGGTCTATATCAGGAGTTTAAACCGATATGGCTTTATAATAAAAGGTATAATAAAAGGTGCAAATGCGTGCATGACTGCGAAAGACATAATAATGGTCAAAACCAAACTGATGTTTTGGTGGAGTATTTAAGACATGAGCTGTAAAGGCTCTGCCCTCATCTGGAAAGGGGCAGGGAACTGTAGCTCATTTGCATTTAAAGAGACATGCCCCAAAACAGCATATTTTCTCTTCTGTTAAAAAATACATTTTCAGTATGGTGTAATTAACTCTATAATTAAATCTGTGGATTATTTTGAGCTGAAACTTCACAGATAAAATCTGGGGACACCTGAGATTATATTACATCTTGTAAAAAGGGGCATACTATGTCCTCTTTTAAGGGGTAGTTACCCAGAAATTTTAACTTTGCCATCACCCTTATGTCATACCAAAACTTTCTTACTTATGTTGCACGTAAGAGAAGATAATTTGAAAAATGCTGATTATCAAGCAATTAATGGTCCTCGTTGATTTGCATAACATTTCTTTCCCTACGGTGGGCCAACAACTTTTTGGTTCTTCAGAATACTTACAAATGTATTTTTGGGTGAACTCTTGCTGTTGCTGGTGGAACACAAAAAGATCTTCTCCAGACTTTTGATTGCTTCTCAGACTTGAGCACAGTTTGAGATCTTTGTTTGCCTCTCAGTTAATCTTATTATTGTCTAGAATACAATTGCAATGTTAATCAGGTCACATTTGCCTTTCCTGTGGCTGCTGAAGAGAATTTGCTTTCTAATTTCTGGGAATGCTAATATAGGCGTTTGCAGAAAACTTTTTTATGCATAATGTCTGTTTGATGACTTTGAAGCCTGAGAGTAATCGGAGTCCCTCAGGCACATGTGCGGGTGGCCCGTTGCTTAATCTGAGCTGGAGCCAATGACTAGCCTGTCACGAAACGCCTGTTTATTCTTCAAAGGCCTGAATGCACGAGGAGGGCGAGGGTGAAATGAACAGAACGACGCGCTGTCCAAACAAATCAGAACTGAGTGGCTGTCACTGGGGCAGCACAGTCCTTTCAGAGGTCATTATCATTGTTCCAGAATGCCAATTACCTTCTTGCCACTTCAATCATGCTCTCATCATGGCCAAGGCCAGAGAGAAACCGAAAAAGAAGTGGAGTGGGAGAGACAGAAAGTGCCTGTGTTTGTGCTGTGAAAAAGTCATAATTAGTTGGCTTTGCTAAGGCTCCATAAATGTTGCTACTGCTCATAGTGAGTTAGTGTTAGTGATTTGACTAGTTGCTATTTCACTTCGACAAAATGTGCAAAAGAGGTGGAAAAATCCCACGGATGTACACTGAAGATGGAAGTTGATACCAGAATAACAGAGAGAGAAGAATGGGCCACCTAGCAACCAATCAGAAGACCTTAGCGGCCATCTAGATGACCCTAGCAACCACTTGGGACTGCATAGCAACTACCTAGACATTAATCAATGAATCAATCACTTTTATATAGCGCTTTTAACACTATAGAACGTAGCAAAGCATTGGACATTAACAAATAGAAGAATAGTAATGTATAATGACGCGATTGAACTATTTATCTATTAAATGCAGAGAAGGTCTCTGTAATCAAAATAATCACTAGAAATTAGGTGTCCCCAACTAAGCAAGCCAGATGCGACAGTCCAAGGAACCAAAACCACATCCATGAGAGAATGGAGAATTTTTTGGGGGGGAGAAACCAGGCTTAGTTGGGGCCAGTTCTTCATGTTTAAGCGTATGTCAGATTGTTCAAAGGACTTATAGTGTGTGTGTGTGTTTGTGTGCATCTGGTTCCGGTGATCTGTCCACGGAGCTCATCTAGGTGTTCTGGTCTCCAATGAAGATCATCTTTTTGTGATGATACATCATCTGATCTGGATACGGACTGAGGAACAGACTAATATTAGCGTAGATGCCATTCTTTTTACGATGTAACGAGTACATCGTGTGTTAAGGAGAGTGTTCCTGGTTTCAGCTGATCTAATTAATGCAGCCTAACAATCCTTTAACGGATTTGATTAATAAATGTGTATTAGTGTGTTAAGTGTAAACCAGAGTTGTGTGTCTTTAATCTAGATTTAAACTGACAGAGCGTGCCTGCCTCCCAAATGTTGTTAGGTAGATTTTTCAGAGTTTGGGCGACAAATAGGACATTTAAACATATAAACATTTGCCACCTGCAGTAGATTTTGATATTCTAAGTATTAGCAAATTTAAGACGTAGTGGATTTGGAGGACTAAAATGTGATAGGAGCTTGCTCAAGTACTGAGGAGCTAAGCCATTCAGGGCTTTATAAGTAATCTATAAATCTGTAAATCTGTATGATGTTTGATAGAGAGCAACCACCCTAGAAGCCAGGGCTAAGGTGTCCTAGCAACCACCAACAGCACCATATAAACTGCCTAGGGTATCTGAGCAAGATGCTAGAAACTACCTATGGCATCCTAGCAACCCCCCACAACAAACTAGAAACTGCCTTGGGCATCCTAGGAACTAGAGCTGGGCGGTATGACCAAAAATGTATATCACAATATTTTTCAAAATTAAAAAAAAAAGGTTCCTGTAGGTAATCAATTTTTATTTTGAATATCTGATATTCAAACAAAACATTAATGGTGAAATGAGATGATTTCAATCACATTCAGTTCTTCCGCTACGATCAAGAAAAAAAATTATGGCGTCTGCCATAATGACGTTGATTCAGCACACTACGGAAACCTATCCAACCTGACGGCTGCCTTTTTACTCCTCCCCGAACGCAAGGGGCAGCTCTCGCCAGCCGGTGGCAGGCTAGTGTAGTGCATCTCGAACGCACCTATTTTCTTCGTCCATGCTGTTAACCGCTCAACACACACAGGCCGTGCTTCCACCGCTCTAATGCAGACGCATACATCTTGTTGGCGAGACGTTCCACTGCTTTGTGTTCTGGACACTTTGTACGCATACACACACCAGCATTGGGGTATAAGAAAAATCACCGGTATTCGGTATGAAAAGGTATACCGCCCAGCCCTGCTAGCAACCAATTACAACACCCTATAGAAACCACCGACGACACCCTGAACATGCAGGGCACAGGAGAACAACATAGCAATCACCCAAAGTAAACTTCCTGTGATGCCATAGCAACTGCACCCTAGCAACCACCTACACATTGTAACAACAATCTAAATATTTCCTGAGTTGAGTTTCGTTCGATCAGCCAATCACGGATCAGAAAGCAGTGAGCTGCTTGCGTCAAACTAGAGCGTGGTTGCTAAGTAGAACACTGAGTTAGACGAATGGGGAAAAAAACTGAGTTTGGCTGCTATTCTTCTCTTGAGAATAAACTGAGCTTTTAGCTGAGCTTCAGCTCTCCTGTGAGGATTTCCAGCTCAGCGACTTGAAGGGACATTATTTAAAGATTAGAAGCTGATTTAAAACCAGCCCATCCTGCTAACACTAACCTAGTTAATGAACTCTCTCCCTCAGGCCTGTGATACGAGATGATGATGAGTGGATTTATGCCTACTAAAGCCAACTTTTCTGGGTTGTGCTTGTTAAACTTTGAAATTTCACTTTGAGGAAAGGATTAATCTAATTAGGGCTGCGTAATTAACTTTAGAGTATTAATTAAATATTTTAATTTAATGCATTAAATTTGTAAGCGAATGCCACCTTTAAGCATTCATTTTGTTTTCTGTCCTAACAAGATGCTGTTTTAACAACCCATTTTACTTCCATAATGACATTAAATGCAAAAACAGAAAAAGTTTCTCTAAATTTTAGGTGTTTATTAATATCACGTTTCCTGTCACATTAAATTCAAGTATGATTATAAAAAGCATTATTTTAATTGTGGTATTTATTTTGTAAATTAAATTATCATTTTTTTTTTTTTACTGTTGTAAAGTAAGTTATTTTAGAATTAATTATATAGCTTCATATTAATATTTAATATATTATATTTAATATATGAATATTTTAGTTAATATTTTAATTAAATTGTTTTTAATTTTTATTGTTTTTTTCTAAATATTTCTATTTAGCTTTAATTTAATTTTAATTTTAGTTTTAATTGTATTCATTTCAGGATTTCAATTTAAACTTAAACTTTAAACCAAGGCTCCATTTCTAAGATTTCATTACTTTTCTTTTCTTGTACATTTTTAATTGTTTGAATATATGCTAAAAATATATATTGTGTAAGAAAACTAATTTATGGACATGTTAAGGGTTAGTTGGGTTAGTTAAGGTTTAAAGCATCCATCAGTGGCAGTGGCAGATTTAGACTATTGCTTACAGATTTCAATGCTGTAATAACATAATACTCAGCTAGTAAACCGTTGTGTGCATTCAGATAGTCTTGGGTGTTTTTAAGTTCAGTTACGGATAGTTTAACTTCCTGAGTTAACAACAATTTCCTGCTCATAAACTGCTTAACCGATGGTGTGAGTTTGGGGCGGAGCTATTTGTGTGACTGACCAATGACAGACAGGGAGCAGGGTTGAAGGGGCGTGGCTGTCTGTGAAACCTGTTTGAAAACAGTCATTATTTTGCAGTTTTGTTTGCTCCAGATTTATATTTACACGCTGCAAAATTCCGGTTGTGGTTTGTACTCCTATTAAATGTGTCATCCCACAGTTGTTCGTGTTATGCAACAGAAGCGTATTTCCTGAAAGAAGGTCAGTTTCAGCATCTGCCGGTGCCCATCACTGCCGGCCAATCGAGTGACAAACAGCACGTCAAGCATATCAGACGGCCCCTTCGGCTGGGCCCGAAATACTGGAGCTGTCAGCAAAGACACACACAGAGGGAATGAGAATGCAACGAAAAAGGCCTAAGAGAGACGAAACAGGCTGTTAATGCCCACTGCGACTGTCTCTTCACATACAGCCCACCGCAGCTCCCTCCTGCTCTTCTGCATCGTCCTTCCTTAAACCAGGCGCTTTGCAAATGTTCTAGCTTTCTATCTGTGTATTCATCATTTCTCCATCCTTTCTCATCCTCTTCCTGCTGTCTCCTCCTCAATCCCTTCTTCATCCCTCCCTCTCTCGGTGTGTTTCTCTCAGCGCTCAGACAAACAGACAGATTGGGTTGTGCTTCAGAGTGTTTGTCTGCTCGTGTTGCATCTGTTGACTCAATCTGACGGCTCTGCTGGTTGAGTTAGCGGTGGAGCAGACCTCTCAGAACTGGAGAGGAAGATGACGTTTATGAGGAGGCTGAGGCTGAAAGTATGGGTGTGCAATACTGGCAAAAAAACGCTGTTTTTTTCGATAATGAAGCAATATTTTGCTGAATGTATTTTTGTAGTGATGTTACGTTTGACACAGAGGCTTCGAAGCTTGCTTCAAAAAAAAAAAGCATCTCGCAGTAAAGCACTGCAACTAGAGGTTGATTCATTTTGCCAAAACTATGTGATCTGTAACATCCGAAGCTGTGTTTTCACACACAACCATGTGACTGCTTTGTGTTCTGATTCAAATGACGCAAACCACTTGTCACTCAATTCTGTGACTGATAAGAATAAATCATAATACAAATAAATATTTGCATGTGTACTTTTGTGCATCTTCGTTTTGTATTAATTCTTATTTCACAATCCTTCAGCTAACCATTTTGATAATCTTCTAGTTTGAACATATATGAAAATCTTATATCCCCGCCTATTTTTTCCACACAGTCATATATTCATATATCGTGTAAAACAATGACTGACATGTAAAAGGCTTCTTTACATAGACTTAATACTTTCTTTGCGTTATACATGTTTTCATAGCACAATTACCTGAAGCAATCAAACAATGGGACACAAAGGCAGTTTTAAATCAGTATATTTTTGTGCTGATTTAGACCTGGTATAGATAACTAAACAGGGCACAAAAACTGTCAGTAGGTGGCAGCAAGTCCCGGTCTTAAAGGGTTAGTTCACCTAAAATTTTTAATTATGTTGTTAATTACTCATCCTCATGTCGTTCCAAACCCCTGAGACCTTCTTTCAACTTCGGAACAAAGAACCATAATTTTGATGAAATCAGAGAGATCTCCGAATATTTTATTTAAGACATGAGTTATCAATGACAGAAGAATTTTGGGTGAACTAACCCTTTAATGGACGATGCATTGACTCATTCATTCAAACGATTTGTTCAAAATGACTGGTAAATTTAGAAACAAAGCAAGTGAGTGTCACAATGAATCAATCATTGAATCACTGACTCAAATGATTCATTCAAAAACAGATTTATTCGGAAACTAAAAATGTTTTGATCCGGCTTTGCTTCAAAGTGTTTTCATTGATGAAACAGAAAAGAAAACAATGAAAATATGGTGTCTGAAATATATCTCCCTCAATATTAATTTCCTAATGGTATACAATTAAAATAACATTCGTGATTGTGCACACATGCTGACATTCTGGAAAGCAGCACTCTTGCTTGTGTGATATTAACCATATCACATCTTATAAATATAAAAACGTCATACAGGCATATGTTTTGCTTTTATAATTTAAGCTATAAGGGCATTTTAAACATATTCTAATTTGATTCATTATGTATTCAGTGCTTTTGGACTCTATTGGATGCTTTTGGACTTATATGACTTATGTTTAAAAAATAAGCCAATAATTTATTCAATAATCCGATAACAAGTAAATAAGTGTAGTGTTTTTAGATCAAGTGTCATGAATGATTCCTAAAACCTTCTCACTGACGAGACTAGGGGCTAAGAACACCCTAGAAATCCTGTACATGTCACAGGACACATTCGTTTTTATTTTATTTTTGTGTGATTGATTATTTTCCGAGGTACAATCTTTTTTACCTTAGCTTGAGTTGAATTATCTGTAAAACTGGCCTTTTTTTCAGATCTGTTATTAGTAGTAAAGTCTGACAGCCATACTGAGATGAAAAATTGCATGTAAAAATCCCTGCATTTCTCTAGCGAGAGCTACAGAATGAGAAAGAGCTTAAAGAAGCAGATGATTGGAGGTTTTGTGCTGAAATAAAGCATCGCCTTGGCAGCTCACACAAAAGCCAGAAACTGTCCTGTGAAATCCAAATCTAACTTTGTCTCTCTCGCATTTCATATGAAAGAATTTCCTTTGAACCAAAGCTTGAAAAAAAAGCTGTTTCTGTGTACAAAGGAAAATAGTGTTTCTTTTAAGACCAAATTCTGACTTTTTTGTCTCCTGTGGAAATAAAACTACTTTAGGCATAAAATATTCATTTGCAATTATCACTGGCTGTTGTTTGCATTGCCTTATTACTGCTGGGTAATTATGTAACTCATACTTAAATGAATAATTATGCATGCAAACTGCTCATAAGCTACTGAAATTTCATCATCTTGGACTATGTTTAACATTATGTATGAATTTAACGCATGTATAATGCATGCATTTAGCTTTAAGCCTGACCACCTGCTGCATATTTATTTGAATACACTCTTGATGATTTGCTGACGCTTTCAGCCTGTGTTCATGCAGAGATGAAAAATGAACGATAGTTTTCTTAGTTTTATTCTGTTTGACCTTCAGTGCACAGAATGGATTTCTCAGAAAGTCTCTTTCACACTGACATTCAGACGTTTCTCCCATAATGACAGCTGTGAGACGTAATATATGTTTTAGCTTCAAAAAACTCTTGCCAATTATTTTGGATCCTTACAGCGAGAGGAGTCGTTTGTCTGCTATTGACCCTCAGGGCAGGTCCTGGATGGAATGCTGGGTCTGTCCCTGATGAACACATGGTGACTTTTGACAGAATTGCTCATGGAGATTTTTACTCTTTCCAAGGTATATTTGTCTCCAGGCCATTGGAGAGCAAATCTCCAAAGAGGGGTCTGAATACTTTCGTACCTACTGTAGATGTTTCTTCATCAGATTTAGAGAATGCATTGCGTCAGTGTCTGAGTTCATAATCCATGGTTTAAGACAGATAAAGCATTTTTAACTTCAATCTGTTGCCTTCAAAATGATCCATAATACTGATCAATAACACTTCCTCCAGGGAAAAGGATAGACTGGAGTGCTGTGGATTATTGTGATGTTTTTATCAGCTGTTTGGACTCTCATTCTGATGGCACCCATTCACTGCAGAGCATCCATTGCTGAGACACTGATGCGTTTACAGGATAAATTTAAGCATTTTTTGGGTGGACTATTGAGCGACTAAGATAATGAGGAATGAGTTCATGTTGGAAAGGTGCGACGGCACAAGTTTTGTGCATGCTTGCGCAATAATTTGTGTTTATTCCTTTAGTAAATTTAGTTCAACCCAAAGGTGCATGCAAATAAACAGTGCTGTCAATGTTTTTTTTTGTTGTTTTTTGTTTTGCTTTTTTTTTAATACCTACAACCCATACATTTGAAATGCGCAGATGTGTGTGTGAAGGAAAACAAATTAGGCTTAAACAGAATAAATCGCTGAAGTAACTGTAGCAGACGACGCTCCATCATGCTTCTCCACCCTCGCTAAAGAAAAAGTGTTTGAAGCACAGCTTGAGATGGGTAGGAAATGCTTAGGAAGATGCATCAGAGTCTGCTGATCCCCAGACAACAACGCAGAATAGCATATTAGTTTGAGACTAAATAAGGCAGAGCAGCAGAGAAGATAAAAGTCTCCTGAGAGCCGAACTCTTCTCTCCGGCATCTCCATTAACCATGAGACCTGCTAACCAGTGGTCTGCGACAGAAATGTCAGGCGATGTTAGGCAAGAAAGCAAAGCTAATGTTCACAATCCAAGATGACCAAACTCCAGCTTGATGCTCAGTTCTGATTGTCATGCTTAAGTCTGATTGGGCATGTTTTAGATGTGCCTATATAAATATATATATATATATATATATATATATATATATACATATATATGTATAATTTTGTGCATATTTTACATGTTGTAATTTCTTTTTTATTTCTTAAATGTATGCATTAGTATTAAAAATGTAACTTTCATTGTCCAATGCTTTCGTTACAACATGTATGCATAAATATATATTTAGATATAATCTTATTTTTGTGTTTAAATATATTTTTGAATGTACTCAGTTTGATGTTTTTGATTTTTAAGTTTTTTCTAAAAGAGCATATGTTAACCAAGGCTGCATATAATTCACCAAAAATACATTAAAATTGTAGAAATGTGAAATATTGCAATTTTTAAAAAATATATTATATGTGAATATATATTAAAATGTAATTTATTTCACATGATCCTTCAGCAATAATTCTAACATGCTGATTTGTTAATCAATAAATATTTTTGTGATTTATTTTTATTTAATGATTGTTTTTTTAATATTCTTTGCTGTGTAGAAAGTTAGAAAGCATTTATCTTGAATATAAATATTTTGTAACATCATAAATGCGTAACTTTGTAGAACATCCTTGCTAAAAAGACATGCTAATTTCTTAAAAACATAACTTTTATCACTTCTATTTAATATTTCATATGCTGCAAACAGATACAGTATATATTGAATTTATTTATATAAATATAATATATATATATATATAAAATATGTCTGATATTTGTGCGTAATGCAATTCAACGACTCCCTAAATTTCTAGTATCCAAATGTGCTTTAGAGGCGTAAAGTTTTCTGGAGAGAAAACTGCAGTCTCTCTTTCTGCTCTGAAAGAGCTGAAGTTTTTTCCAGCTTAATTAAATTTCTGCTCAAAACATTTCTTTAAGTGCTTCTTTGGCTGGTTACTGTGTGTTTAATTAGCCCACAGACAGAATGAAGAAGGTGGCACTATTTGGCTCTGAAGCGGAGAGTCTGATCAGTGATACCGTCTGTTGTGAAGAGACTGAACCCAGATGGTCGTCAAATTTTCTCTTGAATTAATTGGAGACATTGGACAGTGTTGTAATGCGCTGAATATGTCCACTCTCTCTGTGAGCCTCGTGTAATTAAGTATCCATTTAGCCAAACTAAAAAATGGTTATTTGATGTCTTGCTGAGATTCGTATGGAGTGACCTGTCTGTGTGGTTTTCGGGTGGTTTCTATCATCCACCAGGTGAGAATCAGAGGAGAGAATTTACCTTTGATTACCGTCTGATTATTGTTCTTTTGACTCATCCATAGATGATGTCTAGATCAAAAAGTGTGCTTTATAAGTGAAGCTTTGAGTATTTGACTTTAATTTCCACTCTCTTCTTGAACTGATGCTCTCGTCTGAACTCTGGCCCTGGAGACAAACTGCTTCTCATTGCAATTTCTCTTTGATTTATGCCTGAAACTTTTCTCTGTTCCAATATAAAAGTTCTCAGAGGCTACTTTATATATCACTGTGGTAAATAATAATAACTCCCTCCCTCTCAAACTCACTATCATCTTCTGGATCACATTTGACATATAAGTCTAGGCCTGTAAATTATCAAAATTGTTTGGTTCTTATTATTGGAGATATAGAGTAAAATGACCACAGATATTTATGATATGTATTTTTTAATGTGTATAAAGATCTAATTGATTTCAAATCAAATTAAGCTGCTTTTATCCTCTATACACATACCATATAACAACAAAAACACATATTCAGTCTTCTCTTTTTTCTCAAATTTCAAGTGCTCCATAAAAACATGTTTTTCAGACGATCATTTCCCATGTCAGGCTTTTAAGGGTTAAGGATATTATTCAGCATAATTTTGGCCCCTTAGCAACTGCAAAGCAACATCACTGCACCATATATTTGCTCAAGTATTTCTTATATTCCTTCCGAAAACATGAAATTGTGATATTATTTTCCGCATACCATTTCCTCTCAGGCTTTTTGATATTGGCTTTTTCCTGTCTCAGTCTCCACCCCTGACGTCAAACCTCAAACACACAACGGAGTGGTTAAAAGCACCTCTGGTGTCTTACAGGAGGCTGATGAATGTCAGAGAGCCGAATGCTCAGAGAAGAAGTGATTTAGACAGATCTGTCAGCCATGAATGAGTGCTGTCACGTATCGCTGTGTATATTTCTCTTTAGGCTCTTGATGGATGACACCGTCTCCACTTTATGTAATAATAAGAGCAGATGGTAGTTCACGTATCAAGGTTGATCTACGACAGTAAAAAGCATTGCCAGGTGTTCATCTGACTTAATAAAGATGCTCACTGCGGGCTGAGAAGACGGGGTAAACATTGTCTCAGCCTCCGCTGATTCTTTGATGTATGATTGCTAGCAAACAGAGTCCAGGAGCACAGATTTGTAAAAGGCCATCAAAAAAATCCCACTTTGCACGTGTCTTTCTTCTTAAATTGCTGTTGTTGTTTTTTTGTTTGTTTGATAACAACATGCTGCATGAAATGTAGGATTTTTATATATTGCAAAACATAGTGCTATTTTTTTTTTCTGGTCCAATTTAAAACCTGTTCTCTATGTTGAAGTATTATGCCCAAAGTTACACATCTTTTGACGACACTGGCAGCATTTTGATGCAACTGCTGATTCTCTGCTTTTCCTTGTGTCTTCTTACAGATGACGGGAAGCTGTCCTTCGAGGAGTTTAAAGCATATTTTGCAGATGGGATACTTACAACCGATGAGCTGCGGGAGCTGTTCTACTCCATCGACGGCCGGCAGACAAAGTATATACAATACTTTCAAATTTTACTGTAGTACCACCATAGACACACAGACCAATATATATATATATATATATATATATCCAGATATCCATTATAATGTCAGCATTTAATATTATATATTATAAAATTATGTTTAAAATTAGTTTTATTTTCGTATTGTATAATCATTATTACAGTATAGAACATTTTATTATATATGTTTTACATCCATCTCAATCAAACTGCTGTTGGGTTATTTAAATTAGAAATATAATTTTTTTAAAAATCTTTATATATATATATATATATATATATATATATATATTTTTTTTTTTTTTTTTTTTATCAATTTGATGGCAACAAATCAAGATTATTAATATTATAATAAGATAGTGACTATGCTATATCATGTTGATTCTTTCAAAATATCTAAATAGTTTTGTGTTTACTGTTCATGCAGTTTTAGCATATTAAACTATATTACAAAACTGTAATTCTGTGCAATCCTTGTGCAGAGGGCTATAGGGGTAAACAAAACATTAGCTAAAAAATACCTTCATCCACATTTTTATTGCATCAGTAATTAATTAAATGAGGATGAAATGATGTGCACAGTGTAGTTCAGTACATTTTCAGATCAGTTTCCGTGAAGCTGTACAGTCATATTAAAGTCACTTGATGGTTGCATCCTCCACAAGCGACCTGCACTAATTATTTATGCCTTTTTGCATCGTTACCTGATTTGCATAATTTCTCTATCTAATCAGGTGTTAAAACAGTGCAAACAGAGCGTGCAATCAGTGGGCGCAGTTCATACTTCGTTGCCTCTCCTCGTAGGTTAGCCTTTGAGTTTGGGTGACCTGTATCCTTGGCATTCTTATATTTTCATTCCCTAATTAGTCGCCGTTCAGTGAGGCGTGATTATATCTTTTTTTGAAGCAGTGAAAACGAACAAGCAGCCGAACATCGACGCACAGGAGGATCAAAGTCTAACCCGAGGTGGCATGTGTGAATCAAAGCATTGAGAATTGTGTTCCAGGAAGCCGAGGCATCGACAGAACAAAGCTGCAAATTTGACTCCACAAAGAGCTGCATTGCAGAGCTCCGGCGCACACATGCACACAAACTTCCAAGCTCAGATTTTCCTCTGAAAGTGGAGTGGAGTTCTGCAATCAGTCAGATTGGTCACTGCGTAATTACTGCATTCAGATGCCTGGAGTAAATTAGTCTAGTCAAGTTAGAGTCTAAAATAGGTCTGCTCCCTGTAAAGCATGCATCTCAACTGGTTTTATACAGCTCCCGTCCTCGTTACTGCTTTGTTGATTCACAGACCACTGGGAATTATATGATGGGGAAATGAGAACATTTTTTTCTTCATGCCACGGATAAATGCACCTGCTGGAGTTTGTGTTAGAGAGCAGTAATTAGACAAATCTATTTTAAGCGTACTTTTAGACACTTTAAATCTAAAGATTTCTGTGTGATTTTACACGTATGCGAAGGCAATATATGTGCATATGCTATATTAAATTTACATTCATGAAATATATTTATATAAAGGAAAAACGAATGCAAAACCTAATAGTTAGTTAGTTCAACAACATAGAGCCATTGTTAATGACGTCACACGCATGTCGGGAAGATATACCTTCTGCTATTAAACTGATTAGAGACCTCCAAGATGCTGCTGTGTTGAACATGACACATATTGACTAATTTATTATTTTTGTGCACCGTCATTTTGCTTTATTTGATCTTTCAATCATCGCGGGTTCCCTCATACGTCATACTCCGAGGTTCCCTTAGCCTTTTTTGCGCATGCGCACTCTTAAAAGCATAATTAAATCGCTTTTTATATTTAGATAAAGATAGTAATGCATGTTAGTTTGCTTCTTGTGCCCAAATGCATATTTATTAAAGCCCATATATCTTACTAACAAGAAACTATGCTTCTAACCACAGGTCCAGTGCTGTAGTTCAAA
>JAUYWG010000050.1:17476325-17492508 GCA_034779775.1 Enteromius afrohamiltoni
ACATATATATAATATATATAGATATATATATATATATATATATGTTATTATGTCTTGATATCTTGCAGTTCTTACTTTATATCTCACTGTTCTGAGAAAAAAAGTCAAAATTGTAAGAAAGTTGCATGCAACTTTTTATTTATTTATTTTTTTTCAGTGGCAGAAATGGCCTTCCATAGTTATTTAATGAATTAGTTATGCATTTGTATTTTATTTATGTATCTTATGTATTTAGTGATCTATCTATCTGGATGAAGATGTTTGATGGTTTTAAATGCACTGAACACGTTATTTTCTGCACTTGTATCAATAACAGAAGATAACCAGTAACTCACAGCATTTCAACTATTGACTTCTTCACTCTTCCCAGAGGATTTTGTCTGTGAGTCCTGTTTGAGAGTGTTCCTCTCTGTTTTTCTCTTAAACATATTCCGTCCGTTCAACCTGGAGATGCACTGGCTGAGAAATGATTTCTGTAACACTGGACAACATTCAGCAGAGAGCAGCGGACCACAGAGACACGTGGGGTCTCAGGTGAGACGTCTCCATCTCTTAAGATGTTGTCAGACTACACCGTCTCTATGTCTTTCTATGTGTTTGTTTCATTCTCTCTCTCTCTCTCTCTCTTTCTCTGCTGCGGTTCATTACTGAGTCCCTGTGGCTCCTACACACTGATTAAATTAATTACCAGCTCACTTATTTTCCTGTGTATTTCTGACACAACCAGTGCCATCAGTTACAGAAGATACACCGACACCCGACTTATGTGCTTTATTGAGCCACAAGCATCACCAAAAGCATTGAAATATAATTCTCTATTGCTTTGTAGACACATTAACATTTAGACAATACAAGGCATATATAATGCTATTCTGCATTTAACTAAACAGAAAATAACTTAAATCTGAAAATGTTGGGCCATTTTAAAGTCAATGTCATTTACATTTGAGCCTGAGATGCTATTATAGTTTTTGTATTGATATTTTAAATGTGTTTGTATTAGTATTTTCATTTTTGTTGTAGTAATTCTACTGTGTTTTTGCCATTTGTAATAGGATAAAATTAAGTAATAAGATTTTATTTTATATATATTAAAAATTTCATTTTCGTTAAGTTTGATTCATTTTATTTTTATTTTGTTATTTACACTGTTAAACTAAATAAAATTAGATATTTTAAATTATTTAATATTTAGATTTTATTTTCTTAGTTTCTTACTTTTCTTATTTTAGTTGGTTTGTTTGTAGTAATTTTGTTAAATTTAGCCATTTTTATTTTTATTTTTTTAGTACTTTTTTTGTATACTTTAAAGGCAAACAAGAAATGTTTTTTTTAATATAAAATATTTAATTATTTACAAATTCTAAACATTTTTTACAAATTCAATAACATTTTATATATGCCTATTTAGCAACATAATTTTTTATATGAAATATTTGATTTAAAAACTTTTTACAAATTTTATTTAAAATTATATATATATATATACACACACACACACACACATGTATATATTGCAACATTAATTTGTTTTATAAAAAATATTTTATTAAAAAATTCTTAAATATTTTACAAATTTTAGATAAAATGATATGTTTTTCTAATATATATTTATTTTAGTCTTATATTTAGTTTAAGTTTATAATCTGTAATAACCCAATCAAGCACATTGCAAGTTAAATAACAAATAAAACTGAAAAACTGAAATAGAAGGATTTATTAGATTTTGATGAAAAACGATGACAACAAACCGTGCATCAGTGAATCGTGCACAAGAACAGCAAAAACATTCATTAAAGAAGCAAATAAAGTCAAAGGTGATTTCACATTAACTTCATTCATCACCTGAACCTGAAGAACACTGCTTTATTAGTAAAGATCTCATAAGCTTCTCTGTTCTTAGTGGCTCATAATCATTTTTCAGGGCTGCAAAATTAACAAAAAGGATCCACAGTTTTCCAGGTTTACCCTAAGCCTAAGCAGAGTGTGCACATTGTTGTCTTTGCTGAAGTCTCCTGAAGCACCGATGGACAGAGCCGCTTCGCTTCAACACTTCTGCAAACACTCTTGAAAAATCAAATTCAAGCACTTGAACCCTTCTGAAAACTGTAGAAAACATTAAGAGTCATGCACTTGTTTATAAGTGTTTAGTGCAAAGCTCAATCTTCCATCTGAAATGCTCTTCATGGGCAACGATGCACAGAAATACATGATGCAACTCAGTTTATTTCCACCATATTGTAAAAATGCTTTTAAAACAACCCAGTTCTGTTTAAATATAGAACTGAACACACATTTGCCTATACCTAGCAACTTTAGTTACTCATTTTACAAGAATATTAGCTCATTTTACTTGCATGGGTTAATATTTCCACAATATTATAAAAGCATTATCCAAATATTGAAGAGAATCATGCATTCTTAATTAGCGTCAATCATATGTTCTCATTAGCATTCTGGGATCGCTTTAAAAAACCTACGCAAAACAATAACTGAATTGGCCAAAAGTAAATAAAATAAAATAAAATATATAATAAATAATAAAATTGTTTTTATATTTTCACTTTAATTTGAGTAATTATGTATATTTTATTATTAAAAATACCTTTATTATTTTATTTAAATAAACAATGATCTATAACATTTTTATTACATTTTATTTGCCTATATAGTTACACGCTTCCTGTTTCTTAATTAATGTTCACATTGAAGTTAATCATTTTTTTATGTTTAATGTATGTTTTTTTAATTCATTTTAGTGGTCTTAGTTATTTTGTGTATTGTTACTATTTTAATCTCTCTCTCTCTCTCTCTCTCTCTCTCTATATATATATATATATAATATTTTTTTAAATGCTAATTTTATGTCATTTATTAGTAATTTTGCAGTTCTTTTGGTCTATACAGTACATTAATGTTTAGATCATAATTTTGTTACTTTGTAGTTTTTATTAGTATTAATGCTGGTTCAAGTTTGTTGATTTTACTAACTTGTTGATTGCTTTTATGAACCTTTATTTATTAGTTTAAGTTGATTTAGTACAAAAATCCGTAATGTTTCTTTGGCAACTAGCAACAAGATCAAGTTAGCTACTTTTTCTTTGTTTATATATAAATTTAAATGGCGAACGCTTTGCCTTTTCAGTGTCTCATTCTGTTTTTGGGTCTCTCTTCTGTGTTTTCTGCTCTTTGTCCTCGATGCTTCACTGCCTCAAAGACTTGTTCCACTTCCTAAATGTAACCAGAGCAATAATCTCCCTCGTAAGGGCACAGATAAACTTTGGGGTGGCCTGAAGCCGAGCGTGACAGGTAAATCTATCACTCCGTGCTTAATTAAGTCCGTTAAGGCCACATGTGTGCAGCGGCTGATAAGGTCAAGCGTAAGCAGACTCGGACCGAGAGACACGTGACCGCCCGGCTTCAGCTCCAACACCTTTCAGGTCAAAGAAGAGCTTCTCCACATTTACTGCTTATTTATAATAAAATAAAATCTGTGTAGCGACGCTGCAGACCTGTGGAGAGGAGCTTTAGAAATATATCTAACATCTTGACAGGTAATGAGATCATTTAGAAGAGAATTTCCTTTCATGAAAAGCACAGGAGTGAATGGGAATCATCTGCAGAAACTGTCCTAGTCCTGTCACAGACGGTTATCCAGATGGACTATAGAGCTTTAAACAAAGATCTGATCAAATAAATAAAGAATAAAGAGCTGATAAAGACACACATCTGTCTCACTGGAAACATTCTCAGAACGTTACATTAATAACCATCAAGTAACATTAAGAACACACTCAAAATGTTTGCACAAAAACACACATTGGTCTCGAGGCACTTAATGAGATGTTTCCATATTTTTTGTTGAATGATAAAACTGAATGTTAATGAATGTAATGGATAGGGAGTTGGGGTTCGGGTCCCAGGTCTGGCAGGGATTGTGAATATCCAGCACCCTCAATACCACCACTGAGGTGAGACCCTTGAGCAAGGCACTGTTCCCCCAACTGCTCCGGGTGTGTGTTCACTGCTGTGTGTGTGCACTTGGATGGGTTAAATGCAGAGCACAAATTCCTACCACACCTGGCCACTTTTCCTTAATCTAGCCAGTTTACAAAAAAAGTCAGAATTGTCTTATTTATTTTTTATTTAGTGGCGGAAACAGCTTCCATGTGTTTGATCCTTAATGTTCACATAACCAAGACAAACACATTTTTTAAAACACTGAAAAAAACAGATGGTTTTAATCTTCAGAGAACATTCAGAAATGATGTTTTCATAACTTTATGCCAACGTTAGCAAAACAATCTAATAATATACTGTGTTTGTTAGCTGTGATTCTTTCTGCTGGATATTAAAGAAACACTGATGTCTTTCCCTCGGAGTTAAAGCTCAGGTGAAGTGTTAGCTGATGTGGTAATGGGAAAATGATATATAAAATAATAAGCATCTCCAGACTGTGGCGTTGAGCTGGTAATTGAGTGACAGATGTATTAATAGCGCAGATCTGCTCTGCTGGCTCGTTTTTAACTATAATCTCATAATCCATCCATCATGTGAGGTTTGATTACTGCTCAGGAATGACAGTCAGCCTCTCTCTGAGCTTTATAATGTGATTTAAGAAGCAAATATTGTGGAGAAGAGTCTTAGTTTATCCCCAAATAAAATTCTGTCATCATTTACTCACCGTCATGTCACTCCAAACTAGGAAGACCCTGAATCTTCTGCAGAACACAAAGGAAAGGAATCTTTAAGCGGCTCTATTCCGAACAAAACAAGCATTAAGAAAACCAATAACAATATCATAGCACTGTTTGTTTGATGTGTGCATTACATTTAATGAGGTGCAGACCCAAATTCAAGATATCCCAACAACATTTATGCAATCAGTTGGTGTTGATGTGCTATTTTTGTAATTCATGACTGCTTTTAAACGATGCTAGCAGAAATTGTAACTTAAGTTTGTGTATTTTTAAATGTTACAAATTATGTATATGACAAAAATAGCTTTTTATAAATAAATAAAATAATATAATGTAACTACACACATGTAACACCCCTCAGAATGGTGTGTGTAAGTACTAATGTGTAACAGGACATTGGTAACAACACTTTTTTCACTTCACTAAGTACTCACGTAACAGAAATCACATACATTTAGTATGAGTAACTGGAACAGGGGGTGGTCAGGGGGTGTAGTTGGGTGGGTTTAGGCATATGTAAAGTGGGTGGAGTTGGTGCACCTCTGTAACACCAGTGTATATACGGTAACTCCTCAGGAACTGCACACTTAATATAAAGTGTAACATTCTGGACACCAACCACTGTTTATATGTAAAGCCTAATTTACTGCCATTCCGAGGGTTGTTACGTGTGTGTAGTTACAGGAATATTACAGCTGTAGATACTCTGTACCGGTGTGTCCTTACACTGTGGTTACCTGCTACATACACATCTAGTTACTGTAGAAGTACACGAGTATTAGGGACACTTCATATAAAGTGGGACCAAATATTTTATACAGTGAAAAGAAATATATAAGCGCCGTCAAATGATTGATTATGCAGTTTTTGCCACAATACATTGAAATATTTGTTCTTATTTACATATTTATATTCATCTAACTTCTATTATAAATAAATATATTGAATATATAAACATACATTTTTTGTCTGAAATAAAAAAAGGGTAATTTTAACGATGACGTTTTGTTAAAATGCATGTATGTGTATTTATATATATACATAATAAATATACATAGCACACATATTGACATTAATTTATGCAAACATGACATTTGGATATGGATATATATTTGTATTACACATAATTTGATTTATTATTATTATTACTATTATTTAATCATAATCATATTTAATATATATGTATATATACTGATTCCAATTCATTTACTGAAATAAAATCAAAGTATGAGTTATACTAAATCAAAATGTTTTATTAAAAAAACAAATATTTATTTATTTATTTATTTTTAACATAATGTTCTGTATTATTATTTTATTAAATACATTTGCAGTTTGGAAATATTTGAGTTTAATCTCAGATATTTGGAGAAATTTCTGTCACTCTTCAACACCATTCACAGCTCATTTCACTGTCTATAAATCAATAAAAAAGTGCAAAGTGAGCAATGGCCCAAAGCAGAGAAGGAGACAGGCTCGGAGAGATGGAGGATAAACGGCGGAGTGTCTGCAGGGATGAGAGTGTTGAAGAGCGTCAGACAGAGACTGTGACAGACGTTCTCCAGAGGTTCAGCAGCCCTTAAAACCTCTGAAATGAGTCCTGCAGGAGCTGCTGTTTACTCACACGCTCAAACATCTGATGCTGTCTGACTCTCATTTCTCTCACTCTAAACGCAGACAGACAGACAACCCTTCAGCCCAGGCCTGCTCCACCTTCCCAGAATCCTCTGCTCTGAAACACTAAAGATTCAACACCTGCATTTAATTCTTCTCAAGCAGCTTTATATATAGTAGGCGTTCTGATGACCTAGTTTTAAAGGGGTGGTCGATGGCGATTTCACTTTTTAATAACGTTAATGTGTCTGAGCATAAACGATATCTACAAAGTTACAGCACTGAAAGTTTAACGCGAACGGAGATAGACAGAGACAGAAAAAGTTAAATGTCTTGTAGGAATTACAACAAGCTACTTGTCACAAAACGCCAGCTGTGGAATCTCGCGCGCTCGCTTCCTTGTGAGCAGGCAGGACTCCGAGGCAGGAATTCAAAAACTTGGACATTTATTAAACAGAAAACAAAGAAAATCGTAAGAGCAACGCAGACACACGAGCAGACATCTAACATCTAACGCCTATGGCGTTACACTACTTTTTAGGTCGGTGACATCACAAAGTCAGAAATGTACATATAAACCCTGCCCCAGGGAACATGCCACAATGCTGCACTGCTTTACAGAAGAGGAGGAGTCAAAACTAGGAATGCATGCAGAAAATCTATCCAAATATGAATCAAGGATTCTATTGATTCTAACAGATCCACAAGTCTACGTTCTAAAGCAGCAGCAATCCTGTTACTGTTTTCCACCTGATTCAGGCGAACTACATTATACCTGTGTGGGTGTGCTGGTACACATGTCCGAGGCTTGTCAAATTACATATGTATTCATTTTGATCAAGGCATGTTGGTAGAAGATCTATGCAAGTTAAAAAACAAAAAGATAAATATAATTTATGATGTCCTTTTTGACACTGAGTGTTACTGCTTGTTCAGAGAGTGTTCGGAGAAAAGTGAAATGTAACGTCTGTAATTCTTGCAGTTTTAAAACATTAGGAGCATTCAGACATAATTGTTCATGCCTTAATTGGAATGTTAGCAAAACATTCTTATTCTCTTCTCTGTTTTTTTGCATCTTTTTTCTGAAATGTTTTTTAAATGTTGTTGGTCTGTTTTTTAAATTTCCTGATGTTGATGAGTGTTGCTCATTTTTAGCTTTTGTTGAGGGAGTATTCTAAACAAATGATAGGTTTTTTAAAAAGCGAAAAAAAACCCCAAAACATCAACAAACACTGACTCAGCTTGGGGTGGGGCTATCTGTTCGCCCAGCCAATGACAAATGGGGGCGGGGCAATTGGAACACCATTCGTATACAGTCATCATTTTTTTCCATTTGCAGTTATTATTGTCGCTAATGGCACAGAATCACACGCTTTAATTACATATCAGCGCTGAGCTGTTTAACAGACAGGACCTTCCGTTTGCATGACTCATTGCTAATTGCTCTGAGAACACCATCGTCAGAATCTTGCCAAAAAGCCGGTGCAAAAAGCCGCCAGCACATTGTGTGTTGTGCTGCAGGAAACTTTACCTGCCAGCAGAGCTGAGCCGGGCTGTTTGCCAAGCGGATATAAAAGAACACATGAGTGAGTAAATCCAATCAACTCATCGCGCTCAACACCCTTTCAAAAGCTCATTTGCTGCTAATAAGGATCCTGCCTGCCGGGGACCAGAAAAATGACTCGTTTGACAGCAGAGATTGGATGTGTAGGCTATCAATTTCTGCCTGCTTGTTTAGGAGCATCCGAATCAATAAGAGGAGACCTCGGCAGCATTTTTAAACAAGCTCCGCTGATGAGCGCCTTAAATAATCGCTGCACTCAATGTGATGCTTTCTGCGTAAAGTTCAGTTCTCATTACAGCTGTTGTGGGAAAAGGGCAATTAATGCTAAAATAGGCACTGATTCAAAAGTACAGCTATCCCTGTGGAAAAAACACAAACAAACAATAGAAGCCGTCAGAGAAATAGTAATGGTTTCTGGTACAAATACCATTAAAAACAATCAACTTTAACCATTAAACATTTCCTTTTGGGACACATTCCAAAGGGATTTAGTGGTCTGAACAAATAGAAGGTGACATACATCAGGAAAAAACAATACAGTTTCCTTAGAACCAGTAACAAATCCTGTGATGGTTTCTACTGTGTTGTTTTTTCCAGAGATCATCATTAGAATAAAAAGAGGATCAAGTAAACCTGGGCTTCTTCAGTGCTGTAAGCGCTCATCAGGAGATATGACTACAGATATTCTGAGGTTTACTTGATCAAAATCAGTCAAGATTTGACAGCAGCAGCTGACGTACAGTTACACTAAAATGGATAAAATATAAAGTCTAAAATATCAGTCAGAGGATGGAGAAGACATGAGGAGATGGAGTGAGAAACAGATTTAACAGCAGTTTTGATTCGGTTTTAAGGACTGAATGAGATTAGATCAGGTAGAAAGAGTACAGATACTGTAAATGAACATCATATCTAGATGTCTGCTGCTGTGTGACATGTCTCCATGCGTCTTTAATGGGTCGTCCTGTGGTTTGGCCTCAGGAGGGCCGTCAGGTGTGTGTGTGTGTGTGTGTGGTAAGAGAAAGCTATTGAGGCGTTTCTGCTGCTGAAGAAATTGGATCACTCATCCCTGTCTTATCGTTTCAGCCTTCCTCGTCCTCTCTCTCTTTACTCCTCGACAGGCTGATGAAGAAGGGGACGCTCCGAAAAGCCTTCAGACGTACAGTATCTGGATCTGTACAGATCACTTGCTGCTTCCACTCTAATAAGAAATGAAGGAGATGTTAGATGACCCCTCGGGTCAGCAGAGTCATTTTTGCACCACGGCATTCTCCAAACTTGAAAAATGGCCAATATATGAAGAGAAGCGGATAGCCCAGGAAGCGATGCTAGACGACACCTACGGTCAGAACTACCCTCGTACTGCTATGTAAGCGCATTGGCCCAAGATGTCAGCCAGTGGCGTAACGTCATAGTGACTGCAGGATGGGGAGGAGGAGGGATACGATCAAGGCGAGATGTAGAAACAAGGAAACTGGGGTATTTTATAGTAAAGGGAAGGGGTATGATTGGGTGTACTTGATTAGGAAATCGACTGCCAGCCGCGGGTGATTACTACGTTCACGTTCCTCCCGAAACCAAGTTTTTGTGAAAACATATACTTTAAACTGACAGTGTTAATTGTATGACGTCTGTCCTTCTCGTCAGTAACGTTTTGGACTAGCTAGTGAATGTGAGTGGGTTGACATGGCAGCAGTCTAATCCATCAGCTCTATTGCTCTGCTGTGAGAGAAAAGACTCTTCTGAAAGTTATAAGATGCCTTCAAAGCCCTGTGGTGCACTTATAAAGAGCTTGATGTATGATGTAAACAGCCTCTTCTTCTGAAGTTGGAGTGTGTTTAAATGCACCCTTATAATGTGATTAAAACTGGAGTTGTGTCAACAGAAAACTGTGATTATGCTCATAATTACAGTGATCATAATCAGAGTAAGGATGTGAAGTAATCACACTTTACAAGCATGTTTCGCACTTAAAATGTACATATTCTAGTGCATTAGAAAATCGGTTTAAAGATGCTGGAAGCCCAGAGTTTGTGGAATGTTCTAGGAACGTTAGTTATATCAACTCATTTCCAGTAAAGAGTATCACTAAAGATTAATAGTCTACCATGCTGAAAATATCCCCTGCGCTAAACCTAAACCTACCCGATAGTGTTAGCAAATACAAGTAATTTAAAGTGTATTCACTGATGCAGCGATGCTATTTTAACTTCCTTACGCTGCTTTGAGCTGTTCTGTTGAACCGTTTTAATTAAACCAAAGTTTTTCACCACCCTGCAACCGACTAAACCAGAAAACTCCTCTATATGAAGCTGTATATGACGATGATGTTCAAAAGTATCAGTTTTCAAATTGTGCAGGATGTTAAAAATGTTTTGTAACTAACTGTGTGAAAATGAGCCTTTATTAACCACAAATGTACCTGTAAATTATACTTTTGTGTGAAAAGGATGTGTAAAAGTTTTACTGCCTCTAGTGTTCATTTCAACTGGAAACTGCAGTGATTCGTATGTATAGGTACGTTTTTTCAGTTTTGCAGAAATGTATGAAGAGGCATGTATTTCCAATGAGCCTTGGTTGTGGTAGCCAAGGAAGTACTCTTCACCTAACAGAACCGTCCCTTTAGGTTAAGAGAATGTTGGTCTAATGTTCTCAGAATGTTCTTAATTGGTTGCTATTAAAATAGCAATGTGTCATGACAGGAGCTCATGGGCGGCCTCCATAGCCGTAGCAGGGCAAGATGAGGACTCAACAGACTCCGTGGCCATAGCTAAACATGACCAGGGCTCAGAGATGGCTTCCATAACTGTGGCAGGGCAGGACAAGGGTTCTATGCCCTTCTGGGCAAAACAAAGGTTCATCAGGCCTGTGGCCGGGACTGGGCAGGATGAGGGTTTGGTGATGGTTTCCATGGCCATGTCGGGGCAGGACGAAGACCCAGAAACAGCTTCCACAGCACCATTTGCAAAGATTTCTTCAAAGAACATTTCCAGACAACAGACCTTTCTGCTGGTTAGCCAGGAAAGCTTTCTTCACGTAGTATAATGCTTTCAGAATGTTCTCATTTAACCAAATAAAATAACCAAATGTGAACCATATGACAACATTAAGGTAACGTTTTCAGAAAACTGACATTCTCACATTTTCGTTTGTTTGCCAAGAAAGAATACTTTACATAACAGAACATTCTCGTTAGGTTTAGATGCTAATGTTCTCAGAATGTTCTTATTTGGTTCCCATACAAGTAACCAAATTTGAACAATGCGAGAAAGAAGTTCTTGCACTTCTGGAGTCCTTGCTTCTGGCTTTATACAACACAGACATCATGCCTTTAATTATAACACATTTCTGAGCCACTGAACAGCTTGAATTTGAAACAAATAGCACAACAGCCACAAACATTGTCTGCTTCTGAACTGTGTTCTGCTTAGGGGTGCAAGTGAATAAAACAACAATACTGTGGTAAAAATACACATCATTTGTTAGCAAATAATGAAAATAACGACAAGTATCACATAAACGGGACTGAAGATGTTTTGTGTGTCGTGTAAAGCAGTAATCGGACTCCTGCTGTGTGTGTAAATGAAGCCAGTGTGTGTTGTTTACTGCTAATCTCGCTGTTTGCTTCACATTGTGGCTGTTAGTATAAATCTGAAATTCTAGATCTAAACTTTATGTTTGCCTCCATGGACAGAACAGTGACTAAGTCTAAGTACAAAAAGTAAAAATGTCAAATTGGATTGAAAGCACTTTTATTCTACATGAGCAATTGCCTTTTATAGTGTTCAGGTCATATTTTTATTATTATAGTTCACAGATGCACATTGACTTTGTCCAATATAAGGGGAGAAAAGAACACGAGGGCCAGGTGAGCACAATCAGGTAAACGGAATCAGGAACACATGGCAGACACAAACAAAGACAAAGAAATGTGTTTAGGTACAAGACAAACAACGAAACATTAAACAGAGAAACTAAGCATCAAAAACACAAGCTTCAACCTGCAGTGATCGACTCGTCTCCAGAGCATTTATAATCACCGGCAGACATTACTCTTCTGTCAGACTGTTAATGTTACAAAAAGAACATTTCTTTAGTGATTTACAATCAAAATATGGTTATTGAAGTGTATTTTCCTCCTGCACAGAAGTTCAGCCGTCAGAAGGCATCAGAATGAAGCGGCTGAAAACACGGAGAGGAAGGAAGGTACAATAACAAACTGATAGAAATGTCTCTGTCAGCACCTCCGATTCACACTTTCACTTTGCTTTTTCTGTCTCTCTCTCGGCCTGTCACTGTTTCACTCTCAATTTCTGTTTACTGCGCTTCACTGGCACTTTGTATTCAAGAGTGCTCGATTCAGCAGCGTGCAATGGCAAAATAAATAAAATAATGAGAACAAATAACAAATAAAACATCAACTAAAAACTACAGCTAAGTAGAAATCAATATATTTAAGTAACCACTTATTAAAGTATTTAATGGTTATTGCAACCGTATGCATATATACCAAACCAAACATGAACAAAAAATTCATTTAAGTAAAAAAAATAAAACAAATTAAGTTTAACTGACTAAATAAATAATTTCATATATATATATATATATATATATATAGTTTTAATGGATTGTTTGTCCTGTAATGGTTATAGAAGATAAAAATAAAATATCTACCAAAAAATGTCATATAATATAAATAAAAATAGATATAACATTTACCCCCCCCCCCCGCATTTTATTAAGAAAGAAGTACCTTCAGCAAAAACAAAATAAAAAACAAAATTTAATGAATACAGAAAATGAATAAAAAGGTTAAAAAAAATATAAAATATATAAATAGCAATCAATCAATTTGTTAATACAGAAATACCCAAGTAATTTATGTAAATGAAAGCAACGCATGTGTAATGAAATGTGTGTGTTTTTTTTAAATATATTCAAACAAACAATAAAATAGTCAAATTAGTTATATAAATTAATATATAAATAATCATATAACAGCTAATATAATATTTACTGATGAACAAAAAGCTTTAGCACCTCCTTTCTAAGATACTTTGGTAGGAAAGAAGAACATTTTATATTTATAAAGACATACAAAAATATTTTTTCGGGCCTGTTTTGCACCTCGTGTTTTTTTGTGTAAATCATGTAAAGATGTTTGTGAACCTCAGACAGGAATAGAAGCTGTCACAGCGGTTTGAGTTCAGACACATTTACTCATCCAATGGAATAAAAGATTAGAGATGAACCATCACAGACAGAGACAGAGAGACGGGTTTAGATTACAGAGAACACAGCACTCGCCCTCCTGATACTCACTGCAGGAGACAAGACCTTATCACACACACACACACACACACACTCATGTGTTCTGGGGTGTAATGGTGTTTGTACTGTACAGACTGTGTGTGGTATTGTCCTACACTGACCCTACACCTAAACCTACCCCTTACAGGAAACACTACACACTCTTACATTCTCACACACTTCATTCTGTGTGATTTAGAAGCTTGTTTCCTAACAAATGTCCCCACAAGGTCAAATTCTTACAGAGAGGAAACATCCGGAAGAATTTATAATCACCAGCAGAAATGACTCTTCTATTAGACTGTTAATGTCACAAAAAGAACATCATTTCTTTATTGAATTACAATAAAAATATATTTCAAGGTTATTTAAGTGTATTTTCCTCCTGAACAGAAATTCAACTCTTTCATTGTTTATTCACCAACTTTGACAAACACTTTCCTAATATTAGTTGGGAAAGTAAATGTTACCAAATTTCTAAATCCTTTAAGAAACGACTGGCACCAGAACCTCCACAAATATTTTCGCAATAGCATTTTGAGCCTTAAATACTCCCAGGATGTTTCCATTGGTAACATGAACATCTGTCTCAAAAGATCATCATAATATGTAATCTTTTCACATGCCATTAATTATGGTGATTTTTCACAAAGCAGTATTTCCCAGGATTATGTAGCATGCCTGTCACCTGTATGCAGCTGCAGGAGCATCTTATAATTACAGCGTCCACGTCTAATTATATATTTACTTCATGTGCTTTGAAATACAGTGACAGTCTGCAGAACTGATGATATTGCTCTTTCATTCGAGCACATACAGCAACATTTCAAAGAACATCAGTCATCTGACCAAGCATCTTTTCATTAATCTCACTTATTTTTATCATGTTTGAAGTCTCAATGTATTTTAATTGACTTTTGGTGATTTGTAGTGCATGAAGTCAGTTCTCAAGGTCTTGTCAGATGTTTTGTTTGTAAACAGTGTTTGTAAAGAAAGATGCACAGCTTTATTTATTTATTTACTTTATAACTTTATGCACAACTCCAACGCAACGTCATTCCAAATAATTCATCATCAATATAATTATCATGTTGTGTTCCTGCACATCTCCAGCCTGTCACGCAGAGGAGTGTCCTGACAGATCTGACATCTCACTCAGACTCGTTCTGAAACTCTTTCTCTGAAATCCCATTGAAAACTCTTTTTCAAACATTCATTACTTCCTCTAATGCACCCGCCATCCACATCCAAGCTATAATTATCTCCGAAATCGAAATCCCTTCATTACTCAGGTGTTGTTGTTTTTTCTTTTTACATGCGACAACCGCAAAACATCTTCAAATGTCTTAACAGAGCAAACAACAAACTGAAAAAACAACAACATTTATATTTTTTAATAAAACAAAAGCAATCAATATTTACATTTCTTAACAGAAACTTAGCAGATGCTTTTATCTAAAGGACAAGAGATTAATATTTAAATACAATACTAAAGACTGACATCTAAATCTTCTAACAGAACAACACCAACCGATTTAAATGTTCAGTTTATGAATAGCACATAAACAAAAAAACCTTAAATCTAACAAAACTAATCAATATTTAAGCTTCTTAATGGAAAAACAATGACTGACATTTAAATCTCTTCATGGGACAAAACCGATATTTCCATTTCTTAACTGAAAAAAAAGATGACATTCAAACCGATATTTAACCGATATAAAGCAAAACCAATTTATATTTAAATTTCTTAATAGAACAAAACCAGCCGAGATTCTTAATAAAAAATATCAACCTGATCTCACAGAATTGCGTGAAATAACCACAAACTCTTAATGCATAATTCCGTGTTAGTGTCACGTAATGACCGAAAATTGGGTGATACTACCACGTAAAAGATTACAATCTAATTCAGTGACAGGCATCAGCCGTGATCCACTCACGGATAGCTGGATTCATTTGATATTAAATTTATACATTTATTGTAGCACCTAGCCCCACCTTTACCCTAAAACCTACCCTCATCTGAACAATATAAAACACACACACAGACAATAAAAGCGCAGTCACAGGTATTTATTGCAAAAACTGATCATAAGCAGTAGAAAAAAAAACATTCTAAACAAGCTGTTGCATTTCAAGTCCTTCTGAAGCCACACGATGTCTTTATGTGAAGAGAGTAAAATACAAGGTTTTAATCGCTGAAATGATCCCCGCTCCTTAACGCGTTCACTCTTATTCAAAATAACTCTCGTCCTGCAGAATGACGCAAATCGACCAGCAGACACACAAGAGACAATAACATTCACAACAGCATGACGCGATCGGTCACGAGACACACGAGAGCCAATAGAATTTTACAACCAAGGCTGATGACGTAAGGATTCTCGAGGCGGCATTTTTAAAATTTGCGCAAACTCGCACAGCAGCAGCTGCACTCACTCAGCACAGATGAGTCACCGCGGACAGAGAGATGGTGATCAATCCTTTTGCCTTGGAAGGATTTGAATATTAATTATTTTTAATGAATAATGCTGGTAGTGGTAACTGCTGGTTTATCTTGTCTTTTATTAAGGTTTGGTAGGTTTAGGGGCAGATGTTGGGTTACCTGCTCATATACATAAATGAATATAAATAAAACTGTTGTGACCGTTTACAGTGAAAAATCACACTTATACAATAATGGCAATATCATTAACCAATATTTGAATCCAAATCCGTGCATGGATCACGGCTGATGCCTGTCACTGAATTACCTTGTAATCTTTTACGTGAGCCCATGATGACTATGTGACACCAACACGGAATTATACATTAAGAGTTATTTGGGGCAGTCGTGGCCTAATGGATAGAGAGTCAGACCTGTAACCCAAAGGGTTTGGGTTTGAGTCCCAGGTCCAGCAGGGATTGTGGGTGGCGTTAGTGAATAATCAGCACTCTCTCCACCTTCAATACCACAACTGAGGTGAGACCCTTGAGCAAGGCACCGTTCCCC
>JAUYWG010000050.1:17492608-17506698 GCA_034779775.1 Enteromius afrohamiltoni
TGGGTTAAATGCAGAGCACCAATTCCTAGTATGGGAAACCATACCTGGCCACTAGTCACGTCCTTTCCTTTCCTTATTTCACCCAATTCTGTGAGATCAGGTGGAAATATATATATATATATATATATATATATATATTTACTGAAAAAAGATTACATTCAAATCTTTTAATGGAACAAACTTGATCTATATTTAAATATATATATATATATATATATATATATAAAAAACCACACAACCGATATTTAAATCTCTGAACTGATCCATTTTTAAATCTCCTAATAGAACAAAATTAATATGTAAACCTTTAAAAATAAATAACAACAACAACAACTGACATTTAAACAAAACCAACTAAATATTTACATTTCCTAATAGAAGAAAGACACACATTTCAATCTGTTAACCATGCCAACCTTTAATAGAACAAACCAAATCAACCTTTCAATAAAACAAAACTTAAAAACTGACAGACATTTAAATCTATTAACACAACAAAAATGATATTTAAACATCTTAATGGAACAAAAATTAAGAAGCAATTAAAATAAAAGTCTTATTCTACACTTTTTCTTCCAAGAAGTCAATTATAGCGTACTTCAAGGTTTCCTGAAACAAAAACAGTGATAATTTGTACTTCTATATGTAAATGACCTCTGAAAAGACTAACATGATAAATTTATGAGAGATGATGTGTTGGCAAGGATTGGGTTTATAGTGCAGCTGTAAAATGCATCATTCCAGAGAGGAAAGATGATTGATTCTCACACGCATCGGATGGAAATGATCGGGTCAGTATCGATAAAAAGGAAAGGCCGAGATAAATGAAATCCACAGAAAGAGCCATTAGGGAGCGATTTGTTATTCCAGCCCTTACGACCTCTTTATGGAGGCCGTCTGTCAGGTCGCTCTCGATTTCCTTCCTTCCAAATGTCGTTAAGTTAACGTTGACACCCAGAGCATACTAGAGGGTGATTTCCAGGCTGTGTTTTCATTAAGAGACTAGTAGATGTAGTAAAGTTTAAGCATGCGGCATGTATAATTCATGCAGATGAGTGCGGTTAGACGTTTCTCGGACCTCATGCTGAATAAAACATGAAGTTTGTTTATTTGGAGACGCACAAAGACTCCTTTGATAGGCTCCCCGATGACACAGCAGCTCATGAACATGTATGATGTCACTTCCTGAGATCACAAACATGCCCCAGAGTGCACTTCTGCTTTCTGAGTCAGTGTTTGTGTGTCAGTCTGATTCTTCTCCCTCAACGGCCGTTAGCCGAACAGGTGGCTGTCGTTTAGTCAGTCAGTCATGTGGTTTGTGCTGTTAGGCCTGTTTTGATTTTTTTAAGCCTACTCTCTCCCTCTCTCTCTCTCTCTCTCTCTCGTGTCAGTGATTCAGTAAGTGGAAGAAGACAGGCAGACCTGTGGGAGAGAGAGAGCTGCAGAAATGAATTTTAAAAGCAGCAATTATACAGACTTTTCTCTATCCATGCAAATAAATTCGCTCAGGCGTGTTCGGGATGTGTTAGTGACAACAGCATAAAATTATTCTCTCCATTTAGGGCTTTCAGGATTTCAGGTTAAAACCGTCTCAGGCAGGTTGAACCCAAGGAAGAATGACAATACAGCGTATTATCCCCTGCTCTTCTCCATTCACTCATATCCATCCATCCATCTCTCTCTTCATCCATCCATCTGTCCATCTTTTCTTCCATTCCGGTATCATCAATCCATCCCTCTATCCATTCCTCCGCTATCTTTTTATCTGTCTGACTGCTGTCCGTCTATCCATCCCTGTATCTATCTATCTGTCCACCCATTTAGTCTATCCATCCATCCATTTATCCATTCGTCCTCCGTCTATCTATCTATCCATCCATCCATCCAATTTTCCGTCTAGCCGTCCTTTTGTCCATCCATCGATCTATCCATCCGTTCATCCATCCATTAATCAATCCGTCCATTCATACATTCATTCATCGGCCCATCAAAAGAAAATATATAGCCTCAGCATGTAACTAGTGTGAAAAACACTTTCTCCTGGTCTGTGAGGCCATCATGACTACAAACAGCAATAGTAGAGCATGTGAATGTGTGCTGAGTCAACTAGTAGTAAGTTACTAGTAGATTTAAACAGTTTAAAGACATTAAAGTCATTATATTACCAAATCGGTTGATGTTATCTGTAAAAAAAACCAATCCCAATTCTCACATGAAATGAGCAAGAGAAATAAATAAATGCTCAATAAATACTGGAGTCAGTAGAAGTTGTATGACAAAGGTTTTCTAGAGCTGATGACGTGGTGTGGGCACTTATCATGACCGGCTCGTTTGGTGACATGCAATTAGTCCATAATTAGCAGAGCCATTATTGAACATGTGTGAATCAAAGGTCAGCTATTTTTTCCAGTTAATATACATATTTCATTAGCTTGCGGAGGAGGCAGGATTGTAATTTTCTTCGGCATGGACTGTAATTCAGGCGTGTCAGACGCAGTTTTTCCAGCGAGATTAACGATTGCCCGGTGCGCCCTACAATCACCCGTTAATTTTAATTAGCATGGAGGGGACAAAGAGGCTGGAGTTCTGTTTGTGTGAGGAAAACACAGGGCATTTCATGACATCTGTAGAAGAAAATACTTTGAAAAATGTCCATACAACAAAACAAAAGGTTTTATTAACATAATATATGTGTTGTGTAGCCTATATATAAACACACACACATACAGCATATATTTTACAAATATTTACATGTATATATAATTTATATCCTATATAAATTTAATATGTAAGTGTAACATATTTTCTTGAATATACAAAAACCTTAGTAAATGTAAACAAAAACGTCTTGGTTACGTATGTAACCCTTGTTCCCTGAAGGAGGCAATGGAGACGTTACATCAGTGACTGAGATGAAACCTCGAGAGAACTATATCATCCCTACAGACTCTGTTATTCTCATCCCTTCAGTGAAAGAAACTCAAAGATACGGAACACTATTAAATCTTTACACGTCTGCTCTTTTCTCGGCACGTTCTGGGTTGAGGTGTGAACTCATTTACAGCACCTGTGTTTTTGGAGTTTTTGGAGCAATCCAGCCCCGGATTTCATCCTGAAGTGCTTGCCTGGCCGTCAGGGTTGTATTGTGCTGCTTTTCGTTCACTGGGAAAAAACAAAAGTAATTTACGCCAATTTCTCAACTCAGGCCTTCAAGGTTTCGCGTTTTAAAAACCACAAAGTCCAAAGCCAAGCATGTGGAAGGTATATTCATGGGTTCTGAAAGCCGAAGAATACATCCGTCTCTGAAGAGCAATTATCCCGATAAGCAGGCCGCTCAATTCCCCGCGTGTCCCAGAACAGAGCGTGTTTCTACTGAAGCGCCTGCAACTCATAACTCAGTGTGATTTTATGCAAATGACCTGCACAGAAACTCCTGTTCTTCACAACGACTTAATCTGAAATTGAAAATCTGAGAGATCAGTTGCGACTCTTTTTAATACATTTTTGAAGATGACATCCATAGAGAGGGTACATCGCCTTGAAGAACAGAGAGTGACATTTAAAAGTAAGATCTAATCGCTTAAGATGCAAATTTCAAAGCTGACTGATAGCTGCCATGCGGCGTGTGATAAGTGCATAACCGCACGCTCTTATTTCAGTAATTGCACACAGAATTTAAATGAAATGATAATCCATATTTAACTGATGCATGCATTTATCACTGCAGGGCAAAATAAAAAAAAAATATCTTTTTAAAGTGGTGCCTCAGTAGAATCTGTAATTATCTAAGAACTGACAGACAAACTCATCAACATTTTGTTAAAAGTAATACATGTGGACAATTACAGGCCATGGGTTCAATGCAGGCAAAGCAAGAAATGATAAAATGCATAGCTTGAATGCATGCATGTGTGTGTGTGTGTGTGTGTGAGAGAGAGTGTGCATGTCAGTCATATTTTAAACTTTAAATGAAGATTGGAATGTTTGGGTTAGAAATATTTCTATTGGCAACTTACTGAAATAAGCTGAAGCATATATATATGAAATATATGATATATATATATATATAACTGAATTGAAAATAAATGAACCATATATAACAATATTTTGACTAATAAAAAAGTTACAATATAAAAATATAAACATGTAACTTGAACATTTAAAAACTATAGCAGCTTCAACATAAAAATGAGAAATGTTTGCTTAGAAACTTACATTTTAACTGTAAATAAATAAAACCTTAAAAAGAACTATAGGTTAACTAAAACAACAACAACAAAATAATTAAACATATATTACAAGATTCATATATATTGTATAAAAAAAGGTTTTTTTATAAAAAATTTAATTAAATAAGTTTATTCAATATTTATTTATTTTTTTTGTTTTGTTTTGAGGACGCTTACTGAAGATTAACTGAAAATAAATACAAAATAAAACAGATTTAAATCTGTATAAAATAAATTAGACCTGAAAAGTAATATTAAAAATAAACGCTAAGACGCATAACAAAAATAAACAAACGAATAAATAAAAACTAAATATCTCTTATAGCATGTCAATAAAATAAAGTAAAATAGAGAAAATGCAAACAAATAAAAAATAAATATTGCATAAAGTGTGTAAAGTTTTCAAGTATGATCTTTCATGTAGTGTGTCACACAAATGTGAACATAAAAGATCTGCAAAGTTGTGATGCCGCCAGTGCACGATAAATAAAGTTATGGTCTATTCAAAAAAAAAAAGCTCATGTTCAAACGAGTCGTCAGCAATTCATATCTTTTTCTGTTATGACCACACGGCACAAAGTAACATATTTGCATAATGCCCACCCACATTCTACATCGCGAACAACTTGCCCCGCCCACAAACAGTGCAATTTCCACGTTGCATCATGTCAAGAAGATGCTATACACTGTTATGGCAATGGGCGTTTCGCTTTCCGACACACGCTGTAGCGGTGGACCAATCATGAAGGACTGCGCCTTCTGACCAATCACAACAGTGAGGGCTCATGGGAGGGAGGGGTTTTATAACAGACTGATTCTTTCGAACTTCTTCACACAAGTTGTTTACAAATCATTTAGAAATGGGATCAAATCAAATCTATATTTGGAGAAAACTAAAGTGTTTTTTGACCTTGCATTCATGTAAACCTGTTTTAAGAGACACAATGTTAGCCACCTTTTAAAATGGCACAATAGGGGCACTATAAATAAGAAGTTCTAGGAGTTTAAACCATAACAGTCCATCAAAATATACTTCAGAAGTATTCAAGTGTGCATTGTGTCTCTTGCATACTTCCTGGACAGTGACCCTGGAGGGTGTCACTAGAGCGGATCTCGGACCTTTAATTCAGTGTCTGAGCTGTAGCCTGTTTGAGCTTCAGAAGACTGCAGCCCATCAGAGAGGAGCAGGTCTGAAGAGAGGCGCGTGCTGTTTATTATTAGCTGAGTCTCCGGCTGAGATCGCTCTGGGGATAAACAGCACAGGATACCTGCTGCACGGATCATTACTTCACACACACACACACACACACACACTCATCCCTCCAGCTGCAGAAAAACACCATCAGAACAAACAACAGCATCCGAACTGCTGGATATATGACGACATTCGGAGGTTAAAAACAATTCATATCCAGAATTATTAGCGATTTACCTGATTAAAAACTGAATAATGACATTAACTTACAGCACTGACATCATTACTGAACTGAACTGAATCAACACTGACCTGACTCTTTTACAGCTGAAATGATTTTTGTTCATGATGAATTAACTCTTCAACACTGAAACTAGAAACTGAACTGAGTGTAATAATGACGCTAACAGTGATTGAACTGAACTGAATCAACATGAACTGAACTGAATAAAGAGACTTTGAAACATCATTATTTATTATACTGAAATGAATCAATATGAAACTGAACTTAATAATGACTCTTTTTTTCTGTAGAGCTGAAACTGAATAGAATATTGAACACTAAATACTGAATATTAGAAGTAAATAAATAAGAAAATGTAAAATAAATATAAAAAATAATATAAAAAACTAAAACAAAATTTGGGTCATCCCTGTAGCTCACTATAAAGGGGACAAATGTGACTAACATCCTCTCTCCTCCTCTGTCGGCTTATTCCTTTACTTCATTTCAATTAGCAAACACTGTTATTAAATCCAGCCGTTTCCCAGGCTTGATCTGAGATCTCAGAGACAGCGTTTGATCTTTACTGTGTGCTTCAGCACATAAACCTGCTTAAGATGCATCTGAGAAAAGGTTAAAAACAGTGTCTGTGAGCCTTTACCAGCGTTTACCTCGTCTACAAAAGGCCTTGATCATTACACAAACTTCAGCTGGGTCTCCACTCCTTCTTTTCATTAGTTCATCAACAGTGCCGTTTCCAGCTGATTTCATCTGAACACAATAATTAAAAAAACACTGTAACCAAAAAATAAACCACGCCACACAGGACTGGCGAAAAACTGCTGATGAGTCATTTATCAGCATTCAAATGATTCACTAAAATGATCCAAATCAAATGATTCCTTACTCGCACATTGCTTAGAATAGTCTGATTCAACTGGACAGTTTGAGTGAATCATTTCAATGAACCGACTGATTCACTGATTCATGAATCATCAAGTCATCAAATATTCATTACTGCCTTGTTTTGCTGTAAATTGTGCTATAAATCAAATATGACTATAAGATGAAAAATACATAAATAAATAAATAAATAGGCAAAAAGTGTAAATGCTTTCAGTTGAAACTGAAATAAAAATTAAAAAGAAATTAAAACAAAACAAAAAATAAATATAAATAAGCTTAATAATAATAATAATTAAAATGCAAAATAGCAACACAAATAATGAAAATGACAAATAAAAATGACAAAACTTTACAAGGTAAAATTTTACTTAAAAAAATGTATAAAACAATAAAATAAATATAAATACATGAATAAAACCAAAAAAAACCCCAATAAATTAAACATAAAAAGTGCATTGATAATAAAAAAATATATACAAATAAATGAAAATATAAAACAATTATAATACAAATTAAAAAAATGAAATGTGTGTTCTTTGTAATATTATAGTGAAGATGTTTTTGAACAGGCCTCACAAAAGCAAAAGCTCTGCAGTGATAAATGTACCTGTTTTTATTGGCTTTTTATTTAGCCAGCAGGAACCAAAATGCTCTTTTCCAGCTGGAAGAGAAGCAGCGAAAGCCTGGAAATCTGCTGCCGACGGGACACAATCAGAGCTGTTTCCTCAGTAAATGAGTTCAGGTGAGGGCAGATGTTTCCACGGCTGCACCGCAGGAGCTACAGATCAAGGGATGAGAGAGAAAGCGGATGTAATGGAAATCAAGCTCAACTTCTTCTCTGTTGTTATTTTGCAGTTGTAGTTTGATTGGTTCATTCTGATCGCAGCTCGCTCTTATATTGCTCTCCAAACATCTCCGCTCCCGGCATTGACTGATAAAAAACCTCATACGCTCACAGAAAATCATCTTTTCCAGACTGTTGTGTGCTCGTCAGCCCTTCTGTGTAGTTCACAGCAAATGTAGTTTAGATGTTTGGGAGTGAAAGCCCATGCTGCTGCTGATCAATCTCATCAATCATAAACACGCATGAATAACTGGAAATACTCCTCTTGTAATGTAAGCCATGGAAAGATTAGACTAATTCAGTTAAGTGAAAGTAGAACTAATTTAAAAAATACATCTAAATGTTACATTAAAATTAAACTTGGAAATGATTGCATTTACTAAAATAAATAAACACTAAAACAAATGCTAAAAACGTCATAGTAATATTTACCAACATTTGATTAATTCTTAATTAAACATTTTAAAATATTAAGAAATGCAAAATATTAATACAACTATAAAAATATATATAAAAAATCAATAAAATAACACTGGTTATGTTAAAGTGTTTGTAGTTCTACAAATCTAAAGTAAAATAACAATGAAACTGCAACTTGCTTAAATGTTACAGTTTAAATAGCAATTTATTTACTTTTTTGATAAATAGGCCTAAGTTTTATTAAAAGGAGATGGATTGGTAATCTTAGCCTGCATATTTCGATTCTATTAAATGTACAATGATTACAATCAAGAGAAAAACAGAATAAAATATAACCCACATAACAAACCATGCCTTACAAGACCTGTTTACACTAAATACATCAAACAAAAAAACATAAACACATTACTCCTGGATTTTCATCAAGGAAACAGAGTAAGGGATAATGTAGAGGCAGCCAGTAGTTATCACAGAAAGAAGCCCCGACAGTGTAATCAGGTCTTGTATCACACTGTGGGGGCTTATTTCTGTGCTAACTACCGGCTGCCTGAACATTAATTTATCCCGCTTATTATACGGCTGCTTGCCACATAAGGGAAAAAACTGGACATGAATATGAATCTGAAACATTTTATTGGCATATTTGTTTTAAATTAACATTTTCATCCTTCCGCGAAAAGATATAGTACCACGTGATGGAAACTCATGGTACTGACATGGATACTGTATGATCCAAAATTAGTTTGGTATGTGCATGGTAAGGTAAAGCTCATTGGAAATACGTGCCTCTATATACATTGAAAGTGAAATGAAATGTTCAGAGAGTGGGGCTAAAACAATGTTTAATACGTAACCTTGGCATGTTTGTATTATGTTGGTACAGCTGCGTATCGCAGTGTTTTTATAATGCTATTCGAGGTACGTATTGTGGCCGTTCCGAATTATCCAGTGAGTGTCACTAAAGATTAATGTGCTATCATGTTGGAAATATTCCCTACACCAAACCTAAAGCTACCCGATAGTGTTAACAACTGCGAAAGTCATTAAAAACATACGTATAGGTACATTGTTTTCAGTTTTGCAGAACTGCACTGTATGCGGAGGCAAGTATTTCCAGTGAGCCTGCAATAATACGTTTGCCGTGGATATGAGAAGCAGTTTTTGCATGCATATGATACGCATCTACCCTGTAACTCTAATTCTACACATGGCGTAGCATAAACACACCAAAGTCCGTTTCTGTGTATTTATACCACCTGGTAGCACTCACACATTAATACTAAATTGTATTGCATTTCATCAAACGTGCCTGCAGTTTGATTATGCAAACAAAATAATACATTCATTCACATACTGTACAAAGCCTATAACCAAAGTTTAACCAACAAATAGCCTGAAACCTGGTTCATATTTCAACAGTGATTTCTCAGAGTTTTGAACAGGTCTAGCAGTCCAATGGCACAATTAATAACATTCTCAGCGTTGCTTTACCGGCGCGTTGATAAGGTATCTGCTGTTCAAACACATCCCGACATGCTCGTCTAATAAACCTGCAAATTGTAAAGCAGCACCAAAGCGATCACAGCGTCTGCGGCTGCCATTGAACGCTGAGCGAATTCGATTGCAATTCTAATTAAAGCGTTATCTCAGCGGCGGAAGCACAGAAAACCTTATCCGAGCGCGTGGGGATTGCTTTGAGTGCGGACACTGAACAGACACGAGGTGAGGACAGTAATGGACCGCTCACGCTGGACACGCTTAATTAGCATACAATAAAAACACAACTCTACCTTGAGGTTAAACTGGCCGGTAATTGAAATCTGCTTTCATTCCCCCCATCCCTCATTTATTTAATGATTGTGTCGGAAAGTAAGTCACTTTGGATAAAAGTGTCTGCTCAGTGAAAAAATGTACTGAGGAGCTAGTCCATGCTAAAAAAAATAACAGAAGCCCAATAAAAACCATCACAGAAATTCTAATGTTTTCCATTAAGATACCATTATGAACCAATTTCCATTTTTTTCAGTAAAACAATTACAAAATTCCTTTTTGTAGTGTGTTTTGGGCACGTTTCCAGCAGGATTTACACACCGTTATACTTTCCATTAAAACCAATACAATTCCCATTATAACCATTAAATCCATTACACTTCTATTGTGTTTTGGGGCAGGGTTTTATAGGTTACAAATAATCTCTAAAGAGCTCAAGTTTGTGATTGAGTCACTGAGACATAAAACAACTTAAACAATGATACTTATATTTATAATAGTCTATATATATATATTGTGGCGGGATTTCCCGCAGCTCATCAGCGTCGCCCCGGCAATCATTGGGAGCACCTGGGAACAAACAATATATATATATATATATATATATATATATATGTATGTGTGTGTGTGTGTGTGTGTGTGTTTGTGTAATGCATTGTAAAATATTATTAATGCATTAATTATGCCTTGCAATGCACATACTGTACAATCACATGAATAAGCAGTTAAAATGCATTATAATATTTAGGCTCACCTATTAATTGTTAAACCTTTAAAAAGTATAATGCATTAAATTGAATGCATTACATTTTAAAATTAATCTGCAAATATTACAATGCATTTTACAGATATTATGAAAAGTTAATATTATATTTAGTTTATAATATGAATTATATATATTATAATATTAATATATATAGTTAGGATTACAGTGTGTTTTATATGTTGCCATGTGATGTTTTATTTATTATTTGGTGGTAAAATATCATGTGTACTGTTTGAGGCTGCTTTGGTTGCATAAACAAACTTTCTTGAAGTTGCATTTGAATAAACTTATTTAATTAGTATTTATACACTATTATAGTTTTTATTCATATTTTAAAATAGCTTTTATTTTCTAACAATTTTTTTTTTAATTCCATTTCCATTTTTTATGTGCTTTTGACATTTTTATTAAATTTTTAAAAATATGTTTCAGTTTTAGTTTTTATTTATTTCCAGTTAGCAATTTAATTGTTAAAATTCTACAAAATATATTTTTTTATTGTTTATTTAAAAAAACAATTGAAAATTTGAAAAGCAAAATATTGCACGTTTCAGTGCAGCATTTGGACACTAATATGATTTCACTGTGATGTACTGTATAATGTTACTCACTAATATAATAATGTTAGATGTTTGTATTTGGCAGATGTTTTTTTTTCATACATTCAAGCTACTTGCTGTATATTTGATCAGAAAATCAGGCCCACAACTTGGAAAGTTTCATTCTGTACTGTTTACAAATATGCAATGAAAACTAACATGATTTACTTCTTAAAAAAAAAATGCATATTTAATTCAGTATATTCTTATATATATATATATATACTGCATAAGAGAGAGGGAGAGAGAGAGAGAGAGAGCAAGAGCGATAGAAAGAATATGAAATGAAAATTGTATCTCTTTGATCCGAAGCCCCTCTAGAACGTTCTGCCATAATTGCAGCATTTCATATCAGCAGCAGAAATCAGCAGGGCTTTACAGCAACGACAGATTGGCTGTGTGTGTGTGTGTGCACTCTGTGTTCAGTCTCAGCTGATACAGGTCACAGTCTGTTCATCATCGTCTGTGATGAACTGAAAAATAAATTCATTTTCTTAAGCATTTGTTGAAAATATGTCTTTTTAGCAGATCATCGTACTTGAGAAGCCACTCAGATTTGTGAAATACATTGAATAAAAGTGTTGTTTAACAAATCTTGACGAATCAAATCTATTTTTCTCACTTCTTCTAACTACATTGGTTTTACAAGTCAAGATGTAATGTGCTCTGAAAACAATTCTCAAAAGATGCAGTTCCCCTTCTTAAGTATTTAGTTTTAAGGATTTTTATGCATTTAAACTGTAAGACAAGACAGGCTTTGTTATCATTATGACTTTCAGTGTGGCTGCATTAGATGAAACACTCAATATGACTCAATAAAGATTGATTTATCAATAAACAAAAGCATGTGCTGAAGGACATTTCTAGGCTTTCATTATAAAGGTGTTTAACTTAATTTTGTGCTGGTCAGTACTGAGCCTCTGGAAACAGATGAACCACGGTTTGCCATCATCAGTGATTTATTAGAGCAGAAGTGAGAAGGAGCATTTTTAATCATTTCAACCGATTTTTAACTATATCATTTTACTCAAAACTGACAATTAGCTGAAAATGTGCTCACCCTCAGGCCATCACAGATGTAGATGAGTTTGTTTCTGCATCAGATTTGCACAAATGTAGCATCGCACCACTGTCTCAGCAATGGATGTGAATGGGTGCCGTCAGAACAGCTGATAAACACATCACAGCACTCCAGTCCATCAGTTAACACCTGGAGAAGACAAATCCAGTGCTAGGATGCTGTTAGCTTAAAACCATGGCTTCTGGCTAAAATATAAACCATAAAATATAGTCCATAATAACACTTCCTTTAGTAAAAAAGTGCATGTCTTATTGTCTCTCGCATCACATATGTTTTTAAGTAGATCTGTTTTGTAAACTGTGCTTGATCTGTGCAGATTTCTCTCCGTATTCAGACCAGACTTTAATTATAGACTATAAACACATATTTTAGATAAAAAATGTCTTAATAATGAATTTTTTTCTTCTTGATTATTGCAAAGTTTTTATCAGCTGTTTCGACTCTTATTCTGACGGCACCCATTCACCGTGATAAAATGCTGCATTTAATTTTGGGGTGAACTGTCCCTTTAAGAGCTCATTTTTATTAAGCAAAATGATTTTCCCACTAAAACACGCGCATACCTTTAGATGCAAATGCATAATAACGACAGCTCAAACTAAACCCAAATCAGAAAACACAACAGATTAATGAGAAGCAAATCTCAGATGAATCTGACCTCTCTGGTAACATTCTCTCTTGTTTACTGAGCAGAATTCATGTGGGTTTTGAGAAAGGAATTAAGGATATTAAGTGTCACGCTGCGTTTACAGTAATTCATTCACATGATACTTGTACCCAAAGTGAGGAATAATACAAAAAGTTATTGCTTTCTCCCCCGAGCCTCTGACATAATGGCAATATTTGACTGCAGCATCTACATCCCCTCAAGGAAGGGAGGTAAAAGTTTAGTGAGTCACGTCTTCTTGTGTTAAACTCGGAGAAGATGTAACCTTTTGTTCCATTTCTTGTTGTTCTCAGAGGAAAGATGAAGATGCAGGGAAGACAAGGAATGGAAGAAGATGGAAAACGTATTCGGTCAGGAGAGGAAATGAAACCCTGCGGCGGGAGTCGTTTCTCCTGATCTCCTTAATGGTGTTTTTCCGACCCTCCTGTCCAATTATGAAGCACCGTAACACAGATCAAACCTTCCAGACACTGTCAGCGCTCAGCTCCTGACTGAAAACGACACCCTCATCCAGGGCTACATGAGGACATACCATCTCACAGCACTACACAGTCAAATATAACCTCAAAAAACACCCCTTGTGGTCTGCATTCCAGCTCTTAAAGCCTGACAGACACAAATTATAGTCTGAGAAAATTTTTAAACATACTGTAAACAAAAATGTTTTTGTTGATTATCCTATATGTGACCCTGGGCCACGAAATCATTAATAAGGGTAAATGTTTTGAAATTGAGATCATCCGAAAGCTGAATAAATGTTGATGTATGGTTTGTTATGATAAAAATACAACTATTTGGAAAAATCTGGAATCTGAGGGAGCAAAAAAATCTAAATATTGAGAAAACTGCCTTTAAAGTTGTTCAAATGACGTTCTAAGCAATGCATTTTACTGATCAAAACTGTTTTGTAATATTTACAGTCAGAAATGTACGAAAGATCTTTACTAAAAATGCTAATGATTTGGGGCATAAAAGAAAAATTAAGAATTTTGACCCCTACAATGTATTTTTGGCTATTGCTATAAATATACCCCAGTGACTTCAGATGGGTTTTGTGCACACATGATGCATTAGCCTTTTTTATGGCTCTTTTTTTATGGCATTATTTTCCACATACTGTACATATGAAAGACCCGCCTCCTGAAACAGGTTGATTTGTACAAAGCTCATTGTTCTTAAAAAGCGAGGTGTGCTCTGATTGGCCAGCTATCCAATGCACTATAACTGGCCGAATACCTCAAGCATCTGATGGAAATGCTCCGCCCCTTACCATAACGTGACGCTGCGTCCCGGCGCTACGACACCAAACAATAAAACACATTACAAAGCAGTGAGACATAATTACTGATGATCATGACTTAGTTCTGTGGTGTTGCATCACGCCTCGTAA
>JAUYWG010000050.1:17566283-17595956 GCA_034779775.1 Enteromius afrohamiltoni
CTAAGCCTGGTTCTCCCAAGGTTTTTTCCCCATTCTCTCATGGATGGGGTTTTGGTTCCTTGCCGCTGTCGCCTCTGTCTTCTTAGTTGGGGACACATGATTTCTAGCGATTATCGTCGTCTTGACTACAGAGACCGTCTCTGCATTTGATAAATAAGCAGTTCATTATACATTAACATCACTCTGTTCTATATATATATAAAAGTGAACTTGAACTTCTCTCCAAAAGGTGCTGTCATGTTCCACATGTGTTTTGTGTATTTAGTTTTTTGTTCTGTTTCTTGCTCTTCTGCCCCTTTACTGTCAGGTCCCTGGAAGTAGGGCACATCATTATAATAATGATTTCTCCTGGGCTGTTTGTGTTTATTAGTTTCTCTTACCTGCGTCTCTCTCTCAGTGAGGATCTGAGCATCAGAGAGGGGTTGTTTGGAGGCCAAGCTGCAGATTGAGCTGCTCTGAGATTTTGAAGTGTTTGAACATACAGTGAAGCAAGCAGCGACTCATTTTCCTCTTTAGAGCTCAACAAAACCAACCGGTGTTCTGACGGTCCTCCAGAAGCTGCTCTCGCTCTCCCTGCAGGGAGATTGTGTGTGTGTGTGAAGCCAAGCGTGACTATATTATAGTTCATATGAAGGGTTATGGTTTCATCGAGCCGCTGATAGCCGAAGGTCAGAGGTCATCATGCACTGGTGGATGTCATGGGTCACATGATGCCCTGAGAGAGCGAACACTTGTGGAAAAAAAACAAAAGTTCTATCCATTTCTGTCCATTATTCATTTTATCTCATGTTATATCATTCTTTCTATCATACCTTTTTCTATCCATCATCTGTTTTTCTTTTCATCCAGTGTTCTTTCCATCCATCTTTATACAGATCTATCTATCTGTCATTGTCCATTGTCCATCATTCTCTCTTTTTGTCGTTCTTTTCATCCTTCGTTATATAGCTCTTTCTATCATTGTTCTTTCTATCCTTTGTTAAATCATTCTTTCTATCACCATTTATTCCATCCATGGTTCTCTCTATTTGTCATTCTTGTTATCCACTGTTTTTTCATCCATTATACAGTTCTTTCTATCCATATTTCTATCTATCCTTCTATCATTTTCCTTTTCTATCCTTCATATATTCTTTCTTTCTATCTATCTATCCATCATTTCATTTTCAGCTATTGTTCTGTCTATCCATCCTTTATCTTTCTGTTCATCGTTTTTTTCTATTGTTCTAATCCATTCATTCTTTCTATTGAACCTTTTCTATCCATCATTACTTTGTTCCTTTCTGTTGTTCTTTCCATTTTATATCGTTCCTTCTTTCTATCGATTGTTTTGTCTGTAGTTCTATTATATAGTTCTTTTTTCTCCATCATTCTGTCGTTCTTTCCATCTGTCCTTGTCATTCTAGCAGTCATTGTATCTCTCTTGTTTTCTCTCTCTGATTTGTCGTTCTCTTTTCCATCGTGCTGTCGATCTGTTCCTGCATCAGTTAAAGTGTTCTTGACTCTTCTGACGCTTCTCTCTTTCATCGTGTCGCCGACAGCTCAGTATATGTCATTATGACCATGTGTTGCATCAGCTGCTTCTCATTCAGTGTCTGCAGGTGAGTGAGAGACACCTGTCCACATTAAAGACAGTCTCTAAACTAACCCGCGGCGGGTCACTAGAGCCACACTAACTCATGAATTACACATGAGTCTCTCCCGCCGTTATACAAATGAAGATGAATTCAATTATTCTTTGGGATTATGGGTGAAAACTACTGTAATTCGAGTGAAATGAACTCCAAACTAGATATTACAGGACTTTAAAGCTTCAGTGCTGTCTGACTGATGGGAGTTCAGCAGCTCAGAAGAACATATTCAGATCATTCAGAGTAATATAACTTAAGAATACAATAACTTCATCTTACTGAGCAGTGTTATCATTATTGAGATGCTGTTACAGATTTTCAGGATGTTTCTCTTTTTCTGTTTAGTTTTCTCTTTTGAGTTTTTGTGACTATCATAAGTTCTAATGCTAATCTAAATCTAAATGTTTTTGTAATTTTGTGTGTGTGTGTGTGTATATATATATATTTATTTCAATATTAATCCAAATATAACTGCAATAACCCTAATAAAACGGAAGTCAAGCAGCTCTCACAGACCCCAAACATAAAATACAATCCTAACAGCCTAAAGGAATACTTTTATTATTTGTATTATTCATTTTTATTAGGCTGCTGTTTTATAACTCTTGAGACTCTCAGTTATTTTTATTGAGGCACAGTATGAACTTTGCCTGATATATCTATCTTAATATCCTTTAGGAAAAGTAAAACCAAGTCAAATGTTGATGTTCAGAACTATAAAATGAATATGTCGGATCACTGGAGGTTTCTGTTAAGATCTTGTAGTTAAGGGGTTTCGGACATTTTCTGGGTGTTTTCATGAAGTCTGATTGCTGGAAAAGGAAGTGATTTGCACATGTTAATATGGTAGGCACATGGTTGGGGTCTGTCTGTTTGTTCCCAGCATGCTCTCCTGGAGGTTTGTTTTCTCACTGTGAGAAGGTCCAGGGCAAAGGAAAGCGGTCTGACAGAGCAGAGGATGATGGGATACGAGCTCTGGGTATAGTGTTACATGCCAAATTGGTTTCTCGCTGCTAAGCCACTTCCTGATTTGGCAGATGTGCAGCCCCTAGGCATGATGGGTAAAATCGAGGGATGCTCATTTACTCTCTGTGACAGAATGGATGAGGGTAAATGTGTTTGTTTTAAAAAGTATGTTCACGTTTTATTCAGAGATTTATGCTTGGTGTGTATCATATGACTGCAAAGCTGTTCAGCTGAGAAATAGGGCCGTCGGAACGAACTAACTCCTCCTTAAGTTCTTATTTTTGGAAAATATTGGATTGTTTTTGTATGATTTATTGACGTTTTGTGCTTTCCAAGCATTTTAAGAGTTGTTTTGTAATAAATGTGAAATCAGAAGAACCACAATAATAGCAAAACTGTGCGATTCTATTTGATCTCTATTGATTTTCAGTTGTTTTTAATTTAATGCCAATTTCTACACTCGGCAAAATACTAGCTCTAAAAAGAAAAAAATACAATTTTATTATCATTTTCATTTATTCTATTCTATTATTGAATTGAATTTATAGGACAAATAGTGTTTTTACAGGACAAATAATTTTAATTGAATAGTTTTTTTAGATACATTTTATTACTATAATATCATATCATTAAATTATATTTTATATTATATAATTTATGTGTATATACATAATAATGTGTGTAGAATATTGAATATAAATTCCATATATTTATTGTATTTTAGATTATTTCTTAATTCATTTCTTTACATTATTTTATTGATTTAATATTATTTCCTAATTTTTCCAGATAAATATGCCTCTAGATGGCTTTTGCTAAATCTTTTGTCATTTTATCTCATATTCAGAGACAAAAAATTAGCTGTATATTATTCATGAAGTGCTATCGTGTCTCCGACCTACTGTGATTTAATTAAAAACAAATGATGAATGTTAAAAATGCTCATATCATATCTTCATGCGTTTCTCAGAGAGTTCTCCCTGGACGCAGTAAGAAGGCAGTAATCCACCTGTTCACAGCTCTGTCCGTAAAGCTGGATTCCCAGACTCATCCCTCAAAGGCGGCGGTCCGTGAGCATCCCGGAGCGCTCTGATCCATCCGGAAACCCCTCTGCTGTCTCCAGGGAGGCTCATTCAATCAGGGCTGCAGCGGCTCTCCGAGCTGATTCTATTATAGCGCTGGCTGACAGAGTTCACGCTCTCCAAAGCGCTGTCCTGGGGATCGAGGGCCAAGAAGAAGATCTCATGTTGTTTTTTAAGTGCAAAGGGTCCGGACGCTTGGCAGAGAGCATGAGTCTCAGCGGCGAGGGTTAACTCTGCTGATAATTACAGCGTCTGAGAGCTGCTGCTCAGAGTTATTTTCAAGAGATGAGCATAAACACACAGTCAGGCCTGAAATAATCATCTTCTACTCTTCAGTGGCTTTAATGTTACGCTGAATATCACACATAATAAAACACAGAACAGCTACATTTGTTTTACAATCCATCAAGATTTAGACTATCCAGCACTAATTCACTTATTTGTTTTTTGTATACTCTTATCTTTGTCATGTTATGTTCTACTTTGTCATGTTGCCATGTGTCTTGTTGTGATCTTGTGCCATATGCTTCTTTGTTTTTGTTTTCATTTCGTTCTCCATGTGCCGAGCCTCATTTGTAACCCCGCCCCACTCATTAGTGTTTCACTCCCTGCCAGCCGTGCTTTCCCAGGTGTCCTTTGTGTTTAAATCGTGCCTTGTAGCTTGTTTAGTGTCTGTCCTTACTTGCATGGATGATAGTCTCTGTGTTTTCTCCCATATATCCCTTTATCAGTTTTCTTTATTAGTAAAAGTCACACATATGTCTGAGCTCTTGTCTCTGAGCCTTTGTGTCCGTGGAGAAGCGAGCTAAATCATGACAAGTATACATTTATATTGATTAATATTACTTGAATATTATAATGTTGTGTCATATACACATATTTTTAGATTTATTTTAGAATTATTAATTTAAGAATTAAGGATTTGAAATATTAATTTGTTTTAGATTTATTAGTACATTATAACAATGTGAGGCCTTCATTTACTTATTAAAAAAAAAAAAAAAGATAAGGTAGACCTGTGCACTACTCATGATGTCAGATCAGCATCTTGATGTGGCACACCTGTGAGGTGGGATGGATTACCTCAGCAAAGCAGAAGTGCTCACTATCACACATTTAGACTGATTTGTGAACAATGTTTGAGAGAAATGGCAATATTGTGTATCTGGAATGAATTTTAAAATCGGAGCAGAAACAAAGGTGTTGCGTTTATATTTTTGTTGTGTGTATATATATATAATAATTTTAGCAAATTTTAATTCTTTTTTTTTATTGTGTTGATTATTTGTAGGGTACAAGCTTTTTATATATATGTATTTTTTTTGTACTGTTTATTACTTCATTTATTTATTTTTATTAATAGATTTAGAATATATATATATATATATATATATTATTTTATTTTATTTTATTTTATTTTTTTTATTGCAAATTGTTTTGTGCTATGATGCTGTCTAATGCATTTTAGTTTGTTTCAGTTCTGATTTCTAATATTGATTTCCTTTATTAGTTTTAGAGGTTCATAATACTGGTTTGTTTGGGTGGGGTTTTGTATGTTTTTCTTTTTATACGTAGTATGCATTTAACTTTATTATCACTATTTTTGTTATTATTAATATGAATTATTACTTTGCTGTGAAGCTTTATAGTGATACAGTGAAGAAATCACATTGCTTTAGTTATTTAGTTGATGATAATTTCCATCATTTGTTCTTTCAGGTCATCTCCACCCTGTCTCTCATTACACCGTCATTCAGTGTGAAGTGTGTTGTCTACACACACGTCTGTCTGAAGGACAGATTCGATCCAGCTCAGAGTCTGATATTCATCTACAGGCTGGTTTTGAAGAGTCTGGGTTCTCTGGAATTCTTATGGAAGAATCTACAGGCATGAGGTGAGATCTGTGTGTGTGTGTGTGTGTGTGTGTGTGTGAGCGTGTGTTCATGAATTGGAGCGAACACTGGACCCATTGCAACGAGTTTTCTTCTGCTAACTGGCTGGCTGGAGATAAGCTGATATTCTTCCATTTTTGATCGATATCTCTGTGAGTCTGAGGTGTCTCATGAATTTAATTAACCTTGCTGCTTTTCCAGCCCGAGCGAATCTCTGCAGTAAACAAACACACCTCCAGCCTGTGAAGAAGAAACATTTATCAGAGGAAGAGTGCGCTTGGCTCCTGGGTGGCAGCGCGTTCATTACTGTGCTGAGTTTGGAGGAGGCAGCTCTTCCATCCAGATAAAGATAAAGCTGAATTTAAAGCAAACAAACAAAGAAAAAAAGGAAAGGCAGATGGAGGGAACAAACGAAGGCTTGGGGTCGTGAGAGGTCAGTTTTTGAGGCGAATGCGGTAGTTTAGCTAAAAATTGAAGTTCTGTCTCAAATGACATTTTTAACTTTGGAGCACAAATTTGATTAAAATACTATTTCAACCATTCTGAAATAAATACATATATATATATATAATGTATTTATATATAAGTTGAATATATGACCACAGTATATTATTGTCCAGTTTAATATATATATATATATATATATATATATCCAACCTTATATGTATAACTCTCCGGCTCTATACGTAAAGTTGGATATATAACAAAATAGTAACACACAAATCTCTAAAGTTGATGAATAACTGCTCTCTATATAAAGTTGGATATATATCTACATACTTGCACATCTCTATATAAAGTGGGATTTATAACTTATCTATTTATATAAACGTAGATATATAACTGTTAAGGAATAGCTCTCTATATAAAGTTGGTTTATTCAGTATATTGTCATCCATCCCTTAATAAAGAGTCGTATATACTTAATATGTAGAGCCGTATATATAACTATATAATTGCACAGCTCTATATATAAAGTTGGATATTGTTACGAGAGCGAGGCGTACGGGTTCGAATGCAGGCTGTTTATTGAAAGGCACAGAGCAAACAGAGTCCAATTGGAGAAGCAAGACGGTAATCCAAAACAGAAGCGAGGGTCGGCAACGGTAAATCCAAACAGAATGACAATGATCAAGAACACGAATGAAAAACAAGACAAGACGGCAGTGCAATGGACCGTGGAGACAGACAAACACTTCCGGGTTTTATACACATGTAACTAGGTCAAGGGGTGGAGCAAGCAATCAAACACCAAGTCAGCTGATGAGTGGGCGGAGACATGAGTTCATGGCAATGAGTCCAAAATAAACACAAAAAACACACATAGTCTGCTGGACGCTGGAGTGCCATCCAGTGGCCTGAGCTGGCACCTCCAGCTGATTGTGACAGATATATACCGATATTATCACGCAACTTTATATAGAATGTTAGTTATATAAATACATCAGACTTTATATGCATACACAGTACACTCATTCAAATTCATTTATATAGCTGCATGATGAAAACGGTTTCTATTATGCAACAATGTAATTATACATCGTCTGATAAATGCAGCTAAGGCATGAAGATATTAAAAAAAACATAAACATGATAATTTTATGTAAAGCTGTTCTGAAACTTTCACACGGAGGAAAGATGATCATATAGAGTTAATGATAATAGCACCTATTGGTCTCTGTCCCTATCAGGTGGACTATCCCTTCAATCTCAGGTCACTGAAGTAGAGGACAGTTTGATCAATTGATGTTGTGGACACACACACACACACACACACACTCTGAATGACTCTGTGTGTCCGCGAGCTGGACGTGTGTAATGTTTACAGAGCGGCTGTGATTAGTGCAGGAGTGAGGGGAATCTTGACAAAGATTGATCTCTTCCATCTCCAGAAAACAAGAGCAAACTCCAGCCTGATGCACTGACACGTGTCTGCTCTGGAAGAGACTGACTGACGTCGTGTCGACTTAAACTAGAGAAGAGCTGAAGCTCCTGTCACCTCAGTTCTCTAAACACTGATCAGTCAGCTGAGACTCTGTACAGGGCTAGAAAACACTCTGGATGGAGATATAGTTGTATGTGTGTAAAGCGAAATGACAATATATATGCAACTGAATATACACACATAGAGATGAATAATAATATAGTTACATGTCCATATTTGTGTAACGATGGATGACCACAAAGTTATATATCTAACTTTCAACCTGTCCTCCAACCAACATGCCTGTATAGGTCATTTGACCCATCACAGTGTAAACTACAATCGAACAGGACATTTTTATATTTGGATGACGACAGATGCAACGCAACACAGTCATTATTTTTATGTCCGCTAACTTTAAACCGTGAATAAAGGTTGTAATTAGGTGCTATCACAAATGACGTATAGAATCATATTATTTGTTGGAGGACAGGCTCCTAACTTTGTGTAATGATGGATGGTAATATGTTTATATATCCAACTTTATGTATAACAATGGATGATAATATAGTTGTATATCTAACTGTGAATATATAGTATAGTTAGAATAATGAGATAGATACATAATAAATATACATAGTACACACTAACATATAAAAGCTTTTATTTTGGATGTGATTGATCATTTGACAGCACAAAAACATGATGAACAAAAAATCGTTGCAATTTCTAAAAGCTCGACAAACTTTGTGTAAGATTACATTATTCATTTGAATTGGAAAATGAATTTGCCTGACATTTAAATTCAGTTCAGGCACTAAACACACAGCTCTGCTGCAGACTAACCCTAAATAGTCCTAAAACAGAACCGAGAGTTAAGATTTATATGAATCCTTTTTCAGAGTGTGAGGCCATCACCTCAGGGGAGACTCGTCAGATTGAGTCCCAATACCACTGTCTCTCTGTTTCTCACAGAAAGAGATCGTTTCAAATGAGTTTGCGTTGTTAATCCCAGCAGAAATCACGCGTCTGGCAGAAGTGTCCACTGTGACGCAACAATGTTTTTCTGTGCTGTGGTCCAGATAACAACTGCTCTGCGTGTGTGTGTGTGTGTGTGGGATGCAATCAGGCTTGCTTGCTCATGCAGTTCAGGTAACAAATTGTCTTCCTTGTCATCCCTCTCTCTCTCTCTCTCTCTCTCTCTACTCCTTCTCTCTCTCCTGATCGCTCATCAAAATTCTTTGGAATGCTCGGTTGCCATGGCAGCAGTGTGAATGTATCACTGCGATGATTCCCTCTGATAAGAATTGCGATTTCTCCTCTCTGTCTCTCGCTGTGGTAACACAATTTTTAGATAACCTGCTAGATGAGTGTAATCCTCTCACAGCGTCCTGAGCCGCTGAGACCACACACACACACACACCTGAAGTATTTATGTCATTCATACAAACACAAATCACTAATGAAATTGAGAGTGCCTCAATTGTTGGAAATGGAAAGACTCTTGGGTGTTTCTCCTGAGAAAAGACACATGTCTCCTGAGCTTCTCAGGAGATTTCAGCTCATTCCTGTCTGTTTCTAATTTTAGGAACATCTGAGACAGTGTTAATAAGGAAAGGAAAGGACGTGACGTGGCCAGGTATGGTTTCCCATACTAGGAATTTGTGCTCTGCTTTAAACCCATCCAAGTGCACACACACAGCAGTGAACACACACCCGGAGCAGTGGGCAGCCAGTGGGGGAACGGTGCCTTGCTCAAGGGTCTCACCTCAGTGGTGGTATTGAAGGTGGAGTGCTGGATATTCACTAACCCCACCCACAGACTTCGGAGAGATGACAAGAGATTCCTGGGAGCCTGGAGACACACGGAGGAGCGAGGAGAACACTGGAAGAGAGCAGGTAAGAATACAGTTAAGTTTCACAGAGAGCGCTAGAGCTGAGTGAGTCCACTTTGGTATGTATGACTTCGGACAATGACTGAAGTGAGGTGTGTGTGGACGTTATAATCAGCATGGTGAGTGAATCCAGATGATGGCGGCAGACGCAGGTGATTAATACTCAGGTGAGAGAGAGCGCTGTGAGGAAGTGAGGGTGGAGCCTGGCGTGGATGTAACACCATCTAAGCAATTAAAATACAAACTAACTGAATATATACATAAACAGCCCAAAGGCTGATATTAATTGCGTATATGTTTGCTTTGATTTGAATTACACCATTTTAACATCAACAAACTTAATCTGACACACATTTGTCAGTCATATTTAAATATAACAAGAATTTAATAAATGTACAGTACTAATAAACCAAATTAACAATAACCACATTTATATATTTATCGTCAATAAATACAATATACACTAGCGTTCAGAAGTTTGGGGTCAGTGAGATATTGAATGGTGTTTAAGGTGTTTCTTCTGCTCATCAAGGCTGCATTTATTAGATTAAAAATCCAGAAAAACTGTAATATTGTGAAATATTATTTGTTTAAAATAAGTGTTTTCTGTGTGAATATATTTTAAAATGTAATTTATTCCTGCGATTACTCCAGTCTTCAGAGTCACGTGATCCTTTCAGAAATCATTCTAATCTGCTGATGTTTTATTATCAGTGTTGGGAACAGTTGAGCTGCTTTATAGTTTTTTTAGAAAGGATAATAATGTTGAGAACTACTGTAGTTTACTGTTTCACTACTGCTCAAAAGTTTGGGTTCAGTACATTTTTATTCTTTCTTTGAAAGAAATTAATACTTTTATTAACCAAGGATCTATTAAATGAACAAAGAAAGTCATAGATTCACATTTTAGAAATGTTTTATATGTGGTAAAATATAATGTTGTTTTTCACTTGTTATTCATCAAAGAAAAATCACAGGTTCCAAAAAATATATTGTAATATACCAATATATATAAATATACTGTTCCCAGCACTGATAATTCTAGTAATAAATCAGCATATTAGAATGATTTCTGAAAGGATCATGTGACTCTGAAGACTGGAGTAATCACAGGAATAAATTACATTTTAAAATATATTCACACAGAAAACTGTTATTTTAAACTGAAATAATATTTCACAATATTACAATTTTTTCTGGATTATTAGTCTAATAAATTAATCCTTGATGAGCAGAAGAAACACCATTCAATATCTCACTGACCCCAAACGTTTGAACGGTAGTGTATATCTCCAAGATTTTAATTAACTGAATATTGCTTGTTCCATATTTTAACTGATTTATGTAATTAATTTATTACTTTGTAATTATAATTATTAGCATTATATTATCTATTTTTTCATTACCAAATTAAAGCTGATTCGAAGCAATGCCAATAAATACGTGTTAAAAATGTGATTGTTACAATAAATTTAAATAGATTAAAATTTGAAAAAGTTTACTGCAACACTGTCCTGTGATTAATATTTTAGGTAAATATTACTTTACAAAAGGTTCCATTTGTTAACATTAATTGTGTTACATATACTACATTAATTAACATGAGAGAACAATGAAAATACTTCTATTCTAACCATTTATCATTCTTAGTTACATTTATGTAACTTTTTACAAATACATTTTAAAATCAAAAGTTGTGTCTGTTACGTAATGAATAATTCACTTATTGCCCAAAACTACGTTCTCCGTACGGTTCCTTGAAAATAATTGCAAACCTTAGAACGTTTTTCAGCCAATCAGATTCAAGCATTCAACTGCACCATAGAATAATATTATTTAAAGCAGCTATTATGAATGAACAGTTGTAATGTTATTAGACCTAACTAAAATGAGCAAAGATTAATACATGCAAGAACTAACATGAACTAATGGGAGCTTATTGTAAAGTGTTATCATTTTAATATTGGTTAATACGTTTCCTGATACAGGTATGACTGTAAATTGACACACTGAGTATTTCTACACACTAATGAGCTGTTCATGGACACAGCCGCTGCTCTGGACAGTAATAGTTGAGCAGTTCAGTCCAGAAACCTTTAAAGCTTTCACTGTTACTCTACCCAGAAAAACTGAATACGCTTGCTATTTCAGGGATTCTGAGGAATACTTTCAACTTCTGCTCTACTGTCCATGTTGTCTGTAGCAATGCAGTCTTAGCTTGAGAAATGAACCAGTGCTGTGAAATCTTATTTACGCTTTTGCTTTGTCAAACTTGAGTCAAGAAACGAGTAAAAACCACTGACATTCAGCATCAGAATATGACCAGATTCGTGTGCATGTAAATGCATTTGAGCTGCGAAATTTACAGATGAAGTGTGTCATTATTTTTCTCCAGTCTCCCTTTAATGGAGACTTAAGCTGTTTAAATCTCCTTTGACAGTAGAAAATTAATATTCACATGGTTTATGCAGGTCTTAAAAAAAACTGATTCAGTCAAAGAAGGCCTTATTTCAGAGCAGAAAGTCTTAAATTCATAAAGTCATGGCATTAAATGCCGCATGCACTTTAAATAAATATCTTTCTCAGTATATTTGTCTTGCAAAGAAAAATGAAGTGAGTCTATGCTTAAAACAAGAGTGAATCTGTGCATTAATTGCATTCTTGATTTAATCATAAACCCTTTTAATTCCAATCCGTTTTTCAGAAAACTAGACTTATCTTTAGCAATTTTGCCTCTCAAGGGAACATGTTTTGATTTAAGAGTGTTTAGATATTTGTACTGGAAAAGAAGACACGAATACTGATGAAAAAATTAATGTTTGGGAGCAAAACTACAGCCTATTAATCTGTAAAATTACTTTAAAAGCAATGGAGATCTGTAAGACTCTCCAGACATCTTCATGTGTTGCTGTGAAGATCTTAAAAATATAATATGTCATATATTTACCAGATGAAAATGCTGTTTGTGCACAGAATCGGTCGTTCAGTTAAATGACAAAACATGTTTGCCACAAATGTGAGCGTATTATCAAGAAACTAGGCTGAAAGATGGAAGTGTAGTTGCAAGGTGTGTGGTTTTGTTCTCCTTTAGATGATTCAGCATCGGTTGCTGTGTTATGAATGACAGGCGACTTGTTTTTAAAAGAAACATGCCAATTTTCCCTGGAGCCGAGCAGCCGCAAGTCTCTGTGCAAACACGCAGATTCCCTTCAGGGCTTCACACTTTTTAGAGGTGTGCTATAAATAAATAAATAAGAAAGAGAAGTGAAATGCGGCTGTTTTTTTTAATTATGAAGAGTTGGACCTGACATACGGCGCAATCAAGCGAATGTTAATCTGTGCCACCAGGCTCTGCATTCACACGCTGACTTCATTAAAAGGCGTCTTCATTATGGATTGGATGCAGGTGCAGAACCAGTGCGCCTTTTCTTTTCTGATAGATAAAAAACCCTGCAGGAACTTTTCACCTTTTCAGCAACTGAATACAATTGCTCTCCTGAACACTTCAGGATTTCAGGACAACAAGAAGTTTTAAAAAGCGCTGTGAAATGGGGCATAATCACAACTCATTTACTTTCACAGTTTGACTTCTTAGTTTACTAGTAACTCACTAAGCACCTTTATACTTTTATGTCATTTACATTTATTCTTTTTTAAAATTTACTTGAATCTAGTACAGCCAGTGTTGTTTTAGTCAACTTTAACTCTTTATCAAAGAATTCTAAAAAAAGCACTGTTTTCACAAAAACCTGAACCAGAACAACTGTTTTTAACATTGCTAATAATCAGAAATGTTTGTTGAGCAGTAAACCAGTATATTAGAATCATTTCTGAAGGATCATGTGACACTGATGACACTGAAGACTGGAAAATGCTGAAAATCCACTGCACATCACTGAAATAAATGACCACTTTATGATATATTCATAGAGAAAGCCTTTTTAAATTGTGATGTTTTGAATTTGTATACTGCAATTTTTAAAACTTAAATAAAAAATAATAACTTAAGGGCCTAAACATTTAACCAGTAGTATATATGCACAATTTTGACTCGTGTCTAAATGCAAACCTACATTACTTTTGAAAGTTTTTTAAATTTACTTCTTCTTTTTAAACATTTTTAAAGTAGAATGTTATAATACTCAACTCTTATTGAATAGATTATGCCATTGATGTGCATGTGTGCTCTACAGTATTAGCCGCTGCTGTCCAAGGTCCTGGATGTGGCAGAAATACAGGAGCTGTCCATGGTGCTGACATTATAAAACAGCCTCAGAGAGACTTCTGCTGTAGTTATGCTGAATCCTCTGTGGCTTTTTGATAAAGTTAGGTTAGCTGAGACCTTGAGCATTTGTGGTAAGCGTTTAGTTAAATAAAGTGAAATCCCAAAACATTTGAAACCACTTGAGAATTTTTTTTTTTCTCCCACCTTACAGAATTATGCTTTCGGCTTAATATTTTTTTCAGACTTACCTTGCATTCCAGATGTTTCAAAGAGTGTATTCTGTATTTGGTATGCTTTATTTTTACATTTGAAGTTATTTTAAATTATTTTGTTGTATTTATTACTTTTTTAAGATTTAGTTATTTTGGTGTTTAGTGCGTGAGAATACATAATAAATATATAATTTATTAATATATAAATTAAATTATTATTAATATTTAAAAATATTAAAATACAAGTTTGCTATATTTGAATATTTAAAAATATATTTTATATGAAATTTGTCGCTAATTCTATTTTGGATAAACAATTAGCATGCAACAACAACAACAACAACAAAAAAGTTTAATGAATGACTATATTCTGTTGATTCATCAGCCCAATGTATTGTGATGCATGGTTGCATTATACTCCGTTATTGTGAGCAGTATATATAAATGATGTTCACTGTGACCCATCTGTGAACTATTCACATACTTTAATAATACTGCAAAGAGTCTTGGCATCAGCGTGAACATTTCAGCAGATACATGCTCCGTTTCTCTCTATTTCTCTCCCTCTATCAGCTCATCTCTTTCCCACTCTCCAGCCCTGTGTGAGGCCTAGATATGTCTCCACATCTGTGAATCCCTGCTGCGCTGCTGTGGCGTTTGAGTGACGGGAGAACAGCGCGTTTCTGCATTAGCCATAAAACTCAGCAAAATCTCCCATTCCTTCTCTGTCTGGAGAAAACAGCGTCCTGTTCCCCTGCACTCGTATTCTGCACACGCAACAGGCTGCGGTCTGTTCTCAACACGTCAGTGCAATTTTCAGCTTCTTACCTGATTTCAGCGCCGCAGGATTTGAGAAACAACCAAAGATATGGGTGTGAAATGCTTGCATGCTTTACAATACATCGAACTGGCAATGCAAATTCAGTGCATTACAGAATTTAGTAACTGATTATCATTGTATGTCATTGCTGTAATAAAACCCAGGTTACTGCGTGGTAATTTTCTCATCCAAAGTACATTTCTGTACTGTTTAATCTACATCTGGTCCAAACTTTTAGGGCAATGACAGTGAGACTTATTTTAATATTTAATATAGTTTTGGCTAATATTTTTAATTATTATTTATTTATTTTTTTACATTTTCAGTTTTAACTTTAGTTTTACTTGTTGTGATTTTTATGTCATTTTAATCATGTCTATATTGTTGTCCCCCCCCAATTAGTTTGTCTATGGTTGTCATATAAGCAATTTTAGAAATGTTTCCTTTACAACTAGCTGAAATAAATTATTACATTCAACAAAACATTGCATTGATGCATTGTGTGTCTAACTATTAAGGAATTATAATATTAAGGTATTATTAATTATGAGTAAAATATTTAATGTAAGTTTTTTTATTCATATTTTTACATTTTTATTGTTTTTCAAGTAATTCAATATTTTATAGGTTCCATTTTAGTAAAAGATATCATTGAACGATGATGATAATAATAATGTAATACTACTACTAAATAATGAAAATGTAAAATAATTAAACCAAACATCACCATATTTAACAATGCATCTTGATAATTTGCTGTTAACTATTAAGGAAACCCTGGTAAACTGTAATGTTTTACAGAACCAGAATCAAACCATGCATATGTGTTTGAGTACTTTTTCACTTCAGCTCATCGTGTGCATGGCATTAACTATCCATACGATGTTGATGTAATATTAACCAACAGCATCTCACCAGTCGTCTTTGAAGTCGAGGGATACTTTCATTAAAAAAATCACTCACGACTCGCTCAGGATTCAAGTTTAGAAAACCCTCTAAAGAGTGAGAGTCCTCACATAACCATAGTCAAACATAAAGATAATATGTGACTCGCTTTTCCAAAAACACTGCTTTAAACTGGATTTCATCTGACAACACCAATTTAAGATTATTAATATTGATGATTTATTCAGTACTGTGTTCAGCTTAATCACAAGGCCAACCTAAAACTACTTCATTACAGCTTGGGTGGTATTTGATGCAGAAAGCCATTACAACTGGCTAATGAGAGGCTCCCATTGTGACAACCTGCCCCAAAGGCAGGGAGAGCTGTTAAAATATATGGGGCATGTTGTCACACGTTTTGTCTTTGCCAATTAATGTAAAATTGTCCAGTTGCTTTCTTAAAGATTCATACCTAAGATGCTGTTGTACAGCTTGGATGACCATTGATGTCTGTAAAAAAAAAATTTTTTACAACAGGCTCCTATTGTGACAACTTGTCCCCACGGTAGGGAGTGCTTTTAAAATGTAAAGGGCATGTAGTCACATGTTTTCTCCTGGCCAGTAAAGGTAGAAATGTTCAGTAGCTTTCTGACTAAAGATTCATACCTAAAATATCTTTGTTACAGTTTGGATGACCAGGTCTAAGTTTACTGTAAAGCCATTAAGGCTATTTAATGCAGGCTCCCATTGTGACAACTTGCCCCAGTCGTGGGGAGAGCTTTTAAAAATATATGGGGCATGTTGTCACACACGTCCCCCTGGCCAGTAATGTTCAGTAGCTTTCCTGTTGACAAGACTTATAGGTTAATATCTATAAAAATGGGTTGAAAACGATCAAGTGTGACAACTAGCCCCGTAACCCTTTTTAAAATAAAAGGTGAGTGATAATCATGGGAAAGAACATGGTCTATTTGTAAGGATAACGCCTTTAAGCAGGAATGTGTCTGTGCTATGCAGGTGAAGTTGTAAGGTTTTGTCGGTGGTGAAATCCCGCTATTGGCGCGCGTGCAAATCCATCTCTCGCGCACTAGCCTACAGAAAGAGCAGTGTTGTCTCGAGCTCGCCGTGAGCGGACTGTTACCGAGGCTCCTGACGGCGGAGGGAGGGACACGCAGTCCGGATGCTCCTTCGTGAGGAGTAAAGCAATACATCAGAGACTCCGATGCGGTGCCAAATGTTTCTAATTCGGTTTCTGCGTCCGTCTCCCGCAGGATGCCGTTTGGTAAAAAATGCGCATATGAAATAAACGTGGGTGGGATCCCTTCTGCGTTGGCCACTGGATCTACTGCCGTTAAAACGCGGGTCTGCGTTTGGAGAAACGCTGGAAAATTGATCTGTATGCCGAGCAAACTGGACGGGGAGATTTCCGCGCCAGCGTGAATAGACGCTTTGTCCTTCGCGTCTTTTTTCACGTCTTCTGAGAGGATTGTATCCGTGTTTCAACTCAAATGGTCTCATTTTCGTGTTTATCCACTAAACGCGACGATATCTGATACTGTTTTTACCTCACAGTGCCATGTTTTCTCTGAAGCGAAAAGTCTGACTGGACCTCCTTCAGAAGTAACGTTACACCATCAACATTTCTGGATTCTTCCACCGTTTTTCATTCTAGCTATGTTTTGGAAGCTATAATTCACGTTTCGGATTAAATATGTGCTTAACGGAAAGTCTGTTTGGGGATTTCAAATGTTCGAGTCAGCCGTTGGAATGAAGAACCGTTAAGAAGCGCCGTTAAATATTTCGCGGCATATTTGGATTCGAATTTCTGGTCTATATTCACACATTTGTCGTTTGATGCACATCATACAATACATATATTCATATTGTTTCGAGACTCTGGACCCAGAGGAGGTGATTTAGACATCATCTATCTGAAGATCCCGGACATTTCTGTGCTGCTCTGAACTTGAGGCGTTTGGATGCTCCCGGACGGAGGTAACGCAGTTATTTATTTCCCTTTTAAGGGTTTAAAATGCCAGCAAAACACTCTGCGATTCAATACTTTGGTTATTTGCGTTCAGTTTGCATACCGTGATTAGCTAACGCTCAAATGCCAGTTTGGTGTTTAATAAATCAGTCGTTAGAGGTCAAATAATGAGCTTTTGTTTGATTGTGATGCCGTACCTTGACATAATTAAGCAATCTTGAAGACGGATTCCTTTTTAGCCGGATTTGCTTTGGTTATTCAATGCGCAACGCAGTACTTGGTCACATTAACGGAAGAGCGACATTTTGATGAAAATAACTTATTGGCATCGCTGCTGTTGCCAGTCAGAAAATATTGATTGATCTTCCTGCAGAAGTACCTTCTGCCAGACCTTTTGAGATCCATCTAGTCTTTATACTTCCCCGTTACCGTTTCTTTCGCATTTATATGTGAGTGTTTGGAAATGGGACGCCATAGGTTACGTAAAGGTTTGCTCGAGAGCCCAAGTTGCGCTTTTGGACGGTTCCTTCAGTTGGACACAGGGTTGTTTGGTTTATCGGTAGCGCGGAGCGCAATCAAACCATAGCAAGACCTGTTTGGAGAAGAGACAAACGCAGCGGGTCCGGTACCGCAGTCCGGATCGAGTCCCGGAGCTCACGGCGCTGTTGTTGGGGTGTGTCTGTCTGCGGCTGGGAACGCGAATGGAGCAGCGGCCGCTGGGGGCCACTGGTACATAACTCACTCACACACAACCTACACACACTACACCTAAAGAACGAATACAATTAGTATTCTGTTACAGTATTTGGGCGCTTGAAATGTGTGAATATCTAATTCATTAGATAAGAGTACTAAGTTATACATTTACACTCTCAAGCAGCGTAATAGTTCCAAATGGGTATTTTCATAGAGGAACCATTTTGCTTCTGCATTGAACCTTTCAGTGAGCAGTTCTTAAAAGTTTTATTTTTTAAGGCTGATAGGATAGTTCCTCAAAGAAGATTTCAGTTAACACTGCTTAAAAGGACCATTTTTAGTTATCTGAAGGTCCTTCTCCAGAGGCTTGTGTGCAATTAACATATTGTAAATGTGTGAATGTTTTTCTTTCTTTCCTTTTTCTTTTTTCAATGGTGATTCAATAGAAGAACCATTTTGATTTCCCAGAACCATTTTTTCCTTAGTCTGAACAACCCATTTGAAAAAGAACCGTTTTTAATAATCTGAAGATCTTTCCATTATAGTCTTTAGTGCAATGGAAATATATCATGGGGTACTTCAAGGAACTGGAAAGGCCAATAACTAGAGTGTACCATGGTATGCCACAATTGTATTTTATAACTCTTTATTGATCTGAAATTAATTTTTGATTCAGTATCTGTGTTTATTTGCTCAATTCCATGTCTGTGAACTATTAAAAGGTGCCCAATAGAGTGACTGTTCATTACTGTAGAGCCCAACAGGTACCCAATTTATGTTTTCCACAGATACAGTAAATTGATTTTTGAACCGACCATGAGTTCTGAGGTTGTGAAGATGTATGTTTCTGTAGATGCCACAAGTTAGAGTGATTTTAAACTGTTTAATACCAAACTCTAGATCAGGGGTGGGGAACCTTGGCCCTCGTCCTGCAAGGTTTCCATGTGCAAACACACCTGATGCAAATTAACTAGTGATTGTGCAGAACTTCATTGGCTGTTGGATCCATTTGATTTGAGTCAGGTGTTGTGAAGCAGGGTTGTATGAAAAACTTATAGGACTGCGGCCCTTGAGGACCAGGGTTCCCCACCCCTGCTCTAGATTAATAACTTTACTACTAGTAATCATGAGGAGAGATCAAACAATGACCGAAACAGTGTTACCAGAGTAGTCTTCACTCTTAAACTATGGTAATGCAGTCATTTTAACATTTTACAATAAGTTTCCTGTAGTTCACATTTTGATGCATTAACTAAGATCAACTAGCAGTTCATGTTACAGTATTTATTCATCTTTGTTAACTATAGTAAATAAAAACACAACTCTTTGTTGTAAGTTCATATAAGCACAGGTCAATTAAATAATATTAGAATGTAATATAATAATCAGAGTGTGTGTATTTATATATACATAATAAATATACACAGCACACGCACATATACTAACATGTAAACAAAAACCTTTATTTTGTATGCGATTAATCACAGTTAATGGTTTGACAGCACTATAATCAGTGATTATATCAACAATATCAAATGTTTCTGATATTTTTCATCTGATTATATCATTTGCAGTGCATCATGGGATAACTGTTTCTTTAAATCGTAAAAGTACACAATCTACCTTTGGTCTCCTCTCCAATTTTCATGTACTTTTGCTTCAAATCAAACATTGTATTAATGTTGTGATTCATCCAATAGCCAGTTGGTTCAAGGCTTAGATCTCGTTATTTAAGATTTTTCTAAATCCCTGTGGAGATAATGAATGTGAAGAATGCTTTAGTAACCAAGGCCACTGAAAAAGTCAGAGCTTATCGATAAACCAATTAAAATGTCCCATTTTCCAAATAAAAGGCTTTGTCCACAAACTAAATAGCTTTGAACCTAATAAGAAAAAACAGCAAAAATGAATAAGCAGTGCATGCATTTTTTAGCTTTATTAGTTTTATATTTCTTATATGACTTTCATTGTGTGTGTGTGTGTGTGTGTGTGTGTATGTATATATATATATATGTACCTGTTAGGGTTAAAGAATTTTACACACAGAAAGTTTATAGCATGTCTGCATTTATATTGTGAATGTTTGTGTTGGTCATCGGGCAGCAGTCGCTCAGGTCTCGGTCTTCCTTCCCACCAGTTTCCAGTTTTTCTTTACAAATAACACGCCTGACTCAGTATTACTCACCCGGCAGCAGCACACGTCCGCTCTCTGATGACTCTTTCCTGTAACCCAGCATGAGGAATGATGTGTGAGGGCTCTATTATTGTAATACTATAATTACCATGTAAACAGAAGCCTGATGAAATGTGCCATTTGTTCAGCCGCCTAACAGCACTGAGCAGCGATCATGTGACGTAGAAGCTGATTGTGATTGGTAGCCAGTCCAGAACCCAAACATATGGATTCGTCAGTTCTGCTGCTGCGGATCAAACTAATCCACTTTCCTCTGAATTTCAACACACACACACACACACATGTAATTAGCGACAGCTGGATTATTTAGGCGATGCTTTGGTCCCCGTCCGGTTGCCAGATCGTCACAGGATGGGTGATGCTCTGCAGGTAGTAAATGGTTTATGCTGATGATATGGATTATCCCGTTCACAGGCGTGCATATTAGATTTAGTTTTAATGATAAGTAGACCGCTCTGGGCTGGTTTCGGAAAAGGATAATTTTATTCCGCTTGCGTTACGCAAACAGCCCCTGGGCTTAATAACGCCGATTGTGTTCCCATCATGTTTAATTCAGACACGGCATGTTTTTGCCATGTCTCCTGGTCTACCGCTCGTCTAAGTGTGTGTGTATGGAGTTTAACCGAGCATTAACGTATCATAGAGACTGTCGGTGGCACTAATGGAGTCGGTTTGTTTGCATCATTTCTTTCAGGTTTGGGCCTAATTAAGCCATTCCTGCTTTCGTGTCATACGCTGGGTAGAGAGGCTGACGTTAGATTGTGTCTTAGTGAGCATCTGAATCATTACAGACTGTGATGATTAGAAGTGAAAATGCACACAAATATAGAAACTTTTTTCTCACGTCTCCAATACGGTGAACTCCATACATTTGAATTGAACAGAACTCAATTACTAAGACTTTTCATTCTGCAGTGAAATGTGTGGGAATATTTCAACCCCAAATAAAGAGAAAATTAATTTTACAGAAAGAAAAATGCCAGGTGATCATTTTTGTAACTTTATTTGCTTAACTGTTAAAAACAAAAAGGTAATTGCATCTGTTTGTCTCACAATAAAAACTTTTCCATGCAAATTCCAAGATGTAAACTCAGTATGAAGAGATCAGTGCAGAATGGCACAATATAAGAAATGTATATAAACCCACTTTGCACAGAATTGTATCTCCTAATTACAAAATTGTGAGATATAAATGCAAAATTACGCAATATAAACTCAGAATTACATGATATAAATGCTGAATTTTGAGACATAAATGCAGAATTTCAATATGCTTTATACTGTAAAAGCAGAATTTTGTGAGAGATGCAGAGGCTTTACAAGGATACAAGTTTTTAGCAACTACTACTTATGTTTTATTCTGTAAAAAAAGTACATTTAGAGTTCTGAAGGAAAAAGTTGTAATTGTGAGATAGATATTTAAAGAAACAACAACAAAACAATAAATAAAAAAGCAATTATCCTCCAATTTTACATAATATTAATAAAAATGTCTTTCCTCTTAATGTTAGGATGAAATGTGACTTGGACATTTATTGACTCCTGTGTAAAACCGGATATTTAATGGGAAATAATCAAAGGTGAAAATATTTAATCTGGTGATAGGATTGGGCAAAAAGGCCTATGAACTTTTTCCATTTATCGTATATTACTTTTCCCTGTAGATGCAGCTTCAAGAACATCAGCTAAAAACAAATTAGGAAGGTGTATACAGTATAGTGATAAATTGTGCAAAATAAATTTAGGGACATTTATTAAAGTAAATTGGGTCAGTTTTGACTACAAACTGTCCAGCTGAACGTGTATCAAATGTAGTTTATTGAATATTTTAAGCGGGTTTTGTGTGTGTGTCTTATGTGCTTTATTCTATAGTCTTGCACCATAGTTGTTAAATATACTGTATGGGTGTAAAAGTTACTAAAAAGACTACATGTTTAGAGCTTTTGGAGAAACTGTGAGTGGTTTTTGAGAATAATAATGTGAGAAAAGGTTGCCAGGGTGTTGCTTTGCAGTTGCTTGGGCGCTTTCTATGTTGGTTACTACAGTATCTGTGATATTCTGGCCTTTCTAGATTTGATTTGAGTCGCTCCTTCAGTGTTCAGGATTCCTGCTAAACGAGTGACCTCTGGACCATCATCTCTCCAGGTCTGGTTTGAAGTAGAGGTCATAACTCTGTGATTTGTTTTGTATTCGCATTGCAGATTTGTGCCGTCTGAAGGGGAGGCGTTTATCTTTGTTGGTTATTGGCTGATGAGGTATCAGAGGACGCTCTAAGCTTCTTTGTGTAAGAGCGAAAATCGCTTTTAGCGGCGGATAAGAGGGAGATAATATCAGATAAATCCTGCGGCCTGCGTTAGCATGCAGCATTAGCCGTGTAATAGCATATGGAGTGCAGTTTGACAGAGAGGGATCAGATGGCCGCCAGCCGTGTACCGCAGTTTCGTCTTAATCGCGGAGGGTTAACAGTTGTTTCAGATGCATGCAGAGACAGATAGCTGAGGCCTTTTAGATATTCCAAGCGCATGCTTTTAAAATTCCCCTATGGCTGCAACAGAAGTCTGCAATGGCTTGATAACTCGCGTGCTGTCAGTTGCTGTCGCCGATGCCGAGGCAAGCTACATGTTCTGCTTCACAGCTTCTTCTCTTCAGGAATAACTTAAAAGTTCTGTGGGACACGCATGAATTTTTCCTGCGGCGATGGCATGGCATACATCTAATTAAGATGGAGAAAAAGACAAGAATTCATCCTCACAGATTGGTTATGTGTCACTCAGTCTGACAGATGTCCTGTGATTGGCTCAGAAGTTGAGGTGGGCGTGTCTCATGTCACAGAGTAATTTAATAAAAGATACGTAGTTGCTGTAAATTTAATGCAGAAATTATTTAGATTTTTTCAATAATCAACTGGTAATTGATATTTATGAATGCTTATTTATTATTACGATTATTTATATGCATAAGAAATATTGCAACTCTAGTGACACTGGTAGGTTTTGTTGGTATTTTAAATTAGATTGTTTTTTTTTTAAATTTAGTCAGTGGTTTTCTTTATCTTATTTGATTATTTTCTCTGTTTGAAACTTTATGCGCACAAACTAAAATGTTTAATAACATAACAATTAAATTCATATTTTGGTTTAAAAACAAAAAGAGGACATAATCAACTGACATGGTAAACTTTTAAGTATTTAATTTAGTTAATTATCCATAAATAGACATTATGCATAATCAATATTACAACTGCATTAAGTGCATTGTTTTTTTGGAAAAATTGATGCACCATTATAGTTCATTTTAATTTAGATTTCACCTTTTTTATGTTCACATTTTGATTTTAGTTAAAGTTTAGTAATTTTGTGTTTTTGTCATTTTATTAGCTTTTTAAATGTCTACATAGTTTTTTTTTATTTAATTTTTATTTATGCATTTTTAATTAATTTAGTATTACAAGTTTAAGTACATGGAAATGTGAAATGTTGTCTTTTGTTTTTAATCTTTTATTTCAGCTAATGTTTATTTCAAAGGCCAAAAATACTTGTTGTTTTTTTTAGTTAACTGTACAAACCCTGGTTCATGTTAAAGGGTTACTTCACCCCAAAATTAACATTTTTCATTAATCACTCTGAGTACATATTGTTCCAAACCTGTAAAAGCTTTGTTAATCTTTTGGTATTTTAGATGAAAACCGGGAGGCTTGTGACTGTCCTATTGACTGCAAAGTAACTAACACTGTTGAGACCCAGAAAGAGCATTTTATATATATATATATATATATATATACATCACAAAATATCTACTGGTTGACATGCATACTGTTAAACAATAGATATGCTGTCATATCACCGAGTACTACTTGCAAGGCAGGTAAGGGTAGGGAGCTACAGGAGGCCAGTAAGAAGATATTGAGATGCTGAGTAAATGTGATGGAGTCACGTGTGTGTCGAGCTGTTGAGCTGTCAGGGCAAGCGGTTTACAGAGAGAGCCAATCTGTCCATGAGCCTCACCAATCCGCAGGGTGTGTCACGCCTGTCAAAGATGCCATTCATGTGGAAATCAGCGTGAAGGGATGAAATACAGCTTCGCCTTGACACACGTCTATTTCCTAAAGCAAAACCTGAAGCCCGAGGGGCGACAACGACAGAGAGATTCCCTATGACCACCAACTGGATGCCAGAGCTGGTGCCTGCTTCAGTGTTTCCTCCAGAGCTTGGTTCCAATGGCCAACATTAGAAGAACGGAATTAATTGGAGTTGGTTGGTGTTGGCTGGCATTGGCATTGCCATTGATTGGCATTAGATACCATTAGGTTCCAATGGCCAACATTAGAAAGTTGGGTTGGTTGAGGCTAGTTGGACTAAGTTGGTTAGTGCTTGTTAGTGTTTGTTGGGCCAATGTGAATTAGCCTTTTAACACCATAAATGGCTTACTGCTGTAAATTGGGGGAAGGCAGGACATTTATGCACTTGTTAGTTTTTGTAATATTCAGATTGATTGACATCCAAGTCAGTGGAGAAACAGACCACAGATTTGGGGAAAAATGGGATAAAAGTGAGAGAAAAGGCATCAGGAACCCAGAACAGAGCGAGGAAGGCCATGTACCGCCATTAGATGACAGAGGACAAACCCCTAATGAAGTAATGAACCAGGATCATTAACATCTCACACAGACCGAATAACATCATAAACTCACATCTGCACTGAAACCTGGAGCCGAACCTGCCTGGTAATGAGACCGATAGAAAACATTAAGACATACGGAAGTAATGAATAGAAAATGACACCTCTCCAGGCCTGGAGTTTGGTCATTTTCACTGTTATTGTTTTCAGCACACTGGTTTGGGGTCAGTTCAGGTTCAGTCTCAGAAGAGGAGACCTCCACCTCTTCAAGCAGAAAACACTCATTTCAATTCCTTTCTCAATCTTTCATTCATTCCTTCAGCCTTTCATCGTCTCATTTTCCCAGCACACGAGAAGCAAATTAGCAGCAGGTCCTTCATTTAATTCCCTTGAAACCCAAATTATTGCTCAAGAGCACTTGTTTTAAGAAATATTAATTACATTCCTCATTTGCATCAGAAGCTTCTGAACTCAGTAACATCTCTAAATTTAAGTCATTTAGAGATGAAAACGACCGTCGTATCAGTGGCAGATGACATGCATATAAAATGTGACCTACATGCAGACGGCTCTCTCACGGGTCCGTGTTTGGCGAGCGTCGCTGGCTGAGAAAGTCCGGCTCAACCTCCATCTGTCCCTGACACCTCACGGGCTCCACCAGAAGCAGTCCGGCTCAAACTGGCACAACTTTACGACTGATACTATAGCAGCTCTGAGGAAACTTTCACACTAGAGCTGCTGGCAGAGCGCTTTCATACCTGAGAACCACACACACATCTGCTTCCAATGACAGTCTGGAGTGAAATAGTTCACAAGATTAATACTTTCATTCAGGGAGGATGCGTTATGTTGATCAAAAGACTTTTAGAATGCATATATAAATGCTGTATATTTTCACTGAGCAGTATTCACATGCTTTTAAAGAACATGTTTATAAGGTACATTTCTAATTTCAATCTTTAGACTTTGCTCTTTAAATACAGCAAGTATCAGCTGTTTGCAATGTGACCTACGTTTGGGTTTTGACCACTATAAATGGGTAAAATTCTATATTTTGCGCGAACAGACACACCGACATCACCCTCAATGTTGCCAAGTCCGTGATTTTCTCACAAAATTGGGCTATTTGATGTTCTTTGTTTTTCTCTACATGTTTTTCTTGTCCGTGGGTAGAAGCAACCCTAATAAAGTGATATTTTACACTGGAGTGCAGTGTCTTTTGCTAGGAATCCACCTGAGTAGGCCTAGTTTTGAGTAGCAATTGGGTGAGTTTTGCAACCCTGATCCCCCTATCTCTGGGACTGAAAAGTGACGTGACTTGTGGCCAAGTATGGTGAACCGTACTTGGAATTTGTGATTTGCATTTAAACCATCCAAAGTACACACGACTAAAGTGTGTAATACTAAAGTGAACACACACCCAGTGCACACCCGAACCATGTGAAGAATTACATTTGTTAATAATCAGAATCATAAGTTTTTAGCTTCAGTATTATTTGTTCTTCAGACATATTATTAGAAAATAAAAGCACCAGCTATATGCAAAGTGACCTATATTACATTTTTGACCACTGAAAGAAATGAAAAATAATTGGGGACATTTTTTGGGGAAAAAAAACAGAAGTCAGCAGATTTTACTAATAGAGCTGACATCATCTGTCTGAAAATAACAAATGACAACCTCTTTCTAAAGTCATTTTACCACCTAGGGTGAAAATACCATTTTGACCCCTTAAAAAAGTTGTGGTTTAATTAATAAATCTTCATGCATGTATTTTAATATTATGGCTTTCACCACTATATGTTTGTTTCATATTATTATTTTCTAACTGATTTGACTAATCCATTGTTTCAGAACGTTATCGTTTCATTGTATTTTTAATCAAATAAATGCAGCCTTGGAGAGACCTTTGTAGTTAAAACAACAATTTATCAATCCCAAATGCATTCCAATTGGTTTGAGCACAATCTGGTCTAAACTGCGTAATTTGATGACATAAAATGTGTCTTGTTGTTTAAATCATTTCTTCATTTTGTCCACAGTAATTGCCTTTAGCGAGCAGCTTGCGTTCTCCACATCTCCTAGAATTAATCCACAGCAAAAGACGAGTGCTGTTGTGAATGTATTAAGGTTTGGTAGTAAAACCAAATGAGCCTGGTACCAGCAGAAGCTCTGAATTAAATTGACCCGTGCAGGTTTAGCATCCATATAAAACAGACCAATCCTTGCAGAACCTCTAAATCAAATTCAGCAATCCTGACTTAACAGTCCTGGCAGAACCTGCATGTCAAATTGAAAAATCCTGGATTAAAATTCATATCCGAATGAACCTCTATATCAAATTGACCAATCCTGGCAAAGCTAATTCTGCTTTAATCCGTCTTTCAAGCCGGAGTTGGACTCCTATAATGGAGTTTGGGTCTAATGAACTCTATTGAATGAGATGGAAGGTCAAATGAAATCGCAATAATCACTAAACCACTTTTTGTTACGTTACATGTTAGCATAATTGCCGCGAGATCAAGCTTGCAGAAATGTTTAATGTAATCTGAAAGAAAACCAAATGCATTGATTGTATAACAGCAGCATCTTTGATTCAAGCAAATAAACAATTACTTGTGCCATAGCTGAACGTTTCCCAGCATTCTCATTCATCAGTGTTTGCATCCAGTGCTCCAGCTGCGGTTCGCTAGCTGATTTAGCCACGTTCCTCCAGCTATCTGGATCATTTTTCAGTGCTGCTGCCGCGGTGCAAAAGAACTAACCTTTTGTTTTTATTGTTTCCTAACAACTTTTTAAACACATTGTAGATCTTGTAAGGCTAAACTAATCGTTGAGGTGATTATGTTCACCCACTATCTTCCAGGCGAGGTAGACAATTTATCAACCTGCGACAAAATCCAAGGTGCTTCTGTTTGATTAATAACTTTTTAATGTTCACTAGTGCTGAGCCATTTTGATGTGGCCTGCTGTACAGAAGCTCCAGCCCTCTCACTCCTGACTAAACATGTCTAGACTCCAATCGATGCTAGTTTTAGACCTGAGAGCACCTGTCAGAAAATTCAATATCAAGGTTCTGGCTGAGTCTACGTTTGTAAAATGTCACACTGTGGACTGGTTTGGGGTGAAATTCAGAATTTAAATACTCCTTTTTTATGAGATTCAGTTTGAATTTAAAGGCACAGTTTACCCAGAAATGAAAGCTCACCCACTCAGGTCAGCCAAGATCTGGATGAGTTTGTTTCTTCAGCAGATTTGGAGATATGTAGCCCTGCACCACTCACCAATGAATGTTCTGCAGTGAATGGGTGCCGTCAGAACGAGAGCCTGAACAGCTGATAAAAACATTGCTAGTAATCCACACCACTTCAATGCAACAGTTAACACTTTGTGAAGCCAAAGGCTCCAAAAAAATCCATCACTAAATTTTTTTTTTTACTAAAATACGAGTATATAATAACACTTCCTTATTATAGAAGTGTTCTGGGATGAATCAGGAGAGAAATCTGAACAGATCAAGCAGCACTTACAAGCCAAAACAACCTCTGAACAAATATGTGGCTGTATTTTGAAGTGAGAGACAACAGGATATGTACTTTTTCAACTGAGGAAGCATTGTTATGGATCATGGACTCACATTTTGCAAAAGTTTGTAGTTAAACATGTTTTAATAATGGATGTGTTCCTTACAGATATGCAGCTATTGTCTTCTCAAGATGTCAACTGTTGGATTTGAGTGGTAGGGATTGCTTGTGGATTATTGTGATATTGTTTGACGGCACCCGTTCACTGTAGAGGTGACGTGATGCTGTATTACTCTAAATGTAATGAAGAAATAAACTCATCTACATCTCGGATGACCTGAGTAAGTGATTTTTGGATGAACTACTCCTGCAATAATCAATTTGTGGACCTGTTCCTCCATGTCTGGGTGGTACGGAGGCAGTGATGTTGTCATGGTGATACACGAGGTGTTATTTTATTATGCTGTGTTGAGGACGTCATGTTGCTATGGAGAGATGGGATTGTCATGGTGATGTAACAGAAGTAATGCTGTTGTGAGAGGTGATGGGTTCATGTTGTTCTGTAGTATCGATCTGAGGTCATTGTAGTGGATTACAGTCAGATACCAGCTCAGGAAACTGACCGTAAACCCTAATGAACTTGAATGCCTTGAATGCGTTTATTTCAGTTACCTGTCACACATTTTCCACCTGGAAGCATCTGTAGAAAGTTAAGAGGATTTTTCTTTGAACGCAGACAAACGACAGTGACTTTTAGACAGTAAAGAGATTACACAGAGACGTTTGCTGACATCTCCTGATACTCAGATTTCCTCCAGAGAAGAGTACAGCAATCTCACATCTGTTCCCTGAAGAGTTTCAGAGTACAAGATACTTATTTATTTTACTGGCTGTACATTAGTATTATTTCTGTAATATTCAAATATTTTATTTTATAGATTTTTGGTGTTCATTTTAAGTTTAGTTTTACTGTCATTTTATTTATTTATGTATTTTTTTAGATGAATACAATTCTACATAAATTATATTTACTGAAGTTTTAGTAATTTTAGTTCTTAAACGTTTTCTTTTTCTTTTTTATTTTAAATATATATATATATATATATATATTTTTTTTTTTTT